>CM021104.1:248895935-249338993 GCA_007115665.2 Sequoiadendron giganteum | reverse complement strand
TATCTTTTTCAAGGCCTTCTGCCTCATCTGCAGAATTTCAAACCATTCCCAAGGCTCTGCAATTATTGAGGAATGAAGAATTCCCTCACTTATCAAATTTTCTTCAGTGTACTCCATGATAGTCTTTGTCTTTTGCAGCAGGAGATCTACATCTTCTTTATCCTGAGCCAATGCACCTTTCAGAAAATCTAATGACCTCATTACATCTCCTCCAATCGAAAGAATGTCTTTGATAGCATTATCTCATTTGGTTTGCACCCCCTGCAACCAACCAATTGTAGCATGTGTGGTGCTCTTCATTCTTTCCAAATCTGATATTGTTTCCTGAGGTAGGAAGCCCGCAACATATGAGGAAGAACTGATGGATTGTAAAGGTTTCATCAACTCTTGCAAATATTTCTTAAGTTTCTCATTTTCTTTCTCCAAATCTGATTTAGTCTTTACCTCTTTCCTCAACCTACCAAGGATCACAACACTGGAGCCTTCATATTCTTCAATGTCCTACTCAGTGGAAGCATGCCCTAGATTCATAGTCTACACACTATAATCCTTACCCGTCACCTGATATCTATCCTTTTCAGGAGTAGAAGTATTAATGTGGACTACCCTATTATTCACATCATCCCTCTCAATCTTGGAAATGACTCTAGCTTTCTTCTTTGTCTTTCCCTTTCTAATGTTCGCCGGTAGGTCATCCCAATTTAGAGGAGTGTCATCCACTACAATCTATTTACTCTTCAATTCCTTATCCAACCAACCCAAAACAGTGGATTCTGATTATACTTTGTCCTGTCCATCATCTTCCCATTGAACATTGGGCATACTCTCCATACTCGGCTTCGTAGGATCCTTCTCGGTTGTGTCCTCCTTTTCTTTACTGTGCTCCTCCCCTTTATCTTGTATTGGTGAGGGAATCATGGTTGGTATCTCCTCCTTCTAAGGATATTTATCCTCACGAACCCGTATAGGTGAGTCATCATAGGCCACCAAAGGAGACTGCACAATCTTCTCTATCTCGGCCTCGACATTTTAGAGATAAACCTCCTAGAATTATTCCTCTCCAAGGTCCTTAGGATCTTCAACATCCTTTGGTTCATTTGGCATATTTCCAATCTCATGAGAAGGAGGGATGTGCTCATGCTCGCTGGTAGGAGTAGTCATGGGAGAATTTTACTTCGATGCAACATCCTTGGGAGGAGTCCTAGATCTCCTGGTGTATACTTGTGTCTTTTCTCCTGAGCTCTCTACTTCTACCACAGGTGTTTCAACCTTTTCATCTGCCTTAGAAGTTCCCTTCCCCTTTTGTGATAACCTCACAATTCTCCTTCTCTTTGGCGAGGGGACACTGGTCTCTTCTTTTTCTTGATCACCTCCTTTGGCTTTCTTCCTCCTCGAGACATGTTTTCTTTTCTTGGCAATTCTTGGCAATAGGATTTCTCTATTTCTCTGCCTCTCCTACCTCCTCTGCATGAAAATCCTTAATCTTAATTTTGAAAGGAGAGCCCACCTTGGTTTTTCCTTTAGGATCTTGTTTAGGTGACTCCTCATATGCAGAGTGAGACTCCAAGTCTCCCATGAGATCATAGGTGCATTGTACACCCTCACTTTCCAATTCCAAAATCTTATGCTTGAGCCAGAGCTTGGTATACTTGGTTACCAGGGTCATGACCTATTCTAGCTCTGTCTTCTCTTCCTCCAGCCAATCAACCCCTTTAATCGACTTATCCTTCACAACCTCAAAGTGATGGCCTTGGATTAAATTTCCATCCTCCTCAACCTGATCAAGAACAACCCTTATGTTGTATAACCGTACCAAGCTGAATGTTAACTTGGAAAAATTATTCTTTCTGACCTCAAATTCATCAGCAAAATTGGCCCAGTAGTCCTCTAAGTCATCCTTGTGAGTGTATTCCCTGCTAGCCTTCTTCTGGGCCTCACCAGTTATGTCAAACCTAGATCTCTTAGAATGGAAGGAGAGACCAAGAGTGCTCATTGTATCCTTAGAAGCATGGGTTGAGTTGATGGAAGGGCATACTTGACTAGTGCCTTTCCTCAAAGGGAATTCATTACCAAATCCAGTCTTATGCTTTTCCCCCTTGACAATTATATCAAAGTCACATATCTGTCTATTGACCTCCATGGGTACAATATGATCTGTAGGGTACCTTGGGAGTCTATATGGAGCCCTCTGACATCCATCATTTCTTATTTATGAAAATTTAGGGAACTAGATAAACCAAGCTCCAAACCTCTTGATTAATTCCTTGGCCTTATCTGAAATCCGAACATGCTCTGAACCTTGGAGCAACCTAGTGATATACATGGTGAATGCATCATTCACCCTCCTGGAGCTCGAGTTACCCAGGTGTAGCTATGGGTAAACCTCATAAATTACATCCTGCACAAACACACCCCTTGTGCTCAATCCCTTGTATGGGTGGAACCTAGCTAGAGCATAGAATAGGTAAGAGTTCATTGTGAAAATATTAGTTTGTAGGACATTACACATCTATTCATGAATCATGGAACTTATAATGCCTGCCTAGTGGTAGTCTATACGATGTTCCATCCTAGCAATAACATGCAGCATCCAATTCATGAACACTCTTGCACTCTTCTATCCTACCACCCTACCGAGAAGGGTGATAACTTCATCATACTCCTTCAATTTGAGTCTAACCAACTGCTTGGGCACCTTGGAGAAGTGGGACTTAGGTTTTCCCAACTAGGAATTAATGACCTGTTGGGACTTGATGGTATCCTCCTCATAGAGCATCCTTGCCACATCCATGTCAAAAGTCACCACATGAGACCTATCAGGCATATCAAAGGTCTGGGCTATAGACATACAATTCAAATTTTCCACTATCCTCCCTTGGGGACCCACTATACTTTGTGTACCTCTGTTGTAGTGCCATGCACATTCAAGTACCAGCTCATAACACTGCACTATAGGAGGAAATCCAGCTACATGTGCCAATCGTGATTCCATTGTTCTCTTGGCCAACAAAGAGGGATTTTGTGCTTCCATTATGGTCTTGAACTCTTCGTAATCCCAATTTCCAACATTTGTATCAGTTACCCCTGACCAAACGAAAGTGAGCTTGCTCTTTGGAATTCTTCTCTTGATATCTATCTTGATCCTTTCTACCTCAGACATGGAAGACCCCTCTGCACCTGGATCCACCACCTTACCCTTGGTTCCACTTGTCATTACCCTACCTGATTCAGCTTGCATTTGACAAAAACCCATAGTAAAGATCACGTGGAACACAAATTAATCAACCACAGAGATAAGTTCATCCTTAAATACAAGTTCCATGATAAGAAAAATGCTCAAAACCCTCATAAAAAATAATCATTCCAAAGTTCGGGTTTTCAGCCCTTCCGTGGAATCCAAGCCAAAGAGGATTTTGAGAAGTTCCCAGCCAGGCGGATTCCAACAAAACAAGCAGACAAGAATTCAACAATAATTCAATTAACTGATAATCACTAAGAAATAGCATGGAACTTCTTAAAATAATTCAAATTTGATCATCAAGTGCATAATCATTAAGCAAACTTCATGCAATTCCTAAGATATCCATTTTCCATAAAAATCTTAGGAAAATCCGTTAGGGACGAAAATCTATGAAAACAACAATAATTCACAAACTCGGGGAAAATGAAGGGACCAAGAACTTTTGGGAAAATCCCGAAGGCACGAACTTTAGCAAATATAATGCAATTCTCACAACTTATGCCCAATTTCGGGAAAATGAGAAGGCGACGGACAAACCAGGGAAATCCAAAAGTATTGGAAATCCGTGAGGCAGGCAGAAATCTAGATCAAAGCACACTTTGGAAAAACAAAGAGAAAATGGGAAGTCGGGGAATTCCGGAAAATAAGGAATTTCACGAAAACTCTGAAAACCTGAATACCTACGTTTTCTCTCGACCTCACTCAAATTGATTGAAGGATCAAAAATTTGATGAACCAAAACCTGGAACCAACTCGATTTAAACATCCTATAGAACATCCTTGAACTTGAAACTCACCCTAAGGTAAATCAAGAAGGAATGGCGATGTCCTAGGCATGAAACCTTAAAATTAGGATAAGCTCAAAGACTCACTTGGGATCAAAATTTGAACAAAAAAGGAAAAACCTAGCCTCAAAATACAATGCCAAAATAGGTAGGAACTCAAACCCCAGACATACCCAAAATTCCAAAGAAGCACTCACATTCAATCAAGCAAAAACAAGTCAATGCGAACAATGCAAAAGGGCACCAAATGAAAACTAGAAACCCAAGCATCAAATGAAAAACTCGACTAGATGGAAATTCAACTCACAACATATATGCACAAAGCATGAAGAGATTCATTTCAATCATCAAAGAGAGAAAGTGCCATGTACATACCTTGAGGGCAGGAGAAAATGATGCAGCAAAATCTAACAAGAGACCTCAAGGTGTGAGCTGAATGTAAATGGTTTCTAGAAGATCCAACTGCAACAATCGACCACAATTCCAATCACACAATCCAGCAACAACACCCAGGACCGAGCACTCTATATCAGAAAGGAAGCAAATGATAACACTTTAATGGCACAAAACTTCAAAAAGTTGACTTAATACCCACTATGGAGATCACACAAATAATGCAGTCAAGACGGGTGAAACCCAAAAAATCTAGGAATTTGACATGGTGACAGACATTTAGAGAAAATTGGCCATGAGGGAATTCTGTGAAGGACCAGAATCTCCAAACTTTCAATGAAAAGCAATTGTCACCGGGTTTCGAAAGGAAACCAGGAAATTCTACCAAAAGTGGATTTTCTCGAGAACAACAAAAAACTTGGAATGAGTCCAAAACTTAAGGTTTTCAATACATATCACGAATGGACTATTCCAGCAAGCAAGATAAACATCGAAGCACATGCCCAAGAAAGCAAAACCTTAAAATACAAAGGGCCAAAAAAAACCAAGAGCGAAAGAAAAAAGAGAGCAAAAGAGGGTCCCTACTTTTAGTGGGGCGTGTGTGCAAAAAGTGCACAACAAATGGTGACTCTGTTGGGGAAATACTCCAGAGCATTTCAAGAACAAACTAGAATCAAGAACCCAAAATATCTTGTTTCAATCCTTTCATTAGGAAACCTATGAACAAATTTTCAAATTCCACAAGCAAGAAGACATCTTCCTATACCAGGGTCCAAGTGTGTGTATTTTCATTCATTTCCCATTCCTTAGATGCAACAGGAACCAAAGAAAGTCCGACCAGGCTACATGAAAGTTCTAATTTCAAAAGAAACCTGGATAGAGCCTCATTGCCAGTCAGGCATCCATAGCCCTGACAAAGTTATTGTTGTGACCCTCCCAAGCATAGCTCTACTACCAGCTGAACGTCTATAGCCCTGGTATAGATACTAGGATACCCTTGATAAGGTGAAGATTCCTTTTGAGTTTCAATACTTTCTCTTTTCTTTATTTCTTCTTTTTTGTACCATTCTTAAACCTTCCTTTCACCTCATAAGTAATGAAACTCACACTCAGGGATGAGGAACAACAGGGAAAATGTGAGACCCAAATATATTCCAAAGTACAACCAAAACAAGCAACTTTGATTCCAAGTGCAAGGGACATTTAGATAAAGGAATTCCACCACTTGACTCTAAAAATTGATTAGAGTTTGTAAAATAAATATCTAGAACAACCCCAGGCGAGTAGCCTGTTATCTAGATGCAATAGCCCCAAGAAAGCTAGACACAAAAAGAAAAAATAAAGCAAGAAGAAAAACCAACCGAAGCAAACCTACGCTAACCAAAGCAAAGAAAAACAAAAGAAAAGAAACCTACACTAAATATGTACAAGAGAGAGCTACAAACAACTCAAGATTGGAAATAATGCATTTGATACTACCCATTGATAGGTAGCGAGATATCCTCACCAGTGGGGGTTTTCAAGTGAAAAGAATTATCTCCCAGAATTTTTGAAATCTAGTAAGGGCCAAGCCAGAGTTTGTCAAATTTACCATGCTCTCCCTTATGGTCATGGGCTTTATCCCAGTAGAGAACTAGGTCAGAGATTTGAAGGGCTTTCACCTTAGCTCTCTTACCAAACCATCTTTTAACTACACCCTGGTGTTTGGAAAAAATTTCTAGGGCCTCATCTCTCTTCTCCTCAAGGTGTAACAACTCAGCCAGATGGGCTTCACGCTTATCCTCCTTGTTATATTACTCATTAATGAACTGCAAGGTAGGGATCTTCAATTGGATGCGAAATACAGGTTCCAAACCAAACACTAGGTGATAAGGAGAGGTTCCTATGGATGTCTTTTGTCTAGTATGATCTGCGCAAAGAGAAAATCTAAGTTGGGTGTGCCAATCCTTAGGATTTTGTTCTAGTAACTTACAAATGACTGTCAAAAGATTCTTATTGGAAAACTAAACTAGACCATTACCTTGAGGGTAGTAATTGGATGCAAATTTAATGATGATTCCATGATCAAAAGTCTGATTAGAAATTTTTAGTGATTCAAATGTAGGACCATTATCACAAACCAAAGAAAATGGACAACGAAAACGATTATTAATACCCGACTCAAGAAAATTGATTACTACATCAAAAGTACATTGCTTACATGCAAGAGCCTCAATCCATTTGGTAAAATAATCAGTTATGGTTAGAATATATTGGTGTCACACAGAAGAAGGTGGGTTAATTAGACCTATAAATTCCATTCCCCACTGTGCAAATGGTTTCACCTCTATCACCGAATGAAGTGGAAAGGTTGCATGTTTTTCCTTACTTGTTGTCATTTGACATACATGAAAAGTCCTCACATGGTTGTGTGCATCCTTAAATAGGGAAGGCCAATAATAACTTGCCCTCAGGATCTGATTGACAATAGATGATGCAGAACCATGGCCTCTGCCATATTTTTCATGGAATTCAATCATCACTCTGGTAGCTTCTTCCTTCCCTAAACATCTTAAATACATGCCCTCATGATTTTTATTACACAAGACACCCCCTTTCATCATAAAACTACCACTCTTTAAACACAAGGCCCGCCTCTGAACTGTATTAAGTTGATTAGGACATCGCTGGTTCAATAAATAATAAATGATTTCATCATACCAGTCACCTGGAGATACCTCTTAGAGATGATAATGCTGAGCTATGAGATCAGGACCTATCTCAACCATTGTCTTTGTCAGTCCCTGCCCTCTCGCCAGCTTCATGGGTTGAATCTCAATATCATATTCCTGCAACATAGTCACCCATTTAGCTCTTCGTTCACCTAGCTCATTTTGCATTAGGAACAACTTCACCGTAGGATCAAACACTATGGGAAAAACCTTATTCCTTAGAATATAGTGTCTAAACTTTTTCATTGCTTTGACCAAAGCATAAGCCTGCTTTTCTACATTGTGATATCTCAATTATGCATCTTTCAAAGGGGTACTCATGAAGGCTATAGGATGTTCATCTCCTTGATCAAAATTTTGAGTCAACATGCCAGCACAAGAGTGATCATAAGTAAATGAATATATGTAAAAAGCTTTAGCATAACCTGGACTCACCAACACTGGAGCCTCAACAATAGCTTTCTTAAGTTTTGTAAATGTCTCCTTATTTTTTGCACTCCATTCCACTTTGGCCTCTTGTTTCAACATGGCGTTCAAGGGCTTTACTATCTCTACAAATCTAGTAATGAACTTTCTGATGAAGTTGATCTTCCTAAAGGATGATTTCATTTCCTTTTTGCTTACAGGTTGTTGAATCTTCAAGATAACCTCTATTCATTCAGGATCAATGACGATACCCTGCTCTAAAATAATATGTCCTAGTAGTTTCCCCTTTGTAACCCCAAAAATGCTCTTCTTTGGGTTAAGTGAGATGCCAAACTCTCTGCACCTTTGGAATACTTTGCATAAATCTGCTATATGATTGCCTCGCTTCTTAGAGAAGACTGTCAAATCATCCATATAAATGATGATTCACTTACCAATTATGTCCTTAAAAGCAATATCCATAGCCCTCTAGAATGTAACTCCAACATTGATCAACCCAAAGGGCATTCTTTTGTAAGCAAAAGTTCTCCATTTCATAGTGAAGGCAATTTTATGGTTGTCCTCATATTGTACCATGACTTGGTTATATCCAGAATACCCATCCAGAAAAGACATCATCTAGGATCCATTGAAAATCTGAAGTACCTCATCCAGTGAATGAACTGGATAGTTATCCTTTTATGATGCTCTATTCAGATTCCTAAAGTCTAGCCATAGTCTAATTTCTCCATTATTTTTTCTAACAGGAACCAAATTTGCAACCTAGGTTGAATGCCGCACTGGAAATATAATCTATGCTGAAATAATCTTCTACACTTCATTCTAAATGATGGGTTCTAAAAGAGCATTAATTGGTCTTTGTCTTTGTCGGAATGGTTTAACGTTTGACTTCAAGGGATGGTGTGTGTAATGATTGAAGTATCATATGTTTTCAAATCTTTGTAACTCCAACCTATCACATCCCAATATGTATGTATAGCATCAATAATCCCTCTCCTTTCTTCGGGAGTACATACTTTACCAATAAAAATATTCTTTATGTCATTTTGTGTTTCAATGTTGTATGTTTCACATTAACTACTAAGGGATTCCATTTTGACATGTCGTTCCTTATCTTTAATCTTATCTAAATAAAAAAATTGTTCTAATTGCACCATACCTCTTGGGATAGTGTTGGTATTCAAGTTGATGAACCCTCCCAAGTCCATTTCTTCCTCTTGGGGTTCTATCTCATCAATTACTTGAGAAGAAAACAAATCACAACTTGTAATGAAATCCAAAATATGCTTATCATCTTCAAATACCTGGAAATTAGCAACGTTGTTAGGTACCGAAGGTATTGGAGTGAGTTCCACAGTAAACTTCTTCAATCCTGAAAGTTGCAAGGGTTGCAATGTACTAGTTGCTTGTGCTATAGAATCTGCAACTTGGTTCTTACTTCAAGGAATCAACTAGATGTTGAATGCATCGAATCCCTCAATAAGATCCCACACTCTATGTCTATAATTAGTCATCCTCCTATCATGACATGAATACTGTTTCCTCACCTGCCTAACTACCAACTCAAAATCCCCAAAAACTTGTAATATATTAACTTTATGCCTTGATGCCATTAACAACCCATGGATTAAAGCTTCATATCCAGCCACATTATTAGTGCATTGGAATTATAGTCTATGAGTAGAAAAATAGCTCTTACCTTTAGAACTGATCAATTTGAACCCTGCTCTAGCACCTTGCTTAGATTTGGATCCATTGAATCTTAATGTCCAACAACCATCCATCCTTGATTGCTTTGAATCATATTTCATTTTACTGCAAATAGGAGGCTTCTCAGGAAGCATTGGGCTTTAAACCTTGTTATTATGTGCTCCTCCCTATATATTCAGTTTGGTAATTGGGATTGGGTTAATACATTTTTATACCTATTCCACAATAGTTTGAAATATATGACATTCCAAATCAGAATGGGGGGCATCGTGAACTCGACACCAATTAGGGAGCAACAATTCTTTAAAATTCATACTTCTACCGAGATGGATCTAATTCTCCATACACCTCTAGATGAACTCCTGTAAGTTATCCAACAAACTAAGCTGCCTATCTTCTTGGTCGTTAGTTTCATCTGTTTGCTCACTTAATGTTTCAGAATCACTGATGGAATTATCTTGCATCATAAAAATTTCCTCAGACCCACCAGACTTTGATGTAGATTCATAATAGAGGTCCTGCAGCATAAAGACCTCTTCATTATCTAAGACTGATGCAACCAACATAAAGGTCCCCATGCTGACCTCTGATATTAATATCTCATTTGAAGTATTATGGTACTCAGTGATTACATTATTCATTCTAGGCTCTCTTTCAATCCTAATCTGATTTGGAACTCCTTTCCATGGTAGCCACATGTGAGAATGGTCTGTAGATGTATACCCATTTAATGCCTTGGTGAAATCTCGACCCAAAATCAAACCATAGGTGTCAGGAATATCAACAACCTAAATGTTGATCACCTGCTGCACCCTTGGATGTGATGCAACCTACGTGGGGATCATGTTCAGTTCTCCTACCACACTAACTTTCGTGCGGTCTATTTGAGTGACCTTATTTGAGAAGCAATAGGGGTAATACCTAAATCTTTATAGACAACAAAAGGCATAACATTTGTAGATGCTCCTGAATCCAACATACAATTATGCAGATTCTTCCCAAAGATACAAACAAAAATCAGAAAGGGAGGGGTTTCCATCTTGCCTTGGAATAGGCTCAAGTGAGTGTCAGCTTGTGCAACCTGACTCTTATCTTTATCTTTCCCTTTGTCTGCAAGTGGGATCTGGCCTTGACCTTTAGGTTCCTATGAATTAAAAGATCTAACAACTACCTCACTGGCAGTTATCCATTGTGGTGTTGTGTTTGAATTGAAAGACCCCACGAAATAATTCCTAATAGCAGGGACTCTTAATAATTCAAAAGTAGAAAGACTTACCTTTACTTTCTTGAATTCTTTAGCCACATATTTTCCCAGTTGCTCCATGTTCATATCAGCGTGAGCTTCCTTGCAGCCACTAGTCTGTTTGTCCTTTGATACTTCAACATTGTTTCCCTTTGAAAAGTATTGTGTTGGCACATGGGGATAAGATGGATTATTATTAGCCTACGGATCTGGTGGAGTAGTCAAATTATTTGGAGGAATAGAAGTAGTGAAAGGGCCTCCAGATTGTGGACTCCTGTTAGGCTTGTTCCTCAAATCATATTTCTTTATGGGTTGTTGAAACATCTGAACTTCTTCAACACCAACTTCCTCTTCATCCAAAAGGCCATTATCATTCTCATTCTCTTCATAAAAAAATTGAGAGATTTATTCCTCATTCAACACCTAATCTGTCTCATTATCCTAGTCACTAGATTCTTTGTCTGGTTCATTCTCCTCACCTTTTGGGAATGGAGCATGATTAAGCACCATTACTAGGGAATCATAAAGATTTGAGGGAACAATCTCCTGACTATTAGAATTGTTCTCAAATTCATACTAAAAGATGGAAGCAACAGTTTGAAACTCAAGGCAATCTAACTCAGAATGTTGGCTTGTCCTATGAAGCCTACACCATCCAGACAAAGTTGCTTCTGCCAGATACACACCACTTGGAGGATTCTCCTGGGTAGGAGGCTGATCCAATGGAGTAGGAATTCCTCCATTATTGGGTCCAATATTCCAAGGTCTATTCTATCTAGGTGGTTGCCTTTTGTCGAACCCCTATCCACCTTGTTGCCCCCTATCATAAGTTTGGCCAGAACCTTGTCCTCTTTCAAAATTTTAATTTATGTCAAAATACTGCCCTCTATCAAAATTTTGCCCCTTAGTAACATCTCTATTCTCTATTTTATAGTTCAATTGCATGTTCTTCTATGCAGCCTGAAGTTGGCTATTCTAATTTCTTAAATAGGTTACCTCCAGGGTGAGTAGCAAGTCCTAAGGATGGAAAAGGTCCTAACAAATGTTGCCTTAGATCTGTGTTGACCTTAACAACCTTTGTGTATGCAATGAGAAAATTAGTTGGGGGATTAGTCCTCCATTTAAGGAAGGTGGATGTAAGGCTGTCAAGGGCTTCAAATTAGACCTCTAGAGTAGCGGCCTCATTTCCAACATAAGGTGCTTGAATTCTAGTGTATGCTCAGTGGAACCTATTGTTGAATGATCCTACGGGCTCATTAATTTCTCTTTTGACTGCAGTAAACTTTAGATAAAGCTCATTAGCACTAATGGGAATCTTAAATTTCTATAGAAATGCAACCTCAAGCTTAGCCCAGTTAGAGATGGATGCGGCAGGAAAATGATTATACCAGTAAAAGGCCTCCTCTTTTAGAGAATAAGGGGAAAGTCTACATGCAACATCCTCATGCTTAATCCCTCTATCCCTATGACAAGTCTGGAAAATCTTGATATGCTCCTCTACTATCCTACTGGGATCATTGGTATGGAACTTCGAGAAAAAGTGCTCGAGATTCTTGGGCATGACATTATAATCATTAAAGATCAAAGGAGATGGGTTATTGGCCAAAAAATCCATTGGTGGAGGTGGGGGTGGTAATGGCTAATTGATGATTGGTTGGGTTGCATAATGGGAATGCCCTCAAAATCATATGAGGATGAGGATGATGATGATGATGGGAGTGGCTGGGTGAATGATGATTCTCCCCCAAATCTGGCCCTTCTTGACCTAGTAGGGGCTTGCAGCTCTTGAAATTTTTCCTCTCCTGGAGTAGATCTGGTTCTTCTAAACCTTTCAGGAGAAATGGTGTTGAAATCAATCCAGCTTGCTTACTCAATGCCCTCCTTCTAGTGCCAATCTATTGATGGTGTTTTCTACACGACAACAACTCAGACATAATAAAATTTATCCTATCTCTCTTGAAAGGTTGATCTCTATGGGAAAAGAGATAACCCCAAGGTCTCTAATGTCAGGTCTTGAGAATGAAAATAAAACAACTCAGAGATAATGTGAAAATGATTGTAATCATAAAGGGACCTTACTTCAAGCAAATACCAAACTCAAATTTATCAGATCTAGCCATATATTGATACTTCAAAACCTAAAACTAACCCAAATAATAAAAGAAATAACAAAAGATAAAGGTTTCAAAGATAATTCTAAGACTAATTCTAACCCTAAGATTGACAATGTAGATGATCAGATGCTCGAAATGAACCAATCCATCATAAACTAATTCATGTTTGACCTAGATAAATCTGCAATCTGACAGAAATAGTGCAATATTCTAAGGTGTTAAAGATTTTCAGATCATGCATATTCATTCAACACAACCCTATTGCAATTGAAATGAACAAACATTCATAATTGAACTAAGCACAATTTTAAGTCCAGGCTAACTTTGCAAAGCAACTAAAAATTGACTAACTAAAAAAAGTATGGACTAGAGATTGTTGCAAACACTTCAAGCATAAAACCCTAAACATCATCAAACTATCTAACATCAACTAAACTTAAACAATTTTAAAGATAGAACATCAAGAACCATGCCAAATAAAACTCAACACAAGAAAGGCACCAAATCAAAATGTCTTTGTTTGTATTAAATCATCCAAAATGGGAAAAATTCCAGTCTTTTGTTACAACACTTGCTTGTAAAGATAAACTAACTCTAACTCTAATTCTTTCTCTTACAATTTGCTCTAATGTAAAATTTTCCTAACTTTTTTTTTTAACTACCCACAAATGAGGCATAATGCCAAACTTATAGAGAATCACCCAAGATATGTCAGCCCAATTAGGGTTTACAATAATAAATGGCCACACAACAGGTCGACCAAGAGAAATTCAAAAAATATGAAATGTGCAATATGCACCAATTTCATCCAAGTTAGCCTAGGGTCTCCAATCAAAACTTGGTCCAATGCATGCAAAGAGGAGAAAATAATGGGGAAGCACAAATTCAGATGTAGCATTGGATTAACTACTTCCCCCTTGTCTTTAGCATGCTCCACCTTATCCTGGACCAAAAATAACACCCTGTCCAAGTCAGCAATAGGTGGCATAGGAAAAAACCTAACTCTCCTCTCAAGGCACTTGATATCATTTCTTGACTGCCTCAATATATTATCCCAATCCGCCTTATTTTTTTGATATCTATCAATAACTGCAATGTTGGTAGCTACATCATCCAGCTGATGTTCAGTGATAGGGCACTCATTGATCGAAGAATATACATCTCACCACCATTTTCTCAATTACTCAAAGTTAAGATGCTTGGGTGCAAATTTCTTTGTCTCTGTTATCACTTCAAAAAAAGAAACACACTTATTGTAGATCTCAGTCAAAGTGCCTTCAATTTGCCTTCCTTGTTTATATATTGTTTTCAAGGTCTTCTGCCTCATCTGCAAAATTTCAAACCATTCCCAAGGCTCTGCAATTATTGAGGAAGGAAGAATTCCCTCACTTATCAACTTTTCTTCAGTGTACTCCATGATAGTCTTTGTCTTTTGCAGCAAGAGATCTACATCCTCTTTATCCCAAGCCAACACACCTTTCAGAAAATCTAATGACCTCATTTCATCTCCTCCAATCGAAAGGATGTCTTTGATAGCATTATCTCCTTTGGTTTGCACCCCCTGCAACCAACTGACTATAGCATGTGTGGTGCTCTTCATTGTTTCCAACTTTGATATTGTTTCCTGAGGTAGGAAGCTCACAGTAGATGAGGAAGAACTGATGTATTGCAAGGGTTTCATCAACTCCTGAAAATATTTCTTAATTTTCTCATTTTCTTTCTCCAATTCTAATTTATTCTGTACCTTTTTCCTCAACCTGCCAAGGATCACAACACTGGAGCCTTCATATTCTTCAATGTCCTGCTCCATGGAAGCATGCCCTAGATTGATAGTCTGCACACTATAATCCTTACCCGTCACCTCATCTCTATCATTGTTAGGAGAAGGAGTAGCAATGTGGACTAACCTATCATTTGCATCATCCCTCTCAATCTCAGAAATGACTCTAGATTTCGTCTTTGTCTTTCCCTTTCCAATGTTTTCCAGTAGGTCATCCCAATTGGAAGGAGTATCATCCATTACAATTTGCTTACTCTTCAATTCCTTATCCAGCCAGCTTAGAGCAATGGATTTTTATTGTACTTTATCTTATCCATCATCTTCCTATTGAACATTAGGCATACTCTCCATACTCGGATTCTCAAGAGCCTTCTTAGTTGTATCCACCTTTTCTTTATTGTGCTCCTCCCTTTTATCTTGTACTAGTGAGGGAATCTTGGCTGGTATCTCCTCCTTCTAAGGAGATTTATCCTCATGAATATTTGCAGGTGAGTCCTCATAGGCCACCAAAGGAGACTGCACAACCTTCTCTATCTCAGCCTTGGCATTGTAGAGATCACCCTCCTCGAATACTTCCTCTCCAAGGTCCTTAGGATCTTCAACATCCTTTGGTTCATTTGGCATATTTCCAGTCTCATGAGAAGGAGGGATATCCTCATGCTCGGTGGTAGGAGTAGTCATGGGAGCATTTTACTTCGGTGCCACATCCTGCGGAGGAGTCCTAGATCTCTTGGTGTATACTTGCATCTTTTCTCCCAAGCTCTCTACTTCTACCATAGGTGTGTCGACCTTTTCATCTACCTTAGAAGTTACTTCCCCTTTTCTGACAACCTCACAATTCTCCTTCTCTTTGGCGAGGGGACACTGGTCTCTTCTTTTTCCTACTCACCTCCTTCAGCCTTCTTCCTCCTCGAGACATGTTTCCTTTTCTTGGCAATAAGATTTCTCTATTTCTCTGCCTCTCCTACCTCCTCTCCATGAACATCATTAATCTTAATTTTGAAAGGAGAGCCCACCTTGGTTTTTCCTTTAGGATCCTGTTTAGGTGACTCCTCAAGTGCAAAGTGAGACTCCAAGTGTCCAATGAGGTCATAGGTGCATTGCACACCCTCACTTTCCAATTCCAACATCTTATGCTTGAGCCAGATCTTGGTATACTTGATTACTGGGGTTGTGACTTGTTCTAGCTCTGTCTTCTCTTCCTCCAACTAATCAACCTCTTTAATTAGCCTATCCTTCACAACCTCAAAGTGATGCCATCCTCCTCAACCTAATCAGGAACTACCCTTATGTTGTATAACCGTACCAAGTTGACTGGTAACCTAGAAAAATTATTCTTTCTGACCTCAAATTCATCAGCAACATTGGCCTAGTAGTCCTCTAAGTCATCCTTGTGACTATGTTCCCTACTAGCCTTTTTCTGGGTCTCACCGTTTATGTCAAACCTAGATCTCTTGGAATGGAAGGAGAGACCAAGAGTGCTCATTTCCTCCTCAAAAGCATGGGTTGAGTTGATAGAAGGGCATACTTCACTAGTGCATATCCTCAAAGGGAGGTCATTACCAAATCTAGTCTTGTGATTTTCCCCTTTCACAATTATATCAAAGTCACATATCTGTCTTGTGACCTCCAGGAGTACAATATGATCTGTAGGGTACCTTGGGAGTTTGTATGGAGCCCTCTAACAACCATCAGTTCTTATTTATGAAAAGTTAGGGAACTGGATAAACCAAGCTCCAAACCTCTTGATTAATTCCTTGGCCTTATCTGAAATCTGAACATGCTCTGCACCTTGGAGCATCCTAGTGATGGACATGGTG
The DNA here is from genome assembly GCA_007115665.2 of Sequoiadendron giganteum. Taxonomy (NCBI): domain Eukaryota; kingdom Viridiplantae; phylum Streptophyta; class Pinopsida; order Cupressales; family Cupressaceae; genus Sequoiadendron; species Sequoiadendron giganteum. The sequence continues at coordinate 249,322,770 of CM021104.1, read as the reverse complement.
AATGCATCATTCACTCTCCTAGAGGTTGAGTTACCTAGGTGTAGCTGTGGGTAAACCTCATAAATTAAATCGTGCGCAAACACACCCCTTGTGCTCAATCCCTTGTATGGGTGGAACCTAGCTAGAGCATAGAACAGGTAAGAGGTCATTGCGAAACTCTTAGTCTGTAGGACATTACACATTTGTTCATGAATCTTGGCACTTAAAATTCCTGCCCAATGGTAGTCTATACCCTATTCCATTCTAGCAATAACATGAAGCATCCAATTCTCGAACACTCTTGCACTCTTCAATCCTACCACCCTACCGAGAAGGGTGATAACATTATAATAATCCTTAAATTTGAGTCTGACCAACTGCTTTGGTAACTTGGAGAAGTGGGACTTAGGGTTTTCCATCCAGGAATTAATGACCTATTGGGACTTGATGGTATCCTCCTCATAGAACTTTCTTGCCACATCCATGTCAAAATACACCACATGAGACATGTCAGGCATATCAAAGGTTTGGGCTATAGACACTAGATTCAAATTTTCCACTATCCTCCCTTGGGGAGCCAGTATCCTTTGTGTACGTCTGTCATAGTGTCATGCATATTCAAGTACTAGCTCATAACACTGCACTGTAGGAGGAAATCTAGCTACATGTTCCAATCCTAATTCCAATATTCTATTGGCTAGCAAAGAGGGATTTTGTGTTGCCATTCTGGTCTTGAACTCTTTGTAATCCCAAATTCCAACATTTGTATTAGTTACCCCTGACCAGACGGAAGTTAGCTTGCTCTCTGAAAATTTTCTCTTGATATCCATCTTGATCCTTTCTGCCTCAGACATGGAAGACCCCTTTGCACCTGGATCCACCACCTTACCCTTGGTTCCACTTGTCATTGCCTTACCTGATTCAGCCCGCATTCGACAAAAATCCATAGTAAAGATCACATGAAACACAAATTAGAAGTTCCATGATAACAAAAATGCTCAAAACCCTCATAAAAAATAATCATTCCAAAGTTTGGGTTTTCAGCTCTTCCGCAGAATCCAAGCCAAAGAGAATTTCGAGAAATTCCCAGCCAAGCGAATTCCAGCGAAACAAGTAGACAAGCATTCAACAATCATTCAATTAACTAATAATCACTAAGAAATAACATGGAACATCTTAAAATAAGTCAAATGCACAATCATTAAGAAAACTTCATGCAATTCCTAAGATATCCATTTTCCATAAAAATCTCGGGAAAATCCATTAGGGACGGAAATCCGCGAAAACAACAATAATTCACAAACTCCGGGAAAATTAAGAGACCAAGAAATTTTGGGAAAATCTTGAAGGCATGAACTTTAGTGAAGATAATGCAATTCTCACAACTTAAGCCCAATTTTAGGAAAATGACAAGGCACACTTTGGAAAAATAAAGAGAAAACGAGCAGTCAGGGAATTCCTGCAAATAAGGAATTTTGCGAAGACTCTAAAAACTCGAATACCTACATTTTCTCTCGACCTCACTCAAATTGATCAAACGATCACAAATTTGAGGAACCAAAACCTAGAACCAACTCGATTTAAACATCCTATAGGACATCCCTAAACTTGAAACTCACCCTAAGGTAAATGAAGAAGGAATGGTGATGTCCTAGGCATGAAACCCTAAAATTCTACCACGGGAGCGCAGGATAAGCTTAGAGACTCACTTGGGATCGAAATTTGAACAAAACGAGAAAACCCTAGCCTCAAAATACAATGCCAAAATAGGCAGGAAATCAAACCCTAGACATACCCAAAATGCCAAAGAAGCACATGCATTCAATCAAGAAAAAACAAGGCAATACGAACAACGCGAAAGGGCACCAAATGAAAACTAGAAACCCAAGCATCAAATGCAAAAATCGGCCAGATGGACATTTGACTCACAACATATATGCACAAATCATGAAGTGATTCATTTCAATCATCAAAGAGAGAAAGAGCCATGTACATACCATGAGGGTAGAAGTAATTGATGCAACATAATCTAACAAGGGACCTCAAGGTGCGAGTTGAGTGTCAATGGTTTCCAGAAGATCCAACTGCAAAAATCGACCACAATTCCAATCACACAATTTAGCAACAACACCCAGGACCAAGCACTCTAGATAAAAAAGGAAGAAAATGTTAACACTTTAATGGCACAAAACTTCCAAAATTTGACTTAATACCCACTATGGAGATCACACAATTAATGCAGTCAAGACGGGTCAAACCCAAAAAATTTGGGAGTTCGACATGGTGACGAACATTCGGAGAAATCCGACCTCAACGAAATTCCGCGAGGGACCAGAATCTCCAGAATTTCAATGAAAAGAAGTTGTCACCGAGTTTCGAAATGAAACTGGGAAATTCCACCAGGAGTGGATTTTCTCGAGAACAACAAAAAACCTGGAATGAGTCCAAAAATTAAGGTTTTTAATACATATCATAGATGGACTATTCCAACAAGCAAGATAAACATCAAAGCACATGCCCAAGCAAGCAAAACCTCAAAATACAAAGGGCCAAAAAAACCAAGAGTGAAAGAAAAAAGAGAGCAAAAGAGGGTCCCTACTTTCAGTGGGGTGTGTGTGCAAAAAGTGCACAATAGGGTCGAAATGCAAAATTTTAAAATTTCCCAATCTTCAAGGGGAATGAAAAATAAGTATTCCCAGATTGATGAAAATCAAAATTTTGACCACCTATTTCTGAAACGTGATGCCCTATAAAATCAAACCATTCAAAAGCATGCCTCTGTGCTTCCCAATCTCGAATCCACGAAGAAGATTGAAAAATCTTTCCGTTTGAGCCTCCAAATCTTGATGAGAAGAAAATACTATGTTTCTTCCTTTGAAAGCCAACCTGTAAATTATGAAACAAGAATGCTAAAAGATTTCTTAAATAGGTTTTGGAGATAAAAATCACTTTCATGTTGTGATCCCTTAAATTTTTTCCCTTTTATAATGATGCAAAAACAATTAATAATGCAATAAAAGGAAGAACACAAAGAGTACACCTTAAGATTAGCCTAAGGAATGATAAGCAAAGAAACAAGATGAAATAAAACAATAAGTGATTATACCTTTGTGCTACAAATTCCTTGGTTGGCCCTTGATATTGTATGCTTTGTATGCTCCTTGGATGAAAAATGAGATCAAATATGCAAGATAGGATGCAAGATGAATGAGGGTGTGATAATGGTGAATTCAAATGATATGGTGAAGGCAAGAAATGTTCAAATGGAAAAGTAGAAAGAGTTTGGTAACACAAGCATAATTGTCCAAAATGAGAGGAAGGGGGGGGTATTTATAGAGCAATTTGAATTCTCTAGAGAATTCAACGGTTGAGATTAAGCCAACAAAGCCAAGATGGAGGGATATGGTGAGTTGAGGACTCACAAGCCCTCACATCTTGACATTTGGAATGTGAGATGGCTTAGGATGAGATGATGTGGGAGTGAGGTGGAAGAAAGGTACATGATGTGGAGGAAGGAAAAGTACCTTGTAGGTACCTTGGGGGATGAGAAGATTTCCTCAAAAAGGAACTTCTTGTCCCCAAATGAGAGTGAAAAAAACATTTGAGAAATTTTAGAATTCCTCAAAAATCTCCATTGGGAATGGAAAAGTGGTTGGAGAAATAAATGTGAATTAAAAAGTCACATGCTTGAGAGAGTCTAATGGATAAGAGAGGGATTCCAAAAAGGTGGGGATTTTCCACATGTGAGTGATGTGACAAGTCTAAAGTTCTAGAAGTCTTTGGCACATGTAAAATGACAAGTCAAATTTTCTAGAACTTGCATGGGGATAGGGTAATCCTTGAAAGGATAAAATGTGAATTAAAAATTCACCTGAGAAAGAGAGGAGACTAGGATGAATAAATGTGAATTAAAAATTCACATGGGAAAGGGAGTGAAGGCCAAGAAAGGAAAGTGAAAAGGTTGACTAAAAAAGGTATGCTAAATGTGCCTAATGACCTTTATTAAGGTTGTGCAAACACAACATTAGGATAATTAATGAGAGATTTGAAGCAAGTGGGAGGTTATGGAGGATGTGACACTAATCTCGATTAAGTAGTGCACATCCTAATCATGGATTAATTTATTTAATCCATATTAAATGAGGATTATGGAGGATGTGACAAGGAGAGAGAAGGTGAGGAATTAAAAATTGATTTTTAATCAAAAGGTTAAGTGACTAAATTAAATGAATTGTCTTATTTATTTAATTTAGAGAAGAGGTATAAGGTAAAGTATTTAATTATTCAATTACATACTTTAGGAACCTTAGGTAGAAAATGAAATAATGATTAAATACATTATTTAATTATTATTAATGAAATAGACTAATAGAGTAGATGATTTTGACCATGTGGAAGTGGTCAAATTTAGATGTCTACACATGCAAAACCCTAAAATTTTGGAGCCTATTATGCAAAAACAGCTGACTTCGTTTACATCAAAATGGAGAATTCCTCTTTTATAGGGCGGAAAAAGCATGCCCATGAATATTTTTTCAAAAAAATTCTAAGGCAAGATGAGTTGGGCACCCTCCTTGAAGTAAGGCACCTAGTTTTTCCAAAGATTTTTTTTCATGATTTTTAATTTTTTTCTTTTTGTGTTTCCGTTGGAGTGTTCTTATGTCTTTGACGATCTAAAAAACTAGCACCATCAACTAATAATCTCTATTTTACCATGGAAATCTCATCTTTGTCCATTACTTAAGTGATCCTCATCTTCATTTCAACATCTAATGACATCTAATCATGATTGTGTACCTCAAAAATTGTTGACGGAGGTTGAGTTGAGGAAAACACATATGAGGTGAAATATATTCTACTTGTTGGGATGTTAGGCACCCTCCTTGAAAAAAGGTGCCCAATTCCTCCATCCTTTCCTCTTCTAATTTCATCAGGTACAACATCCGCTTCTCAATTAGATATTTGTATTCTTCATCTTCCACTGTACATGCCAACTGTATGGCAGACAACTCCAATGTGATTGGTAGAGTTGCTTTTGTACCATACAAAAGTGTGAAAGGAAAGGTGCTAATGGCTCTTTTGGGAGTAATTCTATTTTCCCAAAGAGCATATTATATTTTCTTGTGCCAAGCCCACTGATTTGAGTCAACTAGCTTACACACGTTTGTGACAATGTTTATGTTTGATGACTCGACCTATCCATTACCCTAAGGGTAGTAATCTAATGAGTGCAACAACATGATGTTGTGATAAAAAAAAAAAATCAATATATCCGAGAAACACATTGCATTATCATTCATAATTTTATGAGGCACTCTGAAGTGTGAAATGATGTCTCCTTCAAGAAGTTGCAAACAACTTCGGAAGTAGCTCGTTTGGTAGGAGCTGACTCAACCCATTTTATGAATAATTTTTCGCTATCAGGATGTAGACATGCCCCTTGCTAGAACTTGGGTTGGTAGTACCTACAAAATCTATACCCCATTGCTGAAATGGAGCACTGATGATAATTGGCCTGAGTTGAGTAGCTGCCAATCTGACTTTACCAACAAATTGTTGACACAACTGACATCTATACACCCATTCATATGTGTTGTGGAACATAGTTGGCCAATAAAACTATGTCCGCAAGATTTTGAATGTAGTGACCCTTGGTGAAAAGTGTCCACCACTCGAGTGACTGTGAAAAGCTTCCAACAATCTCTGTTGCTAGTCTCTACCAATGCATAAAAGGAAATTTTTGTCAAGGCCACGCTTGTATAAAATATTATTAATAAGCACGAAGTTTTGTTCTTTCATCTTCAATGTTATTTTCTTTTGCTTGTCCATGTGACATGAACATTCTCCATTTGTTGAATAATACCATAAGGGTGTGTACCATTCCTTTGCAGAATCAACAAATAGGACCAAAGGAAGGTTCTCTATAATTTCCAATTCAGGATCAATTTAACCATTGCTCTAATGCTTATGATCTCCATCCTCTACCGATAATGAACAAAGACCTTGCTCATGAACGAGCTTGGTTAGCCTAATTCTAGATCATACTATTTGTTGTGCGAAAAATAAATTTTTGGCATTTTTCTTAATTGGAGCTAAATCATGTAAAAATGCCATCAAAAGTCTATTTTAGGTCAAACCAAACATAGGTTTTTTGTGGGTTTTTGTTAAGGAACATATGGGTAAAATTTTGGAAATTGAAAATTAGGTTTTCAAATCCCTATTTTAGGGAAATCCCCCGAAAATAGATGAAAATGATTTTGATAGGATTATTCGACTTCACGATCACATCGGTCAAGTCAGAATCATCAAAAGGCATGTTTAACTATGGTGGGTCTATTTCATATTTCAAAATGAAAGTTGGGAGCTCTGCAACCATTAATGGAAGATTGGCCAGTACCTGGTGCTGAAAGTTAAGCTTCAAAAGCTTCAATGAAGAAACCATGGTAGAAAAGGACAAGAATGGTGATGTTTGATGGAGGAGATTTTCAAAACTAAAAAAGGCCAAAATTTGGCTAACTCTAGAAATGCTACCAAGGAGGATTTGGGAAAAAGAGCCAAAAGTGCCCCTACTAGAGAAAGGTTCCCTTGGATCTCAGGGGCCAAATGTAGTCACTAGATTCATATGAAACATTAATCCTCTCCATGTTTGAGCTGGTCATCTGATGAAATAATCAACAAGATCATCTAATCTAGGAATCACTGGAAAACATCAATGAAGTGAGAAGATGTTGCAGGTGAGAAACATCCAAAATGGCAGTTTAGCTTGAAAAAGGTGCCCCTACTGGAGAAATGTGCCCTTGAATAGGGTGATCTAAATGTCAATGCCTAAAAATTCACGTCTTTGTGAGATCTCTCTAGCTCTGATCCAACTCAACAATGAATCTATCAACCAACCTGCAAGACAAGTCAAATGACAACATTGATTGACCAATTGAACATGCAAAATGAAGGATAAATTTGTAAGCTTCAAGATAAAAGCGCCCCTGCTAGCTAGGGGCACCCTTCTTTTTGAGGTACCTGATGATAGTATCAACAGTTGTTATGTATAGGGTATTTTTTTAGTTCCCTCTCAACCTCTCAATCAAACCAACAACATAGTCATTAGACCTATTAAGCAGTCAAAGGAAGCAATCAAGCACGAAACACCTAAGATAGAGACTGAATGAAGAACGTGGGAAAATATTCCAAGTGTCAGAAAAAAAATGCCCCTGCTGAAGAAAGGCGCCCTCTCTTTTGGGCATTCAGATGTAGTCAATTTAACCAGGGACCTCCAAGATAATCTTCTCTATGTTGATCGATCTTGACAATGAAATTGTTAGCAAGGAAATATAATGAAGCTATCATCTGTTGATGGAGATCCAACTGAGGCAGTTTACAACTTCAAATAATTGGTTCAAAAGTCAAAAGCGCCCTTACTGGAGAAAGGTGCCCTTGCTTTTGGAGGCCTAAAACTAACTTTTAGAAGTTGAGAACCAATCATGCTTTGTAGGACTAAGTTGGTCACCTGGTGAATTATCAAACAAGATTTTTTGATTCATCAGTCAATGGAGATATCAAACTGAAGCATGGAGGGTCAAAAAGGAGATATTGAAGAACAAGCATTGAAAATTGGCTAGGACAAGAGAAAAAGCACCTGTTCTGGAGAAAAGGTGCCTAGTCTTCTAGAGCCTCAAACTTAGTTTTTTGGCTTTGCATCTCCCAGGCATGTTTCTACAGCATGTTCCTAGCTCAATAATGAATCTATCAACAGATGTTCAGGATCAACTTATCAAGCAGGAACACAGATCGAACAAAGGTTCTAAACCATGAAAAAGATGCTCAAATCTAGAAAAGTATGCCTAGACTAGTCAAAGAAAGTTTTGTTGGCTAAGTAAGAGATTTTGGAGGAAAATTGGTTCAAACAACCCACAATTAGGGGAAATTAGTTTAGGGATTTCAAGATCAAGCCAAATCCCTCCAAAATCATGAGTTAACATCCACATTTGAAGGATTCAAACTTGAATCACCATAAAGAAACTCTAGGCATCCCATTCTCTTCATTTCTTTTGTAGGTTGAAGATCAAAACAATCATTTTCTCTCCAAAGGATTTTTTTTAAGATCTGAAGGAGGTTTTGACCATTCTTCATGATTTTTCAAAGATCAGTGACAAAAAGTTTTCTCCTCAGAGGTTGCATCCAACCGAATTTTTTTTTTTCAAGAGGGCAGCAATAACTTCCAATCTTCCTCTTATCTTCTTCCTCTCTTGTGTCTTAGAATTCTTGCATGTCAAAGAAAATGGTAGGATATCACAGATCTAATCAAATGGGTGTGATCGACACAATTTTTCAGAGAAACCCATCTCTTGAAATTTTTCAAAATCAACAAAGTTGTTGCCCTATTTTTAGTGATTTTTTGAAAATTCATAGATTCAAAATTCCAAAGAATTGAGTTTGTTCAGTTTTTAAACACGAACAAAACCCACGTGTCAGAATTTTTTTGAAAAAAATACTTCTCGGTAGGTGGCACTATTTTTAAGGATTTTTAGAGTTGTCAAAATAGGGTCGTGTGCACAGTCATTCTTCAAGTTTTTCAAGATGCAGTACTCTCTGGGACAATACAAGACCAAAATGATCTTGTACCATGACTTCCTCAAAATGATAGACACCAACCTACATTAAGTGAAGCTCGTAGTCAAGATGGACACCTTGGAAGGCATAAATGACATCACCATTCAATGGATGATGTAGGTGCAAAGAGGTCATCACTCTAGTAACGAAGTTGCCAAAGTTGCCAAGAGTAGATTGCGACTGGAGAGGAGATGGTGCATCACCATGTCATCATCCTACAGAGCATTGACTATCCGGAGGTGAAAAAAGTCAACACATGGATCGAGGAGATGTTGACTAGAGATAGTGAGGTGTGAAAGGACACCTAGGCTGGGACGTCCTAGTCTTGAGGAATGCATTTACGATCAAGAGTTAGTTAACTTGATGACTCTTTCTAAGTTAACTAATCCCCCCTTGAATCATGCATGTTTATCTCTATTTATGGGGGAGGTTTTTTTTTTTACTTCCATTGATTGTGGATATTTGTTTTGACTCCACTAATCATGGATATCTATCTTAGAGACACCTAATGTACATTAAAGCTCTCTTGTATTTTAGTGCCAGTTAATTGAAGTAGACTTCCTGCTTTCTAGGAATAAATCTTGCTAATTAGTTGGAAATTGATCTTTGTTGACTCAAGGATATTTTGGGGTTGCCCACTCCTTTGAGCTCTATAAATAAGAGCCTTGGGCTCATTATTTAGGAAGATTTACTTACTATGCAAAAATTTTGTGCCATTGTTGCCTCAAGTTTGCAAGTGTTTATTGGTTCACTCTATGATGAGAGTTAATTGGATGATGAGAAATTGCACATGATTTTGTGCCTTCACATGTCCCAATCCATTGTAACTTGTTGAAGAGATTTGAAGAAGAAAATCAGAAAGCACATACATTTTGATCCACTTATTTGAGTTCTTTCAACATTTTGTTCTAATAATTTGTTGTTTCAATCTCCTCCTTGGATATTTTGTTGTTAGAAAATTATCATGTGATGTTGTTTATGAATTTTCTTAAAGCCTATACTTCGGATAGGGGTTCCTCCTCCTTAGCAAGTTTCTCAGTCGGTTCATCATATTTTGTTGTTTCTAGTAAGTTATTTACCAGCCTATACGTAGGATAGGGATTCCTCCTCCTTGGAAAGTATGAGATCTATCTTACCGTGAGAGTGGTTATTTGCATAAAGCCTTATTCTAGCATAATTTTGAGAGTTTGGAGCCTCGATTGTATTCTAGAAAGACGGTCAGACCAAATAATCCAACCCGTTCATTCCACTCCTATTCCCTAATGCTCTATTTTTCTTGAGGAGATAGGATAGATTAAAATCTAGTTAAGTCATAGTTAGGATCTACAGAAACCAGAGAAAAAACTTTAGCTATGACACATTTTATTTATGCACCCTTGTGTCTTGTAGTTGTGTAAAAAGATAGGGTAGTTTTCTTTTTAAATTTGAAATCAGCAAAGAGGGACTTATCCTCTTTAAATAATGAAGAAGCTATTACTAAACACTTGCAATAACTATCCATTTCCAATAAGCAGTCTAGAGGTGCTAATTGAAACACCAAAACTCTTGAACTTTTGTGATCTAGTTTCATCTTTTTGTGCCCATCTCCTATTGAGTTAGAACACTTTTAACTGCTGGATCGGTGACAAACATTGTTGTGTGAGAATTTAAGAGGTAGAATCTGAAATTCTTGATATCTTTGATGACAACATCTACATTCTTCTCAATTTGTGAATAACACGATTCACTATATTTAAAATTGGTGCTCATGAAAGCAATTGGAGATTCTCCTTTGTCACTAAGCTTATGTGCCAATATAGCAGATAGCATGTGTTCCAACACATAACAATAGTGGATAAAATCCTTTTGAAATTTAGGCTGAACCAACACTAGTGTGTTAGCAATAGCTTCTTTGATTTGAATAAAGGCCTATTTTCCTTCTATTGTCCACATGAAAATGGATTTATTTTTCATCATTGCTGAAATCTCCTTGGCCGGCTCTAAGAAATCTGGTACAAACCTTCAGATAAAGTTGAATTTACTGAAAAAGGAGTGCACCTGCATTTTGTTTGTTTGAAGAGACAGGTTTTTGATTGAATTCACCCGATTTGGGTCAATTCTAGTCCCCTCATTGGAAATGATGTGGCCAAGTAGCTTTCCCTTTGTCACTACAAAGATGGTCTTCTTGGGATTCAATGATATCTTATGATACCTGCATCTCTCAAACACATTCACGAGGTGTGAAAAGTGATATTCTCGTTTATCTAAAAAAATGGTTAAGTCATCAAGTTAGACGACTATACTTTTGTCCTTGAGGTCCCAAAACACAAAAAAAATGGCCCTTTGAAATGTCGCACCAGTGTTGATAAGACCAAAAGGAATCCTTTCATAAGAAAACATTCCCCACGACATGGTGAAAGCTATCTTAATCTAGTCCTCCTCTACCACTGCAATCTGATTGTAATCAGAAAAACCATTTTGGTCAATGCAACAAAATTCTAAGCTTCTTCTGGAGTGAAAAACTTGCCTAAATTTACAAACCGAGGCTTGTCTTTAGTACCTATGTTGACTTGACTATATTCTATAGAAGTATTAACACTTGACATCTTCTAATCTTGGATGTATCTATCATGCCTATCAAAAATATCTTCTAAAGATACAAAACCCTTGGGAATTTGATTTCCTTTCAGTTGTATGATCCTGGAGTTTGTAGCTTCAGATTCTTCTATAATTGAATCTCTGAAAGGAGTAGAACTTCCTTCAAAGAACAATTCTTTATAGTTGTATTCCATGATGAGAAATTCTTCAATATCATCTTCATCATCAAAGACTTGCCAGTTATCTGAATTATCTAGTATAATTGGCCTGGAGGTCAGCTCAATAGCAAATTAATTTTGATGAAAGTAAGAATTTGGCATGAAAGGAGAAACTGATACTACGCGGGCATCAACTTTGATATTGTCTATCCTTGGAATATATTTGATGTTAAATGCATCAAACAACTTGATAGCATTCCACACCCTCTACCTGTAAGATTGAAGGCTATTATTTCTAACTTGAAACTGTTACCTGATTTTTTTAACAATCAACTATGCATCTCCTTTAACTTTAAGCGGTTTGATCCCCATATCCTTCACATTCTTGAGACCTAATAAGAGCTCGTCATATTCAGTAGTGTTATTGGTTCACTCAAATTGCAACCTATACGTGAATGGATAAAGATTACCTTCGGGAGAAATAATCACTACTCCCACTCTTGAACCTAATGTTGAGCAACTGACATTGAACTGCATTGTCCACATCTTAGATTCTTCATTTGACAAACCCGTGGAAAGTGAAAACTTCTAATAATCTTCAGTTAATTATGACACTATAGCATATGTGCCTAGACCCATGTCTTGATATAAAAATTGTGCTTGAGGTTCTTGTGACCTCATGACCATAAACCTTGATTTTGTCTGAAGCTCCAACATGAAAGTGCCCTTCTTCAATGGAATTGTCACGAATGACCAATCCATTTGAATCTCGCCTCCAAGGTCTTTGTAAAAGCTCCTGCTAAGTAACATCCTGTAGCTAGTAGGAATATTGGCTACCAAGATAGTCATCATTTATTTCTTCTTGGGACATGACGCTAGCCTTACTTATGCATCCTTCAGTTGACCGGCTAATGACACCAATTTTGACTCAAGTGAGTAAAAATTTTCTTGAGTTTTGGTGCATGAAAGTCCCAATGCATTCATGATCTATAAGGGCATAACATTTTCCAAAGCTCCACTATCGATGATACAATTGCTAAGTTTAAAACTTCCTATATACAAATATATAGAGAAATTTTTTCGCTTGTCTTCTACTGGTATAGAGGACTCAGGAAATGTAGGTTAGATTGCAGCCTTCTTCTTTACACCCTTGAGGATCCTATCCAACTGCTCTGGATGATCCTGTAGATAATCCAATTGTGAGATTTGCACCTTCATCTTCACCATAGAAGACATAATGTCAATTTTTTTTGAAGACCGATCTTGAGAAAATAGCACAATGCTCTCTTGTGAAGACTTGGGATTGGAAGTAGAGGGAACTTCCTTTCCTTTTCCATTTGTATTCCGCTTTTCCTCTTCCTCTTATTCTTTGAAATTTTGTGCACATGTGAACATAGTCGAGGAGATATTCTCGTGATTGACCACAAGAGAGAATAGGTGATATTCTTCTTCTTCTTGTTCTTCATTAACAAGTTCTTTGTCAAAGTACCCCATTGTGGAGTCACCATCAAAGTCATTCATCTACGATGAGACAACATTTGAGCTTGAAGGTACAAAACTAGTACTTGGAGCAGTATCAAAAAATCCCATGAGCTGATTCATTCTTTTATTTTTCAGACATGAAGCTCTGATGTGTTCAACAGTATCATAGAAAGTGCAATAGGTTGTAGGATTCTCAACATCATTTGTTTTCTTTGATTGTCCTTGCGGAAACCTTGAATTGTAATTATTTTATGGTTGGAAGTTATTCCTCTTTGGTTGGTATGGCTGTTGAAGTTGAAATGATGGTGGTGCAGGTAGTGCTTGCTGCCCTTGAGGGGGTGACTATCTTTTGAGGATAGCCACCTCATATAGCAGTGGATCACTAGACACTTGTACAAGTGGTCTGATTGAATCATTCTTCATCTTACCCGTCGTCATCATATTATCTTCAAGTTTAATTGCTTCTTCTTGTATGAGTTGTAGATCATCTTCATGGCCTATTTTCAAGAAAAAGGCAATCTTTGACGGTAGTGCCTTGATGAAGCTACTCATTAACATCTTGTCAGATGCATTAAGAGTGTGGGAAAGACGTGTAACAAGGAAATTAAACCTTACTATGAATTCTCTCGTTGGTTCATTTGACTCCATCTTTGAATTCGAGAATTATGCAAATAGTTTGTGACTGTCTTCGATAGGCTTGAATCTTGCCAATAACTTTTTTCTCATGATTTCCCAACGAGTGATGATGCCTAGTTCAAGATGATTGAACCAGTCTACTATGTCATTATCAAGAGTCTTAATAAAGAGATGTATTGTGATGTCCTCATGTGAAACATGCAAAATGGAACAAGCCATTGTGAATGTTGAAAGATATTTATCAGGGTGTTGGGATCCATTTCCATGAAATCTTTGGAAAAACTTGTGTGAACCCTTGGGTAGTTCATGGTGTCCTACTAAGGCCAACGGTCCAATTTTGTCACCCCAAGGCAAGGGGGATAGATGTCTTGTATTTCTTGTGTTTTGACTATTTCCATTATTGTTGTTGTTATCGCCCATTGCTTCAGTTGGGATGGAAGGTTCTTCTTCTAGTCCTTATAGGAAATGTTGAGTAACCTCCTGAAAGATAGGGTCTTCTTGAATAGGAGGATTTATTCTCCTTCTCATGTATACTAGGTACACCAAGATGCTTAATTCCACATTGATGGTGGAAAAACTGGTCTACCTGCTACAAGATCCACTCTTTCTTCTTTGTCCAGAGTAGTAGCCATGTTCCTCCACTAAGTAGTTGATGTATGATTTTCAAAGATAAAATTGTGTAGGCTATTGATGATGTCTAACTTCTTTGCTTCAATGAAAACAAAATTCAGCTGTATGATGACCGAAGTAAGTCCTATCTAATGAACTGGATTTGTAGGACACCAAATGGTCATTCCCGTGACATAAAGCATAAGCTTTCTTGAAGTTTTCTTGCCTCGTGCCCCATGGTAGGCACCAAAAAACTGTTGGCATAACAATTAGCACCTCTGGAGTGTGTGTTGGTATGGAAAACCATGCACAGTGTGTAACAAATTCTCTTCAAATTAGGAGGGGAAGATCCCTCATTGTGCTCAAATGCATGAAAAATTAAAGTAATCTAACTCCTATCTTTTTTACTCAACTAGAAGAGGCACAAGGTTAAGGAAACCAAGAACGTTGCAGCTAGGGGTTTTCTCTAGTTTTGCAGATCTTAACTACAACTAAACTAAATAATTTTAATCTATCCAATCTCCTCAATAAAACAAAGCATGAGGAAAAGGAGAAATAATTTTTGTATACAATAAACATTACAACAGGATTTCCAAGGAGGAAGGACCCCTATTCGAGGCGTAGGCTAAAATGAAGTTTATTAGGCATGACATCAAATGATAAGATGAATTGCTAAATTTCTAAGGAGGAACCCCTATCTGAGGCATAGATATGCAACAAGATTATTAGCTACAAAAATTAAATGATAATTCTTCTTTCCAAATTTCTAAGGAGCAACCCCTATCTGAGGCATAGATTGAAAGAACAATTATTAACACAACAAAAGATAGCAAACTAGGACAAAAAATTGCATTGGCGAGACACGCATACCATAAACAATCAAACTACCAATTATATTTAACTAAGATGAATAAATACCATAATAATAACATTCAGGCAAGGTGGAAAAACCATTTATTATCACAGTAAAAGCTCATGAACAAATAGAAAATAATAATATTTCAGGTAAGGTGGCACAACATATATTACTATCACATGCAAAATTTAATTACAAATGAGAAAATAGCTCTTATTTATAGACATCAAAAGGTATAGGGAACCCTAAAATCACCTTGATTCAACTACAATCTTGCATCCATCCAAGTTTTATTGCTAAACCCTAAATAAAACTATATAGTTAACTGGAAAGCTACCATCAGTTAACTGAAACAACCTAATTTAATTGGATGATGTGCAACATGAAAGTCCTTATTGAAATAAAAATAACTGATTACTACCATCAGTTAACAAAGTACTAACTGAAAGTGCCACCTCCTCCAAGATATCTTTGAGGATGAGATAGACATGCAAAAAAATCAGCAATCAAAAGTTAAGATTGATATTGAGTTATAAATGTTGCTCCTGGTTCTATCCTCAAAAGTAACTGTAGGTCCTGATTGACTGATCACTCCAAGTGATTGTGGTCCATCATCTCATCAAAGAACTGATCGACTATGTCATCCTCTGGCCCTTTGACGTTGTCCATGATGATAACCTACCTGCTCAAATCTCTATCACCATCTTTGATCACCCTTTGAAATTCTCTGATATATTTAGTTTCCTTTTTGAAACTAACTGTCATCACTGAGATGTGATCCAGCTTGGATTCCATAGGATCTCCCTCAATATTATCATAAACCATCTTCTCAAACTCGGCCTATACTAACTCAAGATCACTGTAAGTAGCATCTTCACAAAGATAATGACACGAAATCTGAGTGATAAACTCACTGATGAGTTTGAGAGCTCCAATGACACTTTATTTGAGCACATTCATCCTAGTAGAGATTATTTTGCATGTTTCCATCCTAAAGAGGTGTTGTTCTCTCTAAGAAAAATCTTCATTTTCCATTCCTCTACTTCCATGGTATCATATGCAACTACTAATTGAGCTATGAGAATCAGGTCTTTCGCCATTCCTTCTACCATAGCTACCTCAGGCTGCTAGATTTTCTAATGAATTCCATGTGTATCACCCCTCAACTAACATAAATCTGTGAGAAGTTATCGACCTATAACAATGAAGTCTTCAACCCCATTGTCCAAAAATTTTCCATGGTTACCTAACTGATCCAACTTCTATTGTTTTGTAGATGTATTTTGTGGAAAAATAGGTTCTCTAACATGATCAGAAATATACTATCAGTGTTTCCTAATTTCATACTTAAGAAGCGCTTTATCTTCTTCGTCCTTCATGAAACGCTCCTCAAGATTATTTGTGACAATATTAAGAAGGCTCGCGTTCATCTGTTGAGTGCTCCTACCAAGATTAGCCTTGGCGAAGGTGAAATAAACAACCTCAATCTCATCCACACTCTTACCCTCTTGTGGTGTAGCAACTTCTACAATGATCTCTGCTTCAAATTTTTTCTCTATGTGCATCTGTTTCTTGACTTTCTTGTTCGACCTCCCCTAATAAGTATCACCAAACTCAAAAAATCAAGATGATATGAAGGCTCTCACCTCTGTCTTCCCAAATATCTCTCGAGCAAACAAGAATGAGCAATGTTATCAGTTTGAGGAGAGACTACAAGTGGTGTATCAACCTGTGATGCATCACTTGTCTCTGATTCCACTTGAACTAGTGGTTTGTTCTCTGAGTCTATATCAATAGGAGTTGTGGAGACAATGGTGAACTAGGAGGTGCAAGTTGTGGCTCAACCTGCTTCTTCTTTCACTTTCCAACATTTTTCCCCTTTTTTGTTCCCACTAAGTCTAACACCTTCAAGTGGTTTCAAGACAACCTTAACTCGAGGTCTAGACCTTGAGATAGAAGGTAGTGAAGAAAACCTTACTGGCGGCTTTATGATTGGAACTGTCTTGTGTCTTCTCTTATTCTCCAAGAAGTACATGCTAGTTTTGATAACTGTCTTAGACAAGTCTTCTATGGAAGTGCTCTCCTTGGCATACCAATCTAGCTGGTGAAGTGGCTGGTGAGCAACTTGATCTTTGACATATGAGCTAAGCAACACTTCTTTGTCATCATCTGACAAACCCTCAACATCCTCTTATATGAAATCAACAAGCTAAGCAATAGCGAGTCTGTAGTAGTGACGTTGGTGCACTTCAAATTCCTCTTTGCAATTAGCCCAAAAATCTTGAAGTGTTGGGTTATGTGCAATACTTCACTCTAATCAAAATGCATAATGACACAAGGGATCATAGGAATGCCTCTCGATGTGATACTTGAGTTTGAATATCTCAAGCTCACTCATCATATACCAACAATAGACTTGCATGTGAAAATATCCCACCCAAAAGGAAAGGAGACTGTTATCTTGTGGCGATTGTGAAGGAAAGAGTGAACGTGTTGAACTTGTCTAAGAAATTACATGAAATAATTCTATTTGACGGGTTCCTTGGTAGCATCAGAGGTTCTTTAGTGTAACCATACACTTAGATATATGTGAAAGTGGGGAATTGAATAAACCAATCCGCCCAACTCTCCATCGTTGATTTTTCCTCTAGTGAAATCCTAATGTGCATTTCATTGTTGAGATCCCTAACTGTCTTCATGAGAAAATGATCATTCACCAGCTTAAAATCATGTTCGTCCTTTGAGAACTCCAATTGAGAATAATATTCATGAACTCATTGAATGCCAAGAGTCTTGTTGGTCTTCAATTGTCTAAAATTGCCTTGAGATGCAATCGAGTAGATCAGGAAAGAGACCATGTGAAACTCATGGATTTTGAGGAATCGCATGATTTACTGATGAATGCACTTGCTAATCAACATAGCCCAGTCAAAGTGTTATGTATTGTCAAGGATATGAGAAATGGCATAGAACATCCATAGTTGGAAAACATTAGCTTCCTATTGACCTATAACCCGATTGAGTAAAGTTATCAAAATAGCAACTTCATCTTTGAATTCACAATGACCAACCTTCTTTGTCATGTTGGTATTATGAACTTTCAACCATTTCTAAGAAAATTTACTTTGTGATCTTTCTTGGTCCCCATGCCATATCTTCTCACAAGCCTTGATGACTACGGTGAAATTATCTAAGCGAGGAGGAATGAAAAACACTTTTCCACGTCCTTCAGCTTGAGACTACAAATAATTCTCCCATCAGTTGATCTGATTTGTCTTGTGGATGAATCATAGTGTTTTATGCATGCAAGAAAAAATTCAAGATAAAAAACCGTGATAAGAATAGATGTTGTTTCCAACAACTTGAAACGCTCAAGATTCTTGATTATAGTGCTATTGGTACCTTCCAACATGCTCAAATTGATCACCAGATAGAGATGACCCAAGTCTAAATCAGAGGTTTTAAAAAAATTCATGCATCAACACTAATCTGGTCTTATAATCTATGGGATTGAATTTCATTTTGAAAATCTATAGTTTTGACTATAAAGTCGGGTATGTTTAGACAACTTTTAGAAAAAGCTAAAAAATAGCCAATTGCGGGAATTTTTTTTGCAAATTTTCTAAAACATTGGTTTTGTTTAGAATTAAATTCTAAGACAACTCAAATCATCAGAAATTCAAAAAAGTGAGTTTTAGCAAGGCATGCAAAAGCTTTTCAGTCAAGAACTGTAGGGGTTTTAGGGCTTCCTGAGGCAATTTTTCCTGAGAAAATTGAGAACATGCATTTTGTTGGCAATGTAATTCTAAGGAAAACGAGATTATTTGATTGTGAAAAAGATGAGTTCTTTGACCTCATGCAAAGAAATATCTCAAAAAAATCATAGTGCCTCATAATGAAGGTAGCGGGGCAATTTTCTCGAAAAAATCTAAAATGTGGGTTTTGCTATAGATGTTGAAATATGCACACCCAGATGATCAGATTCTAAATATTTTGTTGTTTATTTGACATGCAAATAATACCTATACTTGAATGAGATTCAATGATGTCTACATGTACTGAAAAATTTAACTCTAGAAAATTAATCTTTTGAACAATCTGGACCTGGCACTAAAAATTGAACTCAAATCACCTTCAGATCTTTTGTTGCTCAAGAAAATTTCCTTTTTTTGAACCTATTATGAGAATAATGGTATCATCCCATTAAGCATGCAAACCAAGCACCACCCTTATTGGACCTTTGAAAAATACTTTATCTGATTGGACCTCAAAATAGTTAACTGAATGTGAAATACACCATAATTAGCACACCATCTTTAATACTTTCAATTAAATCAGCATGCAAAATAAAATAATCCCTTTTTGCCAGTAATATACTTTCACTTAAAGTCGAAATATTTAAATATTAAATAATATTTAAATAAATTTCTCAATCTCACCATTATACGATGTTTAGTCATCTTGAGTTCAAAATTCAACCCTTTGACTTTAGGCATCACTTTCTAGACTTAACCAATTTCATGAAAATTTCACTTCACAAACCTCACCGAAGCCCATGTTCAACCACTGATTCCAATTGATTGACACACCCAAAAGACTGGCTGACAGTTTCGCTGAAGAGTAGGATCAAAATTGACAAAAATCACCCCTGAGGTTGCAAAGCCTAAATCTAAGATATGAGGCTTCAAAAATCAGGGCACCCTTGGCCTCCAGGGGTGCTTTTGTCTTCAGACTTAGTCATATTTTCATCATTTTGAAGGCAATTTTAACCTCTTTTCATCTTGCATCCTCCAGTATTCAACAAAACTTCAGAACTGATAGGTTGGCTCACTGCGGAGTTTGCTTTATTTCGCTCAAGAGCTCCAAGAGAACACTTCTCCTAAAAGCATCATTTGGTGGTTGAAAAACAAGGGAGCCCTTGGCATCAAGGGCCACTTTTGTTCCTAGAGAGCCATTTTTCCATCTAGCTAAAATAACACTTAACCTCCAGCTATAGGCTGCTGACTCATCTTTTGACCTAACTAAGATATGCAACAAAAATTTGGATGTAACATGGACATGATGAACACCTGAGATCACCAGAAAGACTACATTCAAGGCTCCAAAACCTTGGGCGCACCTACAAAAATGAGCGCTTTTGCTTTTTTTCGTTGACATTTTGACCAAGCTTTGACCTCATGTTTGACTTGTGATTCTAGAAGTTCAACAACTCAAATTAACTCGTTGATGGGTGTGTTGCGAAGCCAGATCAAAATTGAGACAAAAATCTTAGGTATCATTTGGTCAGAAACCTTCATTTGATCCCTCAAAAAGATGGGTGCCCCTAGCTAAGAGGTGTGATTTTCCTTCCAATCCCCTTGTTTCTCGCTAAATCTCCTGTATCAGGTGCTAGACATATCCTTCAGGCTGACTAGTAGGCTCATCTCAAAGCTGAAAGTATTCCAGAGAAGTCTTCTTAGAAGTGAAAACCTCAAAAATGAAATATGGGCCTCTAAAAGCTAGGGCGCCCCTACCTCCAGGGGCTCTTTTGCTCCAAACATAGAAAAAATTCACTTATTTCCATCCCAACGAAAATATCCTCCATGGCAAAGCATCATTTTGCATCTTTCTCACCATAGATTCTTCATTTGAGAATTTTAGGCTTAGATTTCAACATCTGGTAACTGGCCATCTACCATTGATGATCTTAGAGTTCATGTTTCTCCATCTAAAAAAGAAGTAAAAACTACCCACCAAACTTAAACTGAGTTTTAACTAAATCTGACTTCACCATTGTGATCATGAAGTGAAATAAGCCAATCAAAACAAATTTTAGTCAATTATGACAAGTTTCAATTTTTAGGGTTTTTGACCTAAAAACAAGGTTCTAAAAACCCTAATTTTCATTTTTTTCAAATTTCACCAATATCTTCGTGACATCAAATTGACTCAAAGTCCATACTTGAATTTCCCAAAAATAAAATTTTGACATCATTTTACAAGGTTTAGACCATTTTAAGCAAAATGCCTTAATGAAGTAAAAAAATTGGTTTGGGTACAACAATTATCGGATGCAACCTTGTAGAGATTCACATCAATATGTTGAGTGCTTCTTTTGAGATTGGCCTTGAAAAATTTGAAGTCATGAATTTCAACCTCATCAATATTCTTGTCCTCCAGAGGTGTGGCAAACTCAAGGATAATCGTGCCTTCAGAATTCTTATCCATGTGAACTTGTTTCTTAAGTTTCTTTTGTGTTGTGTCTTGATAGATTCTATCAAGTTCTACAAAGTTCAATAGATAAGAAGGCTTCCTCCTCTTCCTACCTATGATATTCTCAATCCAAGATGAGGAGTCTCTAATAACTTCTCTGGGAGGATCGGTTCCAACTCTAGCAACTCCTGATGGATCAATGGGTGTTGAAATGTTGTGAACTGGTGAATCACCTTCTAGACCTATATGAATAGAAGGCCTTGACATCAATGAAATAAAAAGAGATAGAGGCTCTGCTTCAACTTGTGGTGCTGAATCAACTATAAATTTTGGCGCATCTGCTAATTTTTCCTATCGATTCACCTTTCCCTTTGAGCTCTTCGTCATTTTGCTAATCTTTATATCTTCCAGAGGATTGCTCATAGTTTTTGCTCGCAGTTTTGATCTAGAAGAAGGTAGAGATGACTGAACTATTGTTGGCTCTGGAACTAGAATAACTACCTTTCATGTACATTTACTACTTGAGAATATTCTACTGTTGATAATTTGCTTCATTCTTTCCTCAATTGAGATGCTCTCTTTGGCGAACCAATCAACTTGTGAAAGTGGTCATTGCTCGACCTAATCTTGGTCATACATGGGAAGTAGGACTTCCCCATTATCATCTAAAAAAACCTCCACATCTTCTGATAAAAAAACAACCATTTGTCGAAGAGTGTAAGTCTGGAATAGTGTGTTTGTGCAATTCAAACTCATCTTCACAACTAGTCAAGAAATCTTCAATTGTAGGCACATGTGCATGATTCTAACCAAGATGGGTTGTGAAGACACCATGGGGATCATATGAACCTCTCTCCTTGAAGAGATCAAGGCTGAACTTTGACATTTCATCACTCATCGACTTGGCATTAGTTGTTGATCTACATCTATATATGATCATCTCAAACAAAAAACTAAATATAGGCTTGTGTCTGTTGTGCAAAAATGTGTGTACTTTGTGTACATGACCTCATCTATTGGATATCTAGGTAGCATGACTAGATCACCTGAGAAGCCATATACTCTTATGTAGGAGAACATGGGGAATTGGATAAACCAATCAACCCACTCCACCATTGCCAATCTAGCATCTGTTGAAATTCGGATATGCAATTCATCATCAAGATCCCACACTGTATGCATCAAAATAGATCATTCACCCACTTGTAAAGCCGCTCAGATTTTGAAAACGCTACGAGTAATGATCGTACACATATTGAACACCCAAAGTTCCAATGACATTCAAATCTCTAAACCTGGCTTGAAAGGTCATTAGATATATGAGGTAGGATATCATGTGGAATTCATGGGCTTTGAAGACCTATGTCATGTTACGGTGGAGACAATCATTGATCAGTATTGGCCAGTCATAATGTTTTTCTCTGTTAAGAAACCAAGAAATTTGAGTTTGCAAATAATATGCCTAT
Organism: Sequoiadendron giganteum; assembly: GCA_007115665.2. Lineage (NCBI taxonomy): Eukaryota > Viridiplantae > Streptophyta > Pinopsida > Cupressales > Cupressaceae > Sequoiadendron > Sequoiadendron giganteum. The sequence goes on along the minus strand of CM021104.1, from coordinate 249,300,208 downwards.
CTGCTGATATTGTTTCTCATGAAGTTGGATTGTAATGCTTGATACAAGCAATTACAAATTCAAGGATTTGCACCGAGGTGGGGATAGAAGTTGTTGCAAGCAACTCAGAATGATGAAATTTTTTGACTGATATTTCCTACACCTTCCAAAGCACACAAATCAAACACTGGAAGCACATGGTGTAAGTCAGTTTTGAATGTTCTTAGGAAATCGTGGAGCAACACTGATCTGGTCCTAATTTTTGTTGGAGTACTGCATGTTTGAAAACTTGAAGTTTGAATATAAACATGATTGTGTTCGGAAAATTTCTGCTCAAGAGCTAAAAATAGATTGCTGATTTTTCTCTAGAAAAAAGCATATTTTTTGATAAAAAGTCGTGATCTGGGTTTTGTAGACAATCTCGTTTTGAAGAGACCCAAATCGTCAGATTTTGAAAAAGCTAATTTTTTCAAGATCATGCAAGATTTCCTAAAATGTAGGGCCAAAAACTTGAGGTTTGGGTTTTGTAGACAATTTCGTTCTGAAGAGACCTAGATCATTAGATTTTGAAAAATTTGAAGATTTCTCAAACATCTGTGATTTCCTAAAAGATACGAGACAAAATACAAATTTTTAAAATTTCCCAATCTTCAAGAGGAATTTAAAACAAGTAGACCCAGATCAATGAAAATCAAAATTTTGACCACTTGTTTCTGAAATGTGATGCCCTAGAAAATTACACCATGCAAAAGCATGCCTCTGTGCTTCCCCTCGAATCCACAAAGAACATCGAAAAATATTTCCATTTGAGCCTCCAAATCTTAATGAGAAGAAAATTTTATGTTTCTTCCTTTGAAAGCCAACCTATAAATTATGAAAAATGAATGTTAAAATCTTTCTTAAATAGGATTTGGAGATAAAAAGTGCTTTCATGCAAAACCCTAAAATTTTGGAGCCTATCATGCAAAAATAGTTGACTTCGTTTGCATCAAAATGGAGAATTCCTCTTTTATAGGATGGAAAAAGCATGCACATGAAGATGTTTTCAAAAAAATTCTAAGTCAAGATGAGTTGGGCACCCTCCTTGAAATAAGGCAACTAGTTTTGCCAGAGATAGAAAATTTGTCATGATTTTTAATTTTTTGCTTTTTGTGTTTCTGTTGGAGCTTGCTTCTGTCTTTGATGATCTGAAAAACTATCATTGTCAAGTAATAATATATGTTTGACCATGGAAATCTCATCTTTGACCATTGTTGAAGTAATCCTAAACTTTCTTTCAACATCTGATGACATCTAATTGTGATTGTATAGCCCAAAAATTGCTGACGAAGGCTGAGTTGAAGAAAAAACGGGCGTGGTGAAAAATATTCTAAGTGTTGGGATGTTAGGCACCCTCATTGAAAAAAATTTCCCAAGTCTTCCAAACACTTTATTTTTTGAGATTTTCAATTTTTTTTGGTTCACATGTCTTTGGAATCCGGTACCCCCTATTGGGGCATCATTTTTTGCCAATCCATGAACAACTAAGACTAAAAGTCAGTCAATCTAGTAAGCCTAATCAAATCTAAGAAGAATGATACCTCATGCCAGCCTTGATAAATTTGGAATGATCGAAAAATATTCTAAGGCACAAGAATCTAGGCGCCTTCCCAGTTACAAGGCACCTGGCTTTGCTAGAGAGAATATTTTTCACGTTTTTCAACTTTTCTTTGATTTTCCTCATTTTACGTGAAATGCCTTTGTTTGATCTGCAATTCTAGTTGTCTTATAGATCCTATGAACTAGATGATGGATTCATTGAAGAGCCTAAACATATCTGATGATCTCTTACTTTTTCCAACCCTAAAAACCAATTTTGACTACTTTCTACACACCTAGAACTGGGTTGATAGAGGGGGTTGCATGTTTTCTAAAAAATGCAAAAAAATTTCTAAGGCATGAAATGTCAGATGCCTCCCTTGGAAAAATGCGCCTAGACATCCCAGACTTAGTTTTATTTTTATGATTTTCAACTTTCCTCGTCCTTCGTTCACCACCTTTACTGACTGCATTGATGTGTTCACCGTTGTGCATGCATGATCTGTGAAAGTTGAAAATGGCTAAGGCATGGAAATTCAGGCTCCCTCCTTGAAATAAGGCACCTAGGTTTCCCAATGTTAGAATTTTTTTCCAATTTTTCAACTTTTCTTTGATTTTCCTTGTTTGTTCATCGTTTCTCGTGCATCTTTCACCATTGATTGATCTATGTAGCATTTGAGACCTTGTAATTGACATCTAGTAGTTGACCTTCCTCCATTGATGACCTCCAAGGTCCTGATTTATCCTCTGAAAAAAGCAAAATAGACCCATCAAAGAAAATTGATCTTTTGACAATTATGACTAAACTAGCCTGATTGGGAAGTGTTTTTAACCAATCAAAATCAGTTAGAGCCCTAGAAACAAATATTGTATTTTTAGACATTTCTAAAAAATAGAATTTTCTATTTTTAGAAAAAATTGCTAGCATCTGTTTGACAACAAAAAAACCCTACATCACATCTATTTTTAGAAATTTCTAAAAATAAAAATTTCTATTTTCAGAAATTTTGACTTTTTTGACCATTTTTACAAGACTTTAACAACTTTTACAAAATTCCTTAATGAAGCAATTTTTTAAAATTTTGGGCATAACAAGGGCCTTAATCCAACCTCTCAAGGGATTTGAAATACTATCCATGAACAAAACAATGATCTTCCTCTCTGAAATATTTGTGGCTAATACTAAAAGTCTCTAGAAATCAGCCACATATGCCTCCACAAAACCCCATAGTTTGAGTTGAGCCAACTCCTTGAAGTGCAACTCTAGATATTTCTTGTCAAATCCCTCTATGTGAACTCACTATGAATCAATTTATTCATGAACTAAGCTGATCATGCCATGGTACTGCCACTTGTAAGCAATACCATCCAAATGTATAGTTTCATACTTGATAGACTCATCCTCCTAAATTGGGTTGAGCTAGAAATATGTGTCCAACTTTTGAAGCCATGCCCTAGATGTGTTCTTCCCTGAGCCATCAAAATATGGAATGGATAGCTTACCCACCTTTCACTGTAAATCTTGATGGTGTTGTCTACCGCTCCTATGTGGTCTATGTTTCATCCTAAGGTCCATGTAATCACGAAAGGATATCTCAGCCTGAAAATCCATCCCTGAATCTTTCCAATCCTGTAAAACCTGATACTAAAGCTCCTATTGGGTGGGCTCTTCCTCTACACAAGGATTAATTCTCAGTGGAAAGTTAGGCATTAAGGGCTTGGAATTGGTTGTCTTGGTCCTACCTTGTTGATTTGTTCCCCTATCATTCACTGAAACTTCCTCATTACCATTATTTTTGTCGCGCCCTCTATTACCCTCATTGTGACCCCCATTGTTTCAAGCATTGTTCCCTTGATTGTCATTGTTGTTCCCAAGCATCTATTGGTTCATTATATCCATCATTTTCATTAAAATCTTCTACAACTCACATTGCACCCTAGCCAAATCATTCAACATCTCTAGAGTGCTAGGTTACTATCGTTGCTCTCTGTCACCCATTTCAATGCATGCAAAGGGATCTAACTCTAGTTGCCTCTAAAGACTTGCATTGGATCTATTTCTTCTTAGATTATATTGATGGATGCATTACTCGTTTAGTCAACTTTCATAACACTATTTTTCCATAAAACCCCTTCACAATGGCAAGATTCATTGCTCTAATACCACTGTAGTGTCTAGCCCCAAAAATATATATATACTTTTTTGAGTTTTCTCTTGAAGTTTGATGTATAAATGTATGAAATGCAAGGGATAGTTTCATAGTAAGATTGCAAAAAACTAGTAACAATTTAACATAGAACTTATTGAAAATGAAATTCCAATCATAAGAGACAATGCATTACAACTAAGTATTTGACTTCACACCAACAATTTAGATGTATTCTTATTGAAATAAGCAGCCTTTTTGCATATTTTGTTATGTTGTACATGTACAGGTCTGCAATAGCATTAGCTACAACAACATAGAGTCTCCAAATGTGGTTGCAAAACCCTAAGAATAGTTGGAAACACTTCAAAAGTTTGTTGGGTAGTAGCAAAGAGTTGGACGCCTCCAAATATGAGTGGAAAAGCACCAAAACCTAGGTGCCTGGCTGTTGCAACTGCCCATGCCCCTGCTAGAAATGGTATTACCCCTATGGCAAGCTGGAAATGTATAAAAATCCAATCTAAATTGCTCAATCTGTAATTAATGGCTTTGTTTGACCTCCTCCAACCTAACGATTGATAGCAATATGATAAAATGACACCATACAAGCTTGCAAGTGCCTAGGAAAGGGGTACGACCTACACAAAAATGGCTTGACCAAAAATTTGTTCATTGATTTGGAATTAGTTCCACAATCCTTTTGTGCACTCTTCAATCCAATACTTTGAATATTCAGACCTGTAAACCCTCCAAAAACTCCATAAATGTCACCACAAATCTCCCAGATTGGATCTTTCACAAACATAGGAGATGGTCACCTGCAAGGGATTTTGTCCTCATAAACCCTCCTGAAGAATAGCTCCTCCAAAAATGGAAATATTCACATACCAAAATCAACATAATGAATGAGCTTCTCAAAAGGTTGCTTTTATATCATTCCCAAAGCCCCACACCCCTTACTTGATTTTCACTTTTAAAGATATTCAAATTTATTCTTAATTCCTTGAAAGTGTTGCCAAAACATATAAAAGGATCATACTTTTTAAATTAAATATTTCACTTTATCCTTGGTACCACAATATTCCTTTAATTAAAAAATTAAAATAACAATAAAGTTATAAAACAAAACAAAAAGCTTAGACTTCATAGATTATAAATTATGTGCTTAAGGTACTTGTTTATTAACTCATTAAAGATAACTTTTTATCAATCAAATAATAATATAATCTCAATAAAACCTTGCTTTAAAGCAACCACATCTCTATCCATTACAAAGGGGAATAAATCACTAAAATAGGCTCAAATAGGCTCTTTTCCTATCTAACTTTCCTTTCTATTTAATGTAAGCCAACTAAGATAACGTATGGTTGTGATTCACTGAATCACTTAAAATAGCATTGAAAATCTAAAGTTGTTAATTTAAGAAGCAAGGCAGAGTTTTCAAGTGACATTGTCGCCTCAAAATAGCACCTAACTTAAAAAAAAATCTCATTGTCGATACCAGTGCCACTCAAAAAGTACAAATTTTGATGTTTTAACTAGTTTTTACTTGAGTCACATTTTTAGACTATTTTCACCACCTTTCGTGCACTTTCTTTATTCTTCTACCTCTCTTGTTGCATTTTCTTTATGGCTCTGCTACTTGAAAATGCAACACATAAACTTCCATTCATGGTCTTTTAATTAGTACCACAACTCTTCAATATGTTTGTGACTTTCAATCACACTTTTGTGTTGCCATTTCCATAAACAAGTGCAATAGTTTTTTATGTTTTTAATTGTCTATTTTGATCATGCTTTCCTTATTCATTTGCTACTCTTGTCAATTTTTTCTCTTGTCTATGCTACTAAAAATGTGTGACATTAAGGATAATTTGACTTAAGTTCTTTCATTGTTGGTGTTTTCTCTTGTTTATACCACCCTTGGCCTAATTTTATTCTCAATTTGTCATCTTTATCAAAGCTTTAGATTGGTTTAACCCTTCTATTTTGTGTCATTTTAAGGGGAAAATTTCCTTAAAGAGAATGGAACACTTTTGTTGTGACATCACTACCTTGAATAGAGTTTTAGACTAGCATTACCATCAATAACTGTGACCTCTTAAGTCTGGTGCACTTTTGCAATGCCTTAACCACCTTTGTCAAAAATTTGGATTGTATTTGCAAAGGAAAATTTGTAGTACGTCTCATAATCTTCACTTAATTCATTTGTCATTGTAGAGCTTTCCGATGAGAACACACACTTATATGTAAAGACCCCCTACCAATTTCTTTCAAGATATTTCAGATTGGGTTCACAAGATTTTTGTCAAACAATTAGCATGCAATGATTCATTCCTTATTTCTAATCCAAATGCGCATAAACATCTGCAATTAACTCACAAGTGGCTAGGCATAGCCCAAACATTTATTAATCATTGGGTATCACAAGTAAATTTTTTCAAACACTTTGCATTAAACCATAAATAGGTACCTTAAATTGATACTTTCAATTCCAAGTGTTGATACAATTGTTCTTAATAATTTACCAGCAAATAAAAATATGCTTCAAATATTATTAGCCTCTGTATATTGTTGATGCAATTTGTTACATTCAAATTTTTTTTACAGGCCTGATTAAAGTGCACATATATTTACATATTCATGAATTTATTTTTGCTAACCTATGAACAACAAAAATATAAACAAAATTAGCATCCATCTCAAAATTTAATCCTTCCTTAATGCTACACTAGACCCTTGACCAATCCTTAGCATCTCCTAAGTGCCACATCACCTTTCGTGCATAGCAATTTCCAACGATAGACTCCTAAAAGGTATTTCATTGAAATTTTGAACTATTGGCAACTAGCAAAGAGAGTCTTATTTCTAGTAAGAGACTTGAGCTATCTTTTTCCCACACCTTTTTGAAAGTTTTCAAGACTCCTAAAAGGTATGACAACTTCCATTAGAATGGAGATTACCTTTTATGAGTTATGTTGACTTCATGGACCACCAAATAAGTTGCACTGGAACTTGTGAATGCTTTTAATCCCCAAAACCAAAGGTTTGACTCTTCTCTCATTCCTTGGAAATGTACGAAAAACCTTTTTGTTGTCACGTATACTCCTTTCTGCCTTGAAAATATTAATACTTTTCTATGCTGGATTATGGGAATGGATGATTTCCTTAGATTAAATCAAACTCATCCTTTGACCAAGGAATGGCTCCTTATGGAGAGTGGAATTATACAGCTGGGTATGCATGCCATTAACAATAAAAATATAATATTTTATTAATTCTTCAAACTTTTGCACACATGAAACTTAGGCGTTCTGATCTTCACTAATATCTTCTATCATTTCACATAGCCTACAAAAAACTAAGATAATTTGTCTTTCCTACATAATGACGACCTTTGGATGAAATCATTCAAATAGATTATGAAGATTTTAGTCTTCAAATCCAAAATCTTCAGCACACCATCAATCCCTGGTTGGAATCACACTGTCTTCCATGTTTTTCGTCCATCAAAAAAACCATTAGGGTTTCCATCCCTCCAATGAGAAATCTGGCCACAAGCACAAATATTCAAGAGAAATAAACAATATCCAGAATATCCAAAATGCTCAAATGACACCCCTCAGCCCTCTTTATAATCCTTTTAGAATTTTAATTGTAAAATTCACTTTATTTAATAAAGTATTCAACTCATAAACATAATGAATTAAATATAAGTTGTCTGAAGACATAAATTTAGACAACCTAATTAAATTACTCTCTCTCCATAACCTAGGCCAAAAAAGGGGACATTACAATATACTAAGAGGGGGGTGAACTGAAATATTTTCATTGATGTAAAAGCATTTGAAGTCGTGGAAATTCGTCAAATTTGACTTGTATGAAGTTATGCCATATCAAAATTGACTTTTCAGTGTCAATTCACTTCATTTATAGTGTCTTGCATGTCTAATTCCTCTATTCTTAGCGTCGACTTATGTTTACTGTGATTCAATATTGTGGTGGCAGCTTATTTATAACACCTCCGACATGTTCATTCAAAGGTGATGGCTCATGGAGGACTTATTCTTTTTTGAGGGCAGCCAATAATCTATGATGGCTTCAATGACAACTTCCCTATATCTGGATGTTGAATTCATTTCCTTTGATGACTCTAGTCAAGGCATCGACTACATATATTAATAGTAATTATATCTCTGAAGTAAATGAAGTGGATGACTTATGAATTTGTGGCACATCAAATAATGCAGATGGCTTATTCTCTAATGCTTAGGAAACATGTCATTCAATCCAATTGATTTTATAGAATTCATGATGTTTTTCAGATGCTATCTTTGCTTCCATTCATTATCGGCATGAGCCAATGATTGTGTGTGAATTAAATCAGGTTTGGCATGGAAGACACATTTTTTGAAAAATATTGCTAATAAAAACAAGTCGGGTGTGAGAATTTAATCCATAGTTGAGCCATTATATTGAGTGTGATTTATGCCAACATTGAAGTCAAATAAGCTTTTATAATGAGTGTCTAAGCTTTGAATTTTCTCAACAAATCTGGCAAGTAATGGGAGTCATGTAAATTTATTTACATCTTATATGGAGTCTTAGTTTGTGAAGAAAAAAATGTCATATGAATCTCCTTGGTTGGCTCATGTGAAGTCATGAGCTCTCTATTTATTGGATATGCTTTTTGCAAGTTAAAAATTATGTATGCAAGATAAGTATATTGTTCTCTCACTCATATAGTGTGATAGACAAAGTATGCCAATTTTTGAGAATTTTTCCTTTTTGCGATGAGTAAGTAATGAAAGTCATGGTGAATGTCTATTGTAAATCACCTCCATTCTTTTTGGTGCAGGTTGCATGTTCAAAGAGACAAGGGATATAATACAAATGCGTAGGTGTGATTGTGTAAGCAATTCAAAGCTATTGTAAAAGATCTTTCTATGTTAACACAATTTTTTGGTGGGTACGACAAAGCCATATTCATGAAGTTTGAAGTTGTGAGTAGTGTTTTAATGAAGTCATTAGAATTCCATTAATTTCTATAATTTGCATGGGCTGAGTGAAGTAGAGCCATCTATTTTTGTTTCATAGCTCTACATGTGGATTCATAACATTGATAATATGATATCACATCTCTTCGGGATTTGTGAGCCTTTTTACATGAACTATGGTAACTTATGAGGTGTTGTAGCTTGCTCAAGGTACCGTTAATATTCATACATGCTCAAAAAATATTTTTATAGACTGCATTCATGTATGACCACTTCCATGTCCATTGATATGCTTTTTCAAGTTTAGATCGAACACAAGTATCAAGATATGGTGCAAAAAGGGAAGTGCAAATTTTCTATGTGTTGATCCATGTTACAGTTACATGATTGTTCGTGTGTTAAGAGGGTGATATCAGATTGTTGTTTATAGAGATTATGCATATGGTAGAATGTAAGAGGACTAGAAGTAAATCTTTTGAATTTTGAAGAAGTTTGATTTTGTATTATATTGAATATTTTCAAGTGAAGTGAAGTGAAGAATGTATTTTGAGATCAAGAATTCAAGAAATCAGTGTTGTAATTCTCAATGAGTTGGTGCTTTAGTTATACGAAGTTGATGTTTCAAGGAATTTGGTACTTCCAATGAGTTGGTGCTCATGTTGGAGTTGGTGTTTTAATTGTTTAAAGTTGGTGCTTCCAGTGAGTTGGTGCTCACTCTTGTAATTTGGAGATTGTATTCTCTTGGATTGGTGCCCATTTCAAGTTAATAAAAGCAATATTTCTATCATGATTTTTTACCCGAAAGGGTTTTCCACATGATATTGGTGTTCATCTTGTCTAATGCTTTTTCATACTGTTTTGATTGTCGATTCAAATGGTTTCAAGTTTTAAATTTTTAAAATACTGATTCACCCCCCCTCTCAATATTTTTTGTGTGCTCTTCAATTGGTACTAGAGCAAGGTTCCTTCAAATTAAAAGCTTAATCGCTTGGAGGTAGATCCTAATAGAACACGTGGGTTTGAATGAAGGTCTTGCTACAAACAAAGCTCCTATGTTTTATGGTTCTAACTATTCCTTTTGGATTATTCATATGGATACTAATTTGATGTCTCTTGGTTTTATTATATGGCAAAGTGTTGTGAATGGTTATACAATTTCAACAACTCCTCCAACAGATGCAAATGAAAAAAGAACTTTCAAACACAATGCCAAAGCGATTAACCTCTATGGTTTGGAAAAGTTTGAATTCCTTAAGGTCATGCACTGTGAGACAACTTAGGAAATTTGCGACAAACTTCAAAAAACTTATGAAGGAGATGATAAAGTCAAGAAAGAAAAGTTTTAGACACATAGGAGGCATTTTGAAAGCCTTAAGATGCAAGAAGATGAGAATGTTGTTTCATATCTACTTTGTGTAGATGAAATTGTTAACACAATCAAAGGCCTAGGAGAGAAGGTTGAGAAGTCCGGATTTGTTCAAAAAATCTTAAGATCCCTTCCTTTGTGTTTTGATGCTAATATTTCAGCTATTGAGAAGATGAAGGATCTTGACAAGTTGACAATAGGTGAGCTACATGGTATTCTTATAGCCAATGAGCTGAGAATGATTCCTGATCAATCAACCAAAAGGGAGACACCATTTAAAGTTTCAATAAAGGGAAAAGACAAGGAGCTTACAACCAATGATAGTTCAGATGAAGATTCAGATACTGATGAGGCACACTTCATGAGGAAATTAAAGAAGGGTTCAAGAAATTACAAAGGCAAGTTGCCTTTCAAATACTTCAACTATGGAAAAGTGGGGCACTTTGCATCCAAATGTCCTTATGTAAATAATGAGGTCAACGATAGTGAAAATAAATCAAAACATTTCAAAAAGGGGTATCAAGGTAAGAAGAAGTTTAAGAAATCTACAAAAAAAAATTATTCAAAAGATCATGATAGCTCAATAGAAGATAGTGATGAAGTGTCTTCCGTAGAAGAAATCTTATCCATGGTTGAAGAAAAAAATATTCCTAAGATTGAAGATGAAGATATAGAAGATGAGAAATATGATGAAGAAGGAGAAGTAGATCTTGAAGCAAAACTTGTTAGTGCACTAAGTGAAATCAAGAAACTCAAAAAAAGAAATCAGAAGTTGAAATTATGCAGCAAGAAGATAATGAGTCTAAGGTTATTGCATCTCAAGCTCTTGAAGAAGCTGAAAATAAGATTTTTGATCTAAAAATTCAGATTGAAGAAGCCAGAAAGATTGAAGATGTTATAAATCTGCTCAAAATGAAGGAAGAAGATTGTGAAAGACTCAAAGCTGAAATAGTTTCTCTTAGAAAATTAGGCAAATCAATGTTAGGGCTGAATAATGAGGTGAAATATCAGAAAAATTTTATGTCATTGGACAAGATCATTAGCTCACAGAAATCTTATGCTTATAAAGGTGGAGTTGGATATGGAGAAGGTCAAAGTTCCAAAGCTACTAACACCTCCAAGGCAGCAAAAGAAGATAAGCAATAGACCAACCTTGATGGCACAAAAGATTCACAATAAAAAATCAGAAATAACACATTCAAGATACCTCATATTTCAAGGCAACCTTACATGACCAATTTTAACAATTCTTTCTTTTATGGGTATTATTTTTCATGCAATCATTTTGGTCACAAGGTATAAAACTATAGAGTTTATGCAAGAAATAATTTCAAATATGTGAATAGAAATCAAGGATACTTGAATAGGAATTATTTTGCTCCTTTGATGAATTACAATGTTATATGTTACAAATGCAATAATCTCGGTCACACTACAAAGACTTGTAAAAGCAATTTTGTAGATCTTTCAAGCAAAGTAAAAAGAAAGAGAAATAGGTGGCTAAAAAGGAAGTTAATCAGAAATTTTGGAGGACAAAGAAAGAGGTAGGAAAATTTGAATCAATGATCGTGTAAACAACCCTACATGCACAAAATGAGAGTGATCAATGGTACATTGATAGTGGTTGTTCCAGACATATGACAAGAGACAAAAGCAAGTTTCTCACGTTGAAGAAAATGAATGGTGGTATAGTAAGGTTTGGAGGTAATGCATGTGCAAAAATTTTAGGTAAAGGCACTCTTCTTTTGAATGACGAAAGAACAAAGGTGGAGAATTTTTTTTATGTTAAAGGTCTAAAACATAATTTACTCAGCATGAGTCAAATGTGTGACCAAGGGAACACTCTTGTTTTCAACTCTAATTGTTGTGAAATTAGTAAGGATGCTAGACATATTGTTGAAGCTAGTAGACCTACTAACAATCTTTATATACTTGATGACATAAAAAATGAGAAGTGTTGTTTAAGTCAAGAAGATGAAGGATGGTTATGGCATAGAAGGATGGGACACTTGAATTTTGATAATATTGTTCAAATTAGCAAAAAGGAAACATTCGAATACTTGTAGAAGAAGTTGGGAGTGATTTCACTCCATCTTTGACTAAAATTTCTACACTTAGGAGGAGCTTTCATTGTCATATTTTATCAGCTCCATTTTAGTTATGCGGGTTATTCAATTTTTCATTGATTTCAAAGGGGGAGTAGTGAGTCAGGGGGAGCAGTATTGGTTTCAGAGCATTATGGTTTCATAAGGTGTTGTCATCAATGAAAAAGGGGGAGATTGTTGAAATATTTTGTCATTGATGTCAAAGTGTTTGAAGTTGTGGAAATTCGTCAACTTTGACTTGTCTGCAGTTATGCCATATCAGCCTTGACTTGTCAAGGTTGACTCACTTCATTTATAACGCCTTGCATCTCTGATTCCTCTATTCTTAGCATTATCTTGTGTTTACTATGATTCAATATTGTGGTGGTCGCTTATTTATTTCTAACACTTCTGACATGCTCATTCAAAGGTGATGGCTTATGGAGAACTTATTCTTTGTTGAGGGTAGCCAATAATCTATGATGAATTTGGTGATGGCTTCCCGATATCTAAACATTGAATTCATTTCCTTTGATGACTCTAGTCAAGGTGTTAGCTATATATATTAATAGTAATTATATCCGTGAAAAAAATGAAGTGGACAACTTATGAATTCTTGGCACTTCAAATAATGTAGACCACTCATTCTCTAATGCTTAGGAAATAGGTCATTCAATCCAATTAATTTTATAGAAGTCATGAATGTTGTTTAGATACTATCTTTGCTTCCATTCATTATCAACATGAGTCAATAGGTGCATGTGAATTAAATCAGGTCTGGAATAGAAGATGTGTTTTTGAAAAGTAATGCCAATAAAAATGAGTCAGGTGTGAGAAGTTAATCCATAGCTGAGCCGTAATATTGTATGTGATTTATGCTCATATTGAAGTCAAATAAGTTTTTATAATGAGTGTTTAAGCTTTGAATTTTCTCAACAAATCTAGCAAGTAATGGGAGTCATGTGATTTCATTTACATCTTATATGGAGTATTAGTTTGTGAAGAAAAAAATGCCATATGATTCTCCTTGGTTGGTTTGTGTGAAGTTGTGAGTGCTCTATTTATTGGATATGCTTTTTACAAGTTAAAAATCATGTATGTGAGATATGTATATTGTTCTCTCACTCATATAGTGTGATAGAGTATGTCGGTTTTTGAGAAGTTTTATTTTTGGTGATGAGCAAGTAATGAAAGTCGTGGTGAATGTCTATCACAAATTGCCTCTATTCTTTCTATCGCGCGCTGCATGTTGAAAGAGCCATGGGAGATAATATGCATGTGTAGGTGTGGCTATGTAAGCAATTCAAAGGTATTGTAAAAGTTCTTTCAATGTTAACACAAATTTTTGGTGGGTGCAATAGAGCCATATTTGTGAAGTCTGAAGTTGTGAGGAGTGTTTCAATGAAGTCTTTAGAATTCAATTGATTTATATCCTTTGCATGGGTTGAGTGAAGTGGAGCCATTTGTATTTGTTTCATAGCTCTATGTGTGGAGTCATAGCATTGATAATATGATATCACATCTCTTTGGGTGTTGTGAGCCTTTTTACATGAACTATGGTAGTTTCTAAGGTGTTGTATCTTTCTCAAGGTATCATTAATATTCAAACATTCTTAGAAAATATTTTTACTAGGTTGTGATTCATGTATGACCATTTCCAGGTCTGTTGATATGCTTTTTCAAGTTCAAATCAAACACAGGTATCAAGATATGGTGCAAAAATGGAAGCACATATTTTTTGTGTGTTGATACATGTTACAATTGCATGATTGTTTGTATGATCAAAGGGTGGTAATGCTCAAATTGTTGTTTTCATAGAATATGCATATGGTAGAATGTAAGAGGACTGAAAATAAATCTTTTGAATTTTGAAGAAGTCTGATTCTAACATTCTGTATTCTATTGAGTATTTTTAAGTGAATTGAAGAATGTATTTTGAGATTAAAAATTCGGGAAAGCAATGTTATAATTCTCAGTGAGTTGGTGCTCGTGTTAGATTTGGTGCTTCAATTGCTCAAAGTTGGTGCTTCCAGTGAGTTGGTACTCACTCTTGTAATTTAAAGATTGGAGTCTCATGTGTTGGTTCCCATTTTAAGTTAATAAAAGCAATATTTTTGTCGTGGACCTTTACCCGAAAGGGTTTTCCACGTGATATCAATGTTCATATTGGCTAGTTTCTCATACTTTTTTTATTACTAATTCATATGGTTTCAAGTTTTAAAGTTTTAAATTACTAATTCACACCCCCCTCTCAATATTCTATGTGTGCTCTTTAAATGGTATCAACAATTCCCCTTTTGAAACTTTTTTGTTGTAGATACTTATCAAGTCTTGAGTACCAAGCTTTGGGACCTTGTTTTAGCCCATAAAGTGTTTTCTTCAGCTTGCACACATAATCCTTATCTTCTGATAGGAGGAACCCTTCTGGCTGTTCAATATTCACTTCCTCTGGGGACTTGTTTCAATCCATCTATTATATTTTAAAGTTCTTTAAACAAGAAAATGCCAAAAAAAATCTAATTATCAAAGATTTTGGGAAAAATAATAGAGGCATTCAAAAAAATTACATAGAAATAATATCATGCTTCTTTTCCATCTTGTTTCACACCATTACATATATAAAGGACTACACATCCCTTTTATAATTTTAATTAATTCCATACTTAGTGATTTGTTAAAACTACACGTAACCAAAACAAAATTGAGCACTAACAATACATTCCCAACATTCCCCCCTTTGTGCAAACATGGAGAGAAAGTACATCACACAAATTGGAAACAAAATCATATGCCTATCAATACTTTTAGGTCTGATACTACTATTTGGATCTTGCTGCACATGATCACCTACATACGAGAAATTATTTTTCTTTCACTTCTAGTGAACTCAACACTGGCAGACCACACTTCCAAGAAGTCTGACAGTTAAAGGATCTTTATAGCCAGCTGCTCTCCTATACAACTATTTACAATACCGATGATGATCATATTCTCCTCCTTTCAAACTTTAAAAATTTCAACTGTAGTAAGCCAAACTCTTATAGCTCATGATCTTGATTCAAATGAAAGGCACCTCTCATCAACCTTTCATGATTTTCACATAGGTTTACCACAAACCTAGACACAAATAGGAACACTCATTTGTTAACCTCATATGGTTTTTTGGATCACCACTAACCTTTTCAAGATCCATGAACTGCATTACACTAGTACTTTTGTTTACTACAATACTTTGCACTAGGAGGATACATAAAAAAAAAAAACATGAATAGAAATATCCATTGTTGTTGATCGTGCCACTTGATCTCCGACAACATAGCAAACTATAATTACCCCACAATAGAAAACAAAATGCCACCAAAGCTGATAAGAAACCTCATCATTGGTGACTGACGAGAGCGCATTGAGTGTCCTCCAAACTCCTATGTCTTTGTCCTCTAATAGGCTTGCTACTTAACAATTTTGGCTTTTAAGGCTCATTTCATCAGTTGTGAGGAAAGAATGTATCCTCCTCACCTTGAAGTGAACTTCTTACAAGGAGTGCCAGGTACCACCAATCATGCACTCTAATTAAAATTGAAATATTTTTTATTATTTATTACTTTTTGAAATGAAAATAGACCTTATTCTAAATAAAAATAGTTCAACTTGACTATAACCCAAATTATAATTGATTAAAATATAACTTGACTCATGAGTTACTTGCCTAGACATTTCCCAAAGTGAACAATGAGGGTTCTAGATGCTTTACCCAAAGCTAACTATAGCAAAACATAAAAATCAAAGACAATATTTTCTCATCTATGATGGCTTCTCTAGCTAGAGAGAGAATCCCTAACTTTGAGATTGAATGTGAGTCTGGACTTCATCACCAATCCAATGAACATATAGACTAGTTTTTATCTCATTGCAATGAACCACTGCATCTTGGTTGGCTTCAAGAAGAAGCCAAAATTGAGAGCCATCTTTCAAAGCCGGCCTCTAAAGATGTTAGATAATATTGTTTAGATCATCAAGAATTTCTACAAGAAATGATAGATCAACATAGTTTCTAGGTGAGTTTTTTAGGTCTCGCCAAATTAAGTATTATTATAATTCCTTGGCTAATGACCAATAAACATGCATCGATATTTGCAAATGATTCATCACAAGTTAGTCTGTGTGAACTAGTAGACATCCACAAACACTTTCCCTATAATAACAAACCAAAAAATTAACCTAATCTGATCGAACAATTATCTTTTAAAATCAAATTGCACATGTGAAATCAAATTGTACTATTAAAGCCTACATGATAAAGCCCAGCTATGTGGATTGAGGGGGAAGAGGGAATAATGGATTCATTGAGCAGAAGCATGAAGCAAAGTTTGTTTACAATGAGGCATGGAGAAATAATGGACAACTTATCACCCGAAGTGGAGATTGTGGGATCCTCTTCTCATAGATGAAGGCATAATGTAGGCTAGGAAGACAGGGGAAAAACTCATAAGGTTTCCAAGGTTGTAAAACTCAGAAGGTTGCCAAGGCCGTTACAACTCTCTATGCCCTCTATCACATCATGTGACACATACTAAGGAGTCATTACTCTTAGCAAGAAATATGACACCCAACTTCCTTGATTCTTACATAAATCTCATAGCTCAAATATGAATTTGACCTCCATAATTTCAATGCCACTATTCTTGCAACAAAACTGCACTAAAGGAAAATGAAATGGCATTCCTACTAATTTGGCTCTGATACCATGTTAGAGATTTTGGGTAGAATAATAGAGGCATTCAAAAAATTTACATAGAAATAATATTGCGCTTCGTGTCCCTCTCATTTCAAACCATTACATATATAAATGACTACACATCCCTTTTACAGTTTTAACTAATTCTAGACTTAGTGAGTTGTTAAAACAAGTTGTAACCAAAACAAAACTAAGCACTAGAAAAAAATTCCAACAATAATAGCCTCTATTCATGCAACAAGGGGAAATTTTCTTTCTAAATCAATACCTTCTATTTGAGCATATGGTTTGCATACTAATTTTGCTTTGTTTCTCATAACTTGACCATATTCATTCAACTTGTTCTTGAAAACTCACTTGGTGCCAATCACATTTTTTATTTTGGTCTTGGGACAAGTTTCCAAGTCTCATTCTTTTCAATTTGGTCCAACTCTTCTTCCATAGCGCCAATCCAATGTTTTTCTTTGCTTTCTTCTGCAAAATTCTTGGGCTTTATTTTAGATAGCAAGGAGAAATTTGCATGTTTTGATGCACTTGCTAATCTTCTTCTAGTTTGCATCCCAGTATCTTTATCACCAAGAACTATATTTTTTCAATGATGCTTTTGAACAAATCTAGATGGTGTATTTGTATCTCTTCATCCTACACCTTCTTTACGAACTTCTTCTTCTTCTTTTTTGTGAGTCTTCACATTATTCTTCCTTTCAGCTTAAGTCTTGTAAGTGATCATTTTCTTGAACTCTCGCCTTTTGATTTCTTTCTTCATCCACTCTTGCATTGACACTTTCTACAATTTTTTTGCAACCTTTTATTATAACATATATAATCCTTTCTTCTTGAAGAATAACCAAGGAAGATGCCTTCATCAAATCTAGAATCAATAATTGCAAGACACCTTATGAAGTATGGAAGGGAATACCAACAACATTGAAACAAACATGTGATCTACCATGCTTGGTCGTCCAGCCCAAAAGGGCCCTCAAAAAATAATAATTTCATTTTTACATGCATAGGATGTGAGCGCCAAAATCCATGAGGGATGATCAATAATGTGGCTCCAAAAAATAGCACATAAATCATGGAAACAATATCATCTTGATCCTCCTCTCATCTCGCCTTTGACATCAATGACAATAATATTTCTAAAACTTTCACTTTTCTTCAACACATTTTGACCTTTGTTATGGTTTTGGATGAGGTTTATCACTTTGGACAAGATTTACCACTTTAGGTGCCACTTCCCTGTGGTATTATCATTGAAATTTTGCACTAATACTAAGACTTGTAATTTCTTTACTTTATGTTGGTGTGTCACTTGAATGGAGTCTTAGAGGAATTTTCTTAGCCATTTGCTTCTCTTTGATAATTTTAGGCCCAAGCCTTTTCCATTTCCTTCTCTTTCTTCTTGCTATCTATTCCTCCATTAGTCAAGAACTTCTTCATCTTTCACTTGGTGTAGTGCAACCTCAAACAATCTACAAGAGTTGTCAGTTGAAAAACTAGACCATGGATAGAATTTTTAACTTGACTAGAAAAGAACTTAGTTAACATTAATAACATGACAAGAATGACTTGATCTAAGACTATCAACATGAGTGCAAGAATTTTTTTGCAGTGGTGCCAAAATGGATACCAACACTCCTCTCTTTGTTCAATTAACTCAACTCCTTTTAGACACTTGTCATCAAAACTCATCCATCCAAGAGACTATATACATATGTGCATGTATATGTGTGTGTGTGTTTGTTTAATAGCTAATGAGAATGCCAATCTATATTCCTATCTATTATCAATTTCTACTTCCATACATAGAAAATTCTAGTAGTAACTACTTTAATTCAAAAGGTTTTGGGTAGAGATTTAAATTGATTCTAAAATCTTATATGGAGGAATCTGTCAATTTTGTAGCTACAATTATGTACTTATCATAGTTGCAAGTAATTTCAATTACACATAGAACTCATGGGAAATATTAAGCTAAAAAAATAGATGAGTAACTCACAAAAAACCTCAACCCTAAGTAATAGGTAAAACTCATCGCAAACATTTTCAAGAAACTTGCAAAAAATCATTGAAATCACCAAAAAACTCATGATTGTGTGAAAAACTCTTTCATGGTTTTTTCAATTCCCTTTCATATTCCAAAAATTAGTTTTTCATTGCCACAATAGGTTTTTTTTGATGCTCAAAAAAAATGTTCCTACAAGTTGCATTATTTCACTATTTCTCGAACAAAATATGACGAATGGGATTGTCACTATGCATGTAAGACTTCCAATTGTTGAATATTACAGGTCATGATGTTTCAACAACTCTTCCATTGGACCGGCCATGTTTGGCTCTGAAAGTGTTCATTTCTAGTGATTAGCATGTTCATTTCTCTACAAATTGATGAATTTATTTGGGCAGAAAATATTTTCCTTCATCCATTCTCTATGCTTGGTTTTCTACCTCTCACAACACAAATGAATATTGGCCCATCTTGTGACACTTAAAACACAAATGACTCATGTCTTTCTTGAAATAGTATGAAGAATCAAATTCTTCCTCCTTACCCTTCTAACCCTTCCCTAGGTCCTCCTTTCTTACCACCTTTCCTTATCTTCATAATGAAGGCCAAGTTTTGATTATGTTCCACTATGGCTGAAAAAATATCTAGTCTAGTCTCCTAAACGAAATCATCACAAAGCTCTTCATGAGTGCATAAACTCCAAACAAATGATTCCCTAGATGGTGAGAACCCATTTAGGATGTGGGTACCAACTCTTCATCCTCCACCTTAACCAACTCTTCATCCTCTACCTTAACCCCTATAGTTGCAAGTTGATAATGAAGTTTTGTGATCTTCATCAAGTAGATGGCTACTAGGTTTCTATCACTCATGTATGTGTTACTAAGTTTACTATTTAGTAGGATCTTATAGGAGTTGTTTAGACTTTGATAAAAAGTGGTCAAGGCATCATACATCTCATTTGCTGATTTCCTTTCAACAATGTGAAGAAACCAATGATCCTTCACAAATTCCATGATATGAATTATCTTGGCCATTTCTTGTTATCTCCAGTCATATGAGTAGGATTAGTTGGAGTTGTCAACACAGTTTCCACAAAGACCTAAATATCAAAATTCTTCCAATAGCATCTACAACATGCACTTTCAAGGAGTAAAATTGAAGCACCCTCTAGGTGATCACATTCTCTAAGACTGAAACTAGTCATAATTACAGTTGTTGGAACATGTTGAGATTGAGAAAATCAGCTAAAATAGAAATCAAATCAACAACCTAACTAGGTGAAAATCAACACTCCAATGACTAGACCAACTAGGGAATCACACCATACAATCTTTGAAACATCCCCTATGGATGTTTGGCCCAAATTTTCCCAAATTTACCACAAACAAAATTTAACAAACAATTTGCATGCAAACTGATTTTAATTTATCTAAAATGTTGCAAACAGATTTCAATGTAAATCTTGTAATATCAATTTTAGAAATAAGATCTAAAAATACATATGATTATTGCCTTCAAAACTTCAGTAGAATAACAATAGTAAGTATCCAATCATAGTCACAGAACTTATAGTTGGATTGGATAACTATACTTGTATGAATCTGAAGCACAAAGTGTGACACGTAAATGATATCTCTAAAAGACAGTGGGTTTTTGTCCACTACCTCCAAGCTCGAGGGTTTCCATCCTCAAACCTGCTAAAAGCCAAAGATTCCCTCAATTCTCCAAGAGAAAATAATAACCAAGGATATCCATAAATGAGTCCCTTAAAATCCTTTTATAACTTCCCTGGGAGAGCTCACACACTTTTCCAGCCAATGTGGGATAAAAGATATATTTCCCACTTTACTTTTATTTTAGTGAATTTATGATATATTATTTTATTTAAGTCACTTTATTAAATTAATTAAACATAAGGTTACTTTATAATATTTATTTATTTAGTAACCTTACAAATAATTAATTTAATTATTATCTCCCTTATTTCTCCCAATCCACTTAATTCAAGAATCAACACTGCCAATATATGATCTTCAAGTGCCCTGCTATAAATAGAAATGTTGGTTGGGTGACTTACTATAAATAGTAAGTATGTGAAATAGAGTCAAATGAAGGCTAGGCTTGAACCAACACTGGATGTTGAAGGACAAAACCCGTTGATTTCTTCCAAACAGGACCCTCTAGCCATCTGAGTTAGCCTACAAGGGCTAGTGATAGGCTTAACCATCAATAAACAAGATCATACAGAAAAGGGGACATTACAATCCATCCTCCCTAAAATTGCTTGTCCCCAAGCAATCTTAGGAGAAAATTAAAACACAAGTCCACCCGAATCCGAAGGGTAGATCTATGTAATGTCCCTGATATCACCAAATAGCTCTTGTAACACCAACACTAGCACATCCTACTAAATCAAACTCAATCCCAAAACTGTGATGGTGAATCTGATGAAAACATACTATTGGAAAACCAATATCTATCACTTCCCATTGTGCCAATCTAATACCCCTATCTCCAAAATGCAGCCAATCTCCATATCTTGAATCAAATGATAATCATCATGAGAGAACAAGGTAGAAGACCAGCCAAACTCAGAATCACCATCATGAATACCATCTACTCCCTAGAAAGAGGTTGGATCAACATCCAATGTGCAAGTCATAGAAGGAATTATTTCCTTCTGATAGGGCTATCCAAACTTAATCTCATCATAAGGTGTCATAGGAGTATAAGCCTCAAAAGGAAGCAACTCAAAATCTAGCACGTACTTGCTTCCAATCTCTATGAAAGGTAATCTATCATGCAAACCATCCATCACATGCACCACTGGACTATGCATCTGAAATGAATCATGCACATGAGGATCAAATGTAAATTTGTATGCACTCCTCACCATGTACATATTTGAAATCTCCTCTCTGAGTCCTGTCTAAAATCCTGATGTATTGGAAGGATCCCAAATTCCACAATCACTGCTCAACTAAAGTCTGTGGTCAAGAGAATGATCAACACTCCATCTTTTGATCCACCTCATGCTCTCCACCCAAATCCACACTATAGTATGAGATTGAGTCAACATCACTCACCTCATGATCAATAGTATCATGTGTGCCATCATCAGTGCATACATCAACATATAAGGCACTACTAATATGTACCTCATAGGATGTCTTGAAAGACATAGAATCCAACCATGTCAAGGCTTGAACAATTTTATCATGCTTCACCGCCAAATGATCTTGTAAATCTTCCCACACCAAAATCTTTTGTTCTAATTTTTCATGTGTAGGTTTGGTGTCATCATTGGAATCAACTATCACACTCATAGATCCATTGTGATTACCCAAAGAATCCATATCATCATTACCCATAACAGTCTCATGCTCAACATCAAAGGAAATCATGTTCATCTCTCCCATAGAATCCTCTTGTGAATCTTCTTGCAAAGATGGTGAAGCCTCATGTGAGTCACTCTCCAATGATGATTGTTTTTTGCATTCATCATGATTACTTGTAGGCTGAAAATCAAATTGAAATGTTTCTTCTTTCCTTTCCTATTCTTGTACCTGAGGCTCATCTTCTTTCCCAATGGTTGCTTTACAATCGACAAGCTTGAATTGTGGCACAACATTGAGATCAGCCAATAGAGTACTTATTGAATTCATATCTGCATATAATTTATCAAGTATAATCTCCAAGTCGCCCAACCAAAGACTCTTTCATTTCTTTGTAGATGTCTTATAATCTTTGTAGGATTTAATTGAATGCATGGATCAAGTTGTTGCTTGAACACAATAATTGCACATTCCTTTCCCATCACCAACAAGTAGATTTTTTAATTTTCTCACATCTTCTGAGGTCTGATTTGCAAAATTAGACTTGTTGTAGCTTGAATCAACATCACATAATTCCATGTTAACACTCTAATCATGAGTTCCAACATTAGGGAACTCCACACATCCATCATCCTCACAATGAAGGGTTGTTGTCTCATGAGTAAGCTCAACATTATGACTGCTTTCATGAAATAGAAAATAAGAGTTACTTCACACTTCTCTATAGTGTCCTCAAGGAGCTCAACCAAAAATTCATCCTTTGCTAACTGTCCATTATCAAGTGTTGGTTCAAGAGGTGTCTTCAAGGGAAATTAAGTGTATCATGTGGAATAATTTTTGTCCCATGGCTGCAAGGTAAATCTATATGTATAATCCACTTTAATCTCAATGGTTTCATCATGGGACCCTCTTTGTTCCTCCAAATGATGTGACTCATGATCCCCAACATTATCATGCAATGTGTGCCTCTCCAAATATGCCTCCTTTGTGGCTCCTTTTTCAATGCATCCATGTGTGAAAATGAGGTATCCTTCAAGCTTCTCTACCACATTGTTTATGCATTGGTGATTAGGCTCTTGATAACCTTTGTAGGTGAAGCATAGACCTTGTATTCTCATTTCATTCTTGTTCATGATAGGAGTTCTTATAGCCTGCTCATTGAGTTTGGATGTAGAACCATCTTCTTTATCTATTTTAGTAATTCTACCTTTCCTGCTTACACTATGCCCATGACTGAATTTTGCCCCTTTAGATGAAATTTCCTCCTTATACACCCTCCTAATACACTTCACCAATCCAATATTTTTGGGACACCATGAGGCAAACAAGTTCAGATGATCATGAAGAGAGCACTGTGCTTTAAAATAATCTAGCATACTCTGATAGCCTTCAAGTAGTGGAGGGGCTTCCCGTTCCTAACTTTCCCTCATCTTGATAACATCCTATTCAATCTCTTCCTTGGATTTTCCTATAATACTGTAATAACCCATAACTGAAACTTATTGGAAACTGATGAGTGCTGGTCACACAAATGCAATCTGTCAATTGAGATAAATGCTAAAGATATCACTGTAAGAAGCCTTGGTAAAATTTGCAATAAAATATCTAATTTCTAGTGTCTATAATTTTGTCAAATAGTTTTCCTATAGACTCCCTTACTGATGTATGTGAAATATTTGTATTTTCTAGTGCAATATGAGAATTGAACTAATACAAATGCTTAGCTATAGCACTAATACATTTTATCAAACAAATTGAATGCATCCTTCTTAGTATTGTCAAAAGGAACTGGATAAACCAATCAGCCTAATCTTCCATTGCCAATTTGGCAACTGCTAAAAACCATATATGGAACTCGTTGTCGAGATCACACACTGTATGCATTAGGAAAAGATCATTTACCCGCTTGAAGTGTCATTCTGACTGTGAAAATTCTAATTGTGGGAAATGCTCATGAACCTTTTGCACGCTCAAAGTTCCAATGAAATTCAACCCTCTAAACTTGCTTTGAAAGGCTATAAGATATACGAGGTATGAAGTCATATGGAATTCATGGGCCTTGAAGAACCCTATCATTCGGCTGTGAAGAGTGTCGTTGATCAAAGCTGACCAGTCATAGTGTTCTTTGTTGTTGACAAGTTGAGACATGATGTAGAACATCCATGGCTGAAACTTGTGTGCTTCTACTTGATCTGTGACATAGTTGAGTAGAGTGATCATGACAAGAAACTCGTCATTGAATTCACCACATCTAACGTTCCTTAGCAAATTGCTTCGTTTCTCTTTGAGGCACCTTTGTGCCATCCTTTTTTGGCATGGTTCCTTTTGCATATTCCATGCCTTTTCACATTCTTCAATTGATATAATGAGGTGATCTACACATGGCGGAATGGAAAAACACTTCTCAATGTCTGTTGGCTTGAGGTTGCAAATTATTCGTGTAACGACCCAACCCTACAGTAAAATAAAAATTTCTCAATTTACATCAAACGAGTAAATAAACGTGCTAACAAGTCATTGCAATATAATTTTTATTTCTTTTATTGATAATATATGAACAAGATATCATATTAAAGTTACAATAAATATTCCATTTTGTTGTACCCCAAATTAAAAAATTTGCTACACTTAGGTATTTTGAAGAAATGAGTCAAGATATCGTTAAATCTGTCAAAAAAGGTCAGAATTGGGGTTTCAATGTCTTGTATGGGGGTCAAAAACTTAGAAATTTCAAAATCAGGAAATCTGGGTCGGTTCAAAATGATCAAACCTACAATACCCAAATTTCAGTTTTTCATCCCTAAATTTTACGAAAATTTCTATTTTTAGCAGTTTTCTAAAAATATAAACTTTTCTAGGTTTTTCTGGATTTCTCAAGAAATAGATTCTTGCAGATTACAGTTACAATGCTAGAAATGGAGACTAAAATATTTTGACAATGCAACCAATGATGACTGTTGTAACATGAAATTTGATTACAAAATTACCTTCAAAGACTAAGTTGATCGCCCATTCTATGAGGTAGACAATTCTACAAATGATGCCATGCTAATAGACAACAAATATATTTTAGTGACCTCCAAATTACCATTCAGCTCCCGATGATAACAAATTATCTATCCAATTTAGCGACTCCTTATACTTTATATGTGGTGTCTTTGAGAAGGATGACAGATTATTGGTGTCTCATCGACCACCTGTTGGAAGTGATGCATTAAATATACTGGCTTTTAGGAGCTGAGAAAACTATTTTTGACATCCAGAATGAGTCCCATAATTTCTTTGAGAAGGACGACAGATTATGAGTCCCAAAATTTTCCTCTATGCGTCTTATTCGCCTTAGACTTTCAAAGTCTCGATGAATATTGATTTCTTCTCTTGTAGATGCATTTTATTCTTGTCTCATTCTATCTTCTTGAAAGAGACACTCATCCAAAGTAGCTACTTTAGTAGGACCAATGAATCCAGCTATTCTTTACTAGATCAATTCATTAGCAACTAAGCAAGAATGCCACAATGGCTTGTGATTTTTGAAATCCTTTCTTGGCGGTTGCCTCAACATTCTAGTTCTTGGAAAATATTGAATAATTTAATATTTATCAGCTCCCTTACAATATTGACTATTCCTTAGAGTGTTGATATCATTGTTAATAACCAGCGGATGCTTTCATCTTCGCGATTTGTCTTTTTTCCTAAGCAGCTTCCGATCATGTCGATGGAAGCGATTCTTTTTTTATTTGATTTTTATCTTTATCGAACAACTCCCAATTATGGATTTGAGTTAACTTCAAATTTGTCTCCAAAAATTTATGCCTTATCTTTTTGAATTATAAACACTTCCAACCAGCATGATACCCTCAAACGATCTTGCCTTTACTAGATTATATTTTTATTTGTAGATGCATTATTTTTATCCTCCCAGAAAAGATGTAAGAAGTTCCCACATCAAAAAATGTAGTTGCTTGATAATATGTCATCAAAGACACCAAGGGGCCCGATAGTTATTAGCACCAAGACATGATTTCTTAAAGTTCGATTATCTTAGAAGACAAACATCTTTTTCGTGTGTGATTCTTCTGAATTTTTGTCCTGGTGCAAATCACGACAAGGCAAGATCAAATCCACCATTTCAAGACGCATGGAACCACATCAATTTTTTAATTGATTAGTGTGTTACACTTGATACTATTTGTATTTCTTTGAATTAGGGTCGATAACTCCCTATTTACTTTCCAACGCAACTTCCAAGGAGATCTATAATATAATATTCAATGTGGACTATCTATCACTTATTTATTTGATGCTTCTTCATGAGATTCAAACTAATGTTCATATTACATAAAATTCAAAAAATCAAGACAATATCGCAAATAATTGAGTCCTTCCAGACTAAAGGTATTCACCAATTTGCAAATATATATTTTATCAATCTTCTCAGATTTGGCCAAAGGCCATTAAATTTGATGAATCTTTTAGTAGTGAGTTCTTCTCACAGCAATTGATCTTCCCAACAGGCTAGCAAGATCCGGGCTTTGATACCACTGAAACATCCCCTATGAATGTTTGGCCCAAATTTACCACAAAAAATTTAATAAACAATTTGAATGCAAATTGATTTTAATTTATCCAAAATCTTGTAATATCAATTTTAGAAATAAGATCTGAAAATACATATGATTATTTCCTTCAAAAATTCAATAGAATAACAATAGTAAATATCCAATCATAGTCACAGAACTTACAGTTGGATTGGATAATTAGAAGTATGAATCTGAAGCACAAAGTAAGACACCTGAATGATATCTCCAATAGACAATGGTTTTCTAGGTTTCTATCCACTGCATCCAAGCTCAAGGGTTTTCATCCTCAAACTTGTTGAAAGCCTAAGCTTCCCTGAATTCTCCAAGAGAAAATAATAACCAAGCATATCCATAAATGAGTCCCTTAAAATCCTTTTATAACTTCCTTAGGAGAGCTCACACACTTTTCCAGCCAATGTGGGATAAAAGATATATTTCCCACTTTACTTTTATTTTAGTTGTATACACCTAAAAATGGTTTGGAGCATCCGATTAATTAAATACAAATTATTTGATTAATTATCCTAATTTCCTCTACTATCGAGTAAATAGAAATATTTATTTATATAGTTCACATTTAAATTCATCTTAATTAAATAAACAAAATTAAATACTTTGTTCGATTTAATTATCAAATCCCTATTTTAATCTATCACATCGATCTTAAATTAATTAAATAAAGATCAAAACACTTTATTGATTAATTACCATTATTCTTCTGTTTAATTTAATAAACAACTATCCTATAGTTCGTTTTATTAAATTATTTATCCCTCTTTTGCTAATTTAAATAAATCAAAAATAATTGAATTAAAGCACAAAGAATATTCCATCTATATTCTCTCATAAATGAATTAGATATCCTATGTCTAAACCATGTCTAAAATATGTCAAAATTAATTGATTGAAACTTCACAAGAAGTTTTGGAGACAAATTGGAGACAAATTCCAAAATCTTCTCTCAATCCTCCTCCATAAATCTTTCCTCTTCTCTTGCCTGGTGTTTTCATGGGTAGAGACAATCTCCAAAATTCTCTAAATCTCCTCCATCTCTCACCATTCAATTCTCCAGATTGAATCCAAACCTCTCAAAGCTTTCCCTATGCATTTCTACAGCTAGGAAATCTATAAATATAGCCTCATTGAACCAAGAAAAGGATCCAGATAATCAAGTTTATGCACTCTTACTCTATAGGAATTCAAGCACTCGAGCATCAAGCATTCAAGCATCCAATATCCAGCAATCAAGTTTTCATATCATGGTTGCCTCCTGTAGCTGCAATTATTTGTTTCATGTCATTTCATGCTAGTTTAATTCATTTATCATCTAGTATCATTGTTTTTGTATCCATCTCATTCTTTCAATTGTCATTTTAACAATCATAGTGCACTCACGATCTGAGAGCAATAGTGGTTTAATAAATCTTGAGGATAGAGAACAATATGACGCTTTAAATTGATTATTGCTTTGAATTGATTCAATTTGATTAATCTTTGATATAATATCATATTAAGAAGTGTTTTGTGCTTTACACCTAATCACACACTTACAATTTGGTGCCCACCATGGGGCATTAACCCCAATCTTACAAATTTCTGGAAAGTGTCACGCAGGTTCATGGCATATTTTATTTCAACGCTTTCATCAAAAACTATAGTGCTTCCATTGTAAACTATAGCGCTTTTGTGCTCTGTTTCGATGCTTCCATGCTCTGTTTCGGTGCTTCCATGTTACTATAGTGCTTCCGTCAAAACTTTCAGTGCTTTCAACTTTAGCTCTTCCATCAACTGTTTCAGTGCATTGGTGATTTATCACTTCCATGGAAAACTTCAACGCTTCGATGTCCTGTTTCGGCGATTTTGAGTTTTGGCGCATCAGGTAACTATTTTAGCGCTTCGGTGCAATATTTTAGCACTTCTGTAAAATCAGTCTAGATCCAATGCGGCCACGGCCAGATTTTAATTTTTTTCACAATTGGACTAAAAATTATCAATCCTAGGATAGTCACTTCAGATTTTCTAAAATTTATCAATCCTAGGGTAGTCACTTGTTGTTTTTCTAAAAGCAGATTTATCAATCCTAGGATAGTCACCGCATTTTTACAATACAAGTTAAAAATAACAACATGATTTATGTGAAGCAACACCTTCACTTAGATTAGAAAATTTCTTTTTGGGCTTAAAACAAAACAAACTTATATGTTGTGCTTGTGGTGATTAAGCTTATGCTCTCCCCTTAATTGGGTGACCAAAGTGCCAGATTCACTTTTACTTCATGTCATTTATGCTTTATTAAATCCTTTAGCAGGCTTGCCATAGTGGGAAAAAGTACTCAACCTATGGGAATGACCTAAGTGGGAACAACCAAAGCCAGGTTTACGAACCCACTATAATAAAAATGCAAGTTGTTGATGAAAGTCCAGCTTGATGGTAGTGAGCAAGATAACCATCCCCAAAATCTTTGTTCTAAAGATTAGGAGGTCTCCTAAGGGAGTTTATCTATTTGTCGCACCGTACGGAAACCCTATCTACAAACCATAGAGTAATTTCTCATTGAGTCAATATCCATACATTGTCATACTCGCAGTGCAAGGGGAGGGAAGAATCTGCCCCCAAGACACTCACCATATAATTACCAAGGACTGATTGTTCAAGGAATTCGGTATCCATTTCCGTCACTTTGAGTACGCGCTTGGAAACGACAAAAACACGGGCGCCCTCTAGGGGGTGACACGGTTGTGTGAGTCAACATAATTCAAGCTATGGGTTGTGAGTATAATGATGACCTACTTGTCCTTAAGTGTGAGTCTATTTGATTTGTGTACAATTATCAAAACAACCTATCAAAATCAATAAGAATCATTCGTGATTCTTGAACATACATGATCTATTCAGTTAAAACAAATATTCACAATTGCTTGCTATGTTTTCCCAAATTCATTAAAATCAGATTTAAGATCATCCTGAAAACAAAAAAGTCAAATTAGATCAGAAAAAACCCATGCTGCGAAAGTGGAAGTCCACCACATTTGTCAAGAGAAAAATAAAAGTCACAAAACCCAAGAAATCTCTCGGTTATAAAAATAAATTGAGAAAACAATGTTTTCTATATCAAAATTGGAAACTATTTTTACAACATAGAACATTCATCCACAGATATCATGATTTTGCTAGGGGTCACACATTAGATTACGTGGTAGAACTGCTCTATTTACGAGTCTCCTTTCAAAGAAGAGCTCTCACTCAATATCACAACCGTAGTCAACGCATACATCCTTCTTATATTCCACAATCCTTGATACAGTATGCCACAAGGTCATATCAGATTTTACAATAAAAAGTCTTAAAATCCTATTTTTAAGTGTTCTGGAGACTTGTTTCGATGCTTCTGGTCACTGTTTTAGCGCTTCTGTGAAATAGCGCTTTTGAGCACTGTTTCAGTGCTTACAGTCTATATTTTAGCGCTTTCACTAAACAACACTTTCATCAATTTCTACAACACTTTCATGCATTGTTTCAGCGCTTCTATCAAAACAGCGCTTCCATCAATTTCTATAGCACTTTCATGCACTGTTTTAGCGCTTCTGTCATTTGTTTCAGCACTTCAGGACTTTGTTCTAGCGCTTCTGTCCTCTATTTTAGTGCTTTCAAAAAAAAGAGTTCAATATTTTTACCAGTCGGTTAGTCTGTCATTTCATCAACATTTTTCATCAGAACCAAGTTTCTTTTTTATCAGAATCACTATCTAGAGACCGAAAATAGATAGGTTTATACAAACTTCCAATATTATCAACTGAAACAAGATCTTACAAATCACAAGTGTCAAAATAAAATACACAATTGATTACTACACTGAAGTTTCATCATTAGGATACTATCATCCTTTATCACGAAACCAAGTATAGTAATCAAATTTTTAACATAGTCAAATCAATAAGATCAGTCATCTTATTTGATTTTGTTAAAAGTTCAATTGACATTTTCCAGCAAATAAGATCAACATTTCAGAAGAAAGGTAAAATTTGTATGCCAATCTTCACTAGGTCCCAAAAACAGAGACTCTTAGAGCAAGAAATTTTAAAATCCCAAGCAATGGTAGAGGAAAATCCTTGGAACAATCTGAACTGAAACGATAAGAATGAAATAACTCCAGAGGATATTCAAGCAGCTCAACAAGATCCCAAATTCCATATATTTATGGAAAAGATTCTAGAACAAGATATGGAGAAGTATCTTTTGATGTTGGCTGAATCAGGTGCCAAACTTCCCAAGGACTTCAACGTGAATCATCTGAAGGAAGCACCTGGAACAAGTGAGACTGAAATACTGCAAACTACACAAACAATAGATCCAGTGGCCACTTTGCCATCTCAAATGCAACTGTTACAACAACAGGTACAAAATATGACAAAAGGGAGTACCAAAAGATATGTGATACAGGACATTTGTCCTTATCCTATCGACGCAATGGTTGGTTTGATACCTTTCCCTAGACACTGTGAAATCCCAAAGTACGATAAGTTCAATGGACGAATGGATCCGATAGATCATATCAGGGAATTCAAAACAATGAGTCTCGAGTTTTCCCAAGAGGAAACTTACTTAATGAGATTATTCCCAAGGAGCTTGGGAGGATCATGTATGGAGTGGTTTTCAAAACTACAACCTGGTATCATAACTTTTAAGGAATTAGTCAACAGGTTCATTTCCCAATACTCCTTTAACATCCAACATGATGTTACAATAAAGGATCTTTATAACCTAAAGCAAAATAAAGGGGAAACGTTCTTGTCTTTTCTCCAACGATGGCGATGCCTGTTCGCCAGATATCCTAGATCAATTCTTGAGGAAGAAAATATGGAGTTGTTCATTGAAAACTTAGCAGAGGAAATGAGTTATAGATTCGAATTACAATGTCCTCCCACATTCGAAAAAGTCATAGAAAATGGTCTCAAAATCGAGGAAGCGTTAGTCAAAAGAGGAGTTATCAAGAATTTCAATGACAAAATGAATAACACAAGTAACTCCTCTAATCAATACTCAAGCAATGACAAGCCAAAAAAAAGAAAAACAACTACAAACAAAACAACAAATGATTCCCAAAATTTCAAACCGGTTTTTAACTTAACAACATCTACATCAAGGAATCAAAGCAATAACAACACTATCAAGTCAAATATTGTGCAAAGTAATGAGATCGTGAAAACACAGTCATATCAGAAACCTTCAAATCGGTGAAGGTTCACACCTTTAGGCCAATCAATAGAATCAACAATGAAAGAATTAGTCACCAGTGGCCTCATCACTGCACGAGAAGCCCCAATTTGGGATCCAAAGGTCAAACCACCATGGTGGAATGATGTTGATTACTACAACTTCCATAATAATAAAGGTCACAAAACCAACAATTGTATGGATTTGAAACACGCAATACAATACTTGATCGACAACAACAAAGCATATGAGGAAATACCCCAAAACAATAACGATCACTCAACCTTCAAAGATCCTTTGCCAAACTATGACAAAGGAGCATCATCATCTTCAAATATCAAAGGGAAGAATGTCAACCATGTCTTTGACACAACAATTCTTTGTCTATCTGGAATAGAGAGTGATCACATAGATAATCACACCATTGACAAACCCCTAATCAACAACGATACTCCTTTGGACTTGCTCCTGAACATGTCAAGCTCTGATAATAAAATCAATGTCTTAAAAATCAAAGACCATCAAGAACATCAACTAGTAAATGTAATGACTAGGGGGAAAGCCAAGGTCATGTTAAAAGGAGTTGGTTCTACACATGCGGTTCCACCTGCATCTCACTATAACATTGTCAATCAACTGCAAAATATTCCTGCTCAGATATTGATCCTAGAACTCCTTAAAATATCACCATCGCATAAGGAGGTTCTCGAACAAGCTTTAGTTGCCACTACGATACCAAAGAATCTAGAATTTTGTCAGTTTCAAGCTATGGTGGGACATTTGAATACCCCACATTGTCTATCATTCTATGAATAGGATGATATCTCGCTAAACCATCCCCATAATACTACACTCCATATTGAATTCTTAATCCACAATCACCACGTCAAGAGAGTCCTAATAGATGGGGGAGCTGGTTTGAATATTTGCACTCTCAAGTTAATCCATGCACTAGGATATTCAGATGA
This sequence comes from Sequoiadendron giganteum, assembly GCA_007115665.2. Taxonomy (NCBI): domain Eukaryota; kingdom Viridiplantae; phylum Streptophyta; class Pinopsida; order Cupressales; family Cupressaceae; genus Sequoiadendron; species Sequoiadendron giganteum. The sequence continues at coordinate 249,267,211 of CM021104.1, read as the reverse complement.
TGCTACTGATTCTCGCAGAAAAATGACTATCAAAGCATATGATGAAGAAGAGAGATCGTTTAAAGGCTTGATTGTGCTACCCATCCAAGTGGGGCCCATGATGAAACATATCACATAACAAGTGTTGGAGAAAGAATTAACATACAACATTCTCTTAGGCCGACCATGGATCCATGAAATGCAGGTTGTACCTTTGACATATCATCAATGTTTGAAGTTCCCAATAAATGGACGAGAAGTGACTATATCTGTTGATCACAATCATCCTCAACATTGTGACACCCTTAGGATCTCTCAAGATACCTTCATACCACACAACAGGGAAGCATCATCATCCAAAGATGAACAATGTCCAAGCATGACTACTAAATGGGTAGAGAAGAAGGGTAAAGAAAAAGAGACAAGTCCTGTTGAAATTCAATCAACAAATAAACCGGATCAACAAACTTCTTTATCACACAAGTTCCAAGAGTAATTCCAACTGAAAGACAAAGGAATGGGAACATGTTCTATGGAGCAATCACTTAACCTATCACAGTTAATGCCATCTCCTAGAACATATGGTCAATCGTTTATGATCAAGTCTCAAACATCGTTACCAGTTAGAGCTCTAGATGAAAGGTTTGTCAAAAAGGGTACAATAGAGGATGAAACAAGCAAAAAATCAATCCTAGATTGGCTATACAAAGATGAGGAACCCTCTACATCAGATATCAGTATCAAAAATGTCACCATCAACATCGATAAATATGGAAAAGGAAAAGCTATTTTAGAAAAAATGGGGTATGAAGGACAAGGACCCATTGGATTAAGAAAGGATGGAATCAAAGAGCCTATTACACCCCTCACTCTCCACACAAAAGAGAAGCCAGGACTAGGATACTCTGAAGACGAAAAGCAGGAGCTAACAAAGATAGCTGTAGAAAATATCCTTCAGTTTAGGGATGGCTCTGAAACAAACTCAAATGAATATGAGTGGGCATTGTATTCCAGTCTATTTTTCATTGATATTCAAGTCAATGTAATTCAAAAATATGCACCTACGCATGAGGAGGGCCAAGGTTTTTGGTCTAGAACACTCGTGGAAAGGCCACTAAATATCGATGATTCTAGTGGGGACGAGCAGACTTCGAGTGGACTAGACGATCTTGAAGAAAGTACCATCATAGACCTTGAATTTCCAATAAATGACTATGACGAAATGGCTGTCCAAACCCATATCTCCATCACCTTGAATGAATCTGATAATCTCATGCCATTAATCCATCTTGAACTCATTGACTGGGAACCTATCGAACCTTTGAATATACCAATACTCACAAATGATGATGCCATCATAAACTTCCTATGTCATGTTGAACCTGGTACAACTTCTATCTGTAATACTCATAACAACACGACTCGACAGGAGGGTGTCAAATCTTCCAGTTGCAAAAATAACAATAGGGAAAATAGATCTAATGGTGAAAACCATTCTATGGAAACATTAGATCTGGAAAAAGTAAAAATAAAGAACGCATCTAACAATGAAAACCTTTCTGAGGCATTGAAGGATGGAAGATTTGACACTCTTCCAAAACACTACCATGAGCGATCATTAGTCCTAGTGGAACCAACACAGCCTGTGAATATTGGCACTAAAGATAAAGCAAAAATCCTACATCTAGCGGAATCCATAATAGAACAAGAAAGGCCGAAATTCATCAAATTCTTTAAAGAAAGAAGCATCAACTTCACTTGGTCATATTCCAATATGCCAGGCTTAGACTTAACTCTACTTATGCATCACTTGTCTTTGCCCACAGGCATCAAGCCTGTCAAGCAAAAATTGAGAAAAATGCATCCCCACATCGTATTGATGGTCAAGACAGAGCTAAAGAAATTATTGGATGTTGGATTCATATGATCTATAGACTATTCCAAATGGATATCGAAACTTGTACCTGTTTCCAAGCCGAAAAATAGTATCAGAATATGTACAGATTTCAGGGACCTAAATAAAGCATGCTCGAAGGATGATTTTCCACTACCAAACATAGACATCATCGTGGACTTGACGGTAGGGCATGCCATGTTATCAATCATGGATGGTTTCTCTGGGTATAATCAAATAAAAATAGCTCTAGAAGATCAGGAAAAGAAAACTTTTACATGTCCATGGGGAACATTCTGCTGGAACGTCATGCCATTTGGTCTAAAGAATGCAGGAGCCACTTATCAAAGAGCAATGATGACAATATTCCATGATACGATGCACACCTTCATGGAGGATTATGTAGATGACATCTTGGCCAAATCTAGTACAAGGGAAGGACATCTGAAAATCCTAGACAAAATCTTCACACGGATGGAGAAATTCAATGTCAGGTTAAACCCCAAGAAATGTGTCTTTGGGGTCACATCAACAAAACTATTTGAGTACATTGTCTCGGAAAAAGGCATTGAAGTGGATCAAGTGAAAGTCAAAGAAATTATGGAGATGCCACCTCCTAAGAATATAAGTCAACTTAGATCACTATAGGGAAGGCTCCAATCGATCAAAAGATTCATCTCCCAGCTGGCGAATAAAAGTCATCCTTTTAATCATCTATTGCATAAGAATATAGTTTTCAAGTGGGATGAAAGGTGTGAAACAACATTCAATCAAACCAAGTAGTATCTAATGTCACCACCCATTCTCATGCCACCAACAGAAGTAAGACCCCTCATACTGTATATTGCTACAATAGATATCTCATTGGGGGCACTTTTAGCACAAGAAGATTATAAAGGAAAAGAACATGCCATCTAGTATACCAACCGGGCATTGAATGGCTATGAAATCAATTACACTTTCATAGAGAAATCTTGCTTGATGGTGGTATTCACTACACAACACCTAAGACACTACATGTTGACTCATACAATCAAGTTAATAGCAAAAATCAATCCTTTAAAATATCTACTCAGTAAAGCTCCCCTAACAGGTAGACTGGCAAAGTGGGTCATGCTATTAAGTGAATTTGACATTTAGTATGTCGAGAGAAAGGCAATCAAGGGTCAAGAAATCACTGAACAATTAGCAGAGGCTCCTCTACCAGATGATCGACCAATGGCCATGGAGTTTCCAGATGCAGACATTCTGACAGTAATGCCCCAACAATGGGTATTATATTTTTGATGGATCATATACACAACACGGATCAGAAGCAAGAATTTTGTTCATCTCTCCACAAGGACACACCATTCCAAAATCATATCAATTAATGTTTCAATGTACAAATAATGTGGCAGAATATGAAACATTAATCATTGGATTCAAAGTAGCAATTCAATGGAAGATCACATACTTATAGGTATATGGGGATTCTCAACTCGTTATTTATCAAGTAAATGATGAGTATCAAACAAAAGATGAAAATTTGATGCCCTGCAAGCAAAAAATAGATAATCTGAAACAATCCTTTGTCAATATCAAGTTTGATCAAATTCCAAGGGTAGAGAACAAAGTTGTAGACGCTATGGCTACAATTGATTCATTACTATAATTGCCTAAGAAGCGTGTTTGTTATGAGTTTATGGTGGAACAGGTATCATTTCCTTCCCATAATAATCTAGAATCCGCTACTATCTGCCATATAGAAACTACTAAAACCTCCATCTATGAAGAAATCTATGCCTACCTAAAAAATGATGTCCTTCCTCTTGATCTATCCAAGAACCAAAAATGAACTTCATTCACCAATCTACATGACATACTTTAATTGCAGACATACTTTATCATCGAGGTCTTGATGGTACTTTACTCTAATGTCTAGAACACAATGAATCTGAAACAGCCCTACAAGAGGTTCACGAGGGTATTTGTGGCACTCACTCGAGTGGGATAACTCTAGCTAAAAAACTCCTCTTTTTGGGATATTATTGGCCATGCATGGAGAAAGAACCCTATCAATTTGTTAAGAAATGCCAAAAGTGTCAGATTCACAGCAATTTGATTCATGCACCAGCACAAGAACTGCATCCCTTCACATCGACATGGCCTTTTTGTCAATGGGGTCTTGACTTGGTAGGAAAAATACATCCATCTTCATCTAATGGACACAAGTTCATTATTACAGCTACAAAATACTTCACAAAATGGATAGAAGTAGTGCCTCTTACAACCATCACTGGGAAGCAGATCTCCTCTTTCATTTTGAACTACATAATATGTTGGTATGGAATCCCTCAATCCATTATTACTGATAATGGATGACCTTTCAAGAATCAAGATGTCCAAGAGCTATGTGATAAATTTCAAATCCAACATCAATTTTCAACACCGTACTATCCTCAAGGGAATGGCCAGGCAAAGGCCTCAAACAAGAGAATACTCAAAATTCTCAAAAAGACGGTTAATGATGTTGGACGTGATTGGCATGTTCAACTCAATCTTGCAATATAAGCCTACAGAACAAGTATCAGAACACCAACGAGAGCTACACCATATGCCTTGGTATATGGGTCAGAAGCCATATTGGCCATTGAATGTGAGATTCCATCCCTTTGTGTATCAGGTAGAGGTATCATTTCAGATGAAGACTATAGGGTCTCTAGATTGCAAGAACTGGAGTTGTTGGATGAGCATCGTCAACAAGTTGTTAATCATCTAATGGCTTATCAACAAAGGATGTCAAGAAGTTACAACCACAGGGTAAAACCAAGGATCTTTCAGGTTGGTGATTTGGTACTAAAAGAAAACCCTAGGAATCAGCAGGATAGGGAGAAGAAAGGGAAATTTGAGCCTAATTGGCTTGGTCCTTTTGTCATCACATCAGTATATGGATCAAGAGCATATCATCTATCAACGTTAGAAGGGCATTTGTTCGATGAACCTATCAACAATATTCATCTCCAAAAATTCTATGCTTGAATCTCCTAGTGCACAGGTCAAACTTTTGAAAATTGTTTCATTGATGAAAACCTGGCAAACAGGCATCTTGGCAACACAAAAAAATTAAAAAATAGTTCAGTGTCAATCAAACTACGTGGTCTCTATGTGTGTAACGTAGGCAAGGATAATCTTTGATCAGCCCCCGAGACCCCTAAGATAGGTTACTAGGTTAGGTCTTTGGTTCACAATCTCAAAAATCCAAAAACATCACAAAATCAGAAGGGATGATCTAAAATTTGAATAATGGATGAAACACTTTAATGTCAACAATGGATTAATTGTACTTTTGATTATCATATATTTGGAGTTACTCAATGATGTATTGAACTAGAGGAACAAGGAAGAAGAATGATGTTTTTATTATCTGTTGTCTGTACGTTAATCATATAAATGTATGAATTATCGGGGGATGTGCTATGCAAATGTATCACCGATGACATTCAAAATTCACACATTCAAAATGATTAACCACTGCCTATTTACACAATGAATACTTAGGTCATCTCGGTTAAATCATACCTAGATGCTTGTGTTTGCTTGCAATATCAAAAATCATGAAAGAAGTACTCAGGTCATCATTGGTCTAACACATACCATTGATGCTTGTATTCACTTTCAACATTCAATAAAGCTCTATGATGACAAAAAGCACAAAGTATCGTTAAAATGACAATTGTTTTACATATAGTTACATGTTAAAAATTAGATTGCATTCATCATCATTCATTATCTGCAGGGTATTTGTTGCATAAAGGATTCCAATCAATGATTATCTAATCTACAAATGAGACTAAGTATACATGACATAAAATCCAAAAATCATCAAAAACATGTAGGAGTCATCATGGAATCATTTAGTATCATCATTTTATCATACATCCAATAAATTATGAATTCAATTGTACCATAAGTACATTAGGTTCATTTTTACCATAAAAACATTCATTACATTATCATCTATCTAGCATCATATGCATACATCATTTACCACCCACACATTTAATAAATAAAATCATGTCATTATTCTCATTACATCCATCCATTATCATTCATCATAAGATCATCATTTATCATCATTATATTTTAAAATAAAAAGAATTTATCCATCCATCCATAGATATTATCACATATTGATCACATTATCATTATAGAATCATCATATTGTTTATCATTACCACATCACATCATACATCCATATATCGTCTATTCTACACAAACATTTATCATTACATCATCACATTTGAAATAAAATCATTCATATAGAACATCACATAATAAATGCATATATCACATAGAAATCATAAACCATAATCATATCGCATCAGCTGCATCTCATATATATATATATATCAAGTGTCAAGTATACAATGAAGTTTCGTCTAAAAATACATCATCAACAATGAACTACATTGTACTATACATCATGGAGGTTGACAATAACATCTATGATCTGCTACTACCAGAGTGTGCGGGCCCAATAGGACTTGTACCACCACCACCCCCGGAAGGACCAGGATCTCTGGGATCTCTACATGGAGGTTGTGTCACCCCCTTGCTCACTTTCCGTGTGTGTGTCCGCCCAGATCTCGATGGGGCATAACTGACCCTATGCTCAAGAGGCACTGCATCATGATATCTGCCTCTGTAGAACTCTGCCTCTCGGCCAGCCCGGAGAACCTCTCTCATGTAATCTCCTATGGAGGTGCCATCAGCCACTCTTTGGAGAGTCTTTGCTGTCTCCTGTGCCCTCTTGGAAATCTGCCGAACATTGTCTCTCTCAGCTATCAAAGTGGCCACCTATGTCTATATAGCAACCAACTGTCCCTACACCTGTGATAAAGCCTGAGCATGAGCCTATGCCTGGGCTTGCATGTAAGTCTGGGTTTGCACAAGCAAACCCTGAGCTTGTACCAACTACCCCTGTAATGTTTGCACCTGTTTTTGTAACGCAGCAACCTGTCTCTACTGATCCACAAGTGGCACTATCATTGCTCACCTCTTGCGAGGCCTGCTAGATGATGGCGCACTACTAATGGTTGGCCCTGCCCCTCTATCGCCTCCACTGCCACCATCACTATCATCACTGTTGTTGTTGTCACTGCTACTCCTCATAATACTGCCTGCTAGAGTGTCACCCTCACTCTTTGTAGACCCCCCTGTCGCATCCTCCTCTACTAGTAAGGGTGCTGGTTCATCTGGGATGGTAATACGAGGATGAGCAAACCAAGGCCAAAAATGCAGCATACTCCTCAGTAATGGGTGCCTCTGCAATATCCCTCTGCATATCCTAGGGTGATGGTTGCAATGCCCTCTATCCCTCCACTACAACATCATATGATAAATAGGGCCCCGAATCAGGAATATCCATTTGTCGTCTAGCATAATGGGCTGCCCCCTGTGGCATGCACTATACGATTCCATACTACCTATACACTTAGCACAACAGAAATCTCTCTAGAAAAAATGGGGTCCGGCCGATGAGATACATGGAATCGCAGAGAAACCCCAACACTACATCATCCTCATCCCACTACTCACAGTGGAGGTACGGACGCTAGGTAACTATCTTGGTGTCATCAAACACCCACTTCCAATGCTCTAACTTGCCCATCTGGGCCTATGTGAACCGACCTCTGTATCTGAAAATGTAAGGTCTACCTGGTGGTCTATTTGCCACAGAAAATGGTCGAGCAATAGCAAAATGTTCCCATGCCCACACCTGTAACAAGGTCATACTTGCTGATAAACTCTGCGCTTTGAGGTACACAACAGAGTGAAGATCATGATAGAGATGTGCCAACATGCACATCCCCCACACATATCTGGTACCATGTACCATCATGCTCTCAAGAGTCCTGCCCCAACCAACGAGGAATCCCTTTGACTTGCGATCAAGGCAAAGGAAACCTCCAATAAAACCAACAAGTACTGTTAGTAGTGTTGCGTAAGAATTGGCGATCCTCCTCCACCGAACGCTCAGACCCACAATATCCTGATCCTAAAATAATCTGCACAAAGCATCTCTACTATTGATCCCATGGGAATCATATATGATGATCTCCCCCATAAATGGAATACGAAGAATACGCCACACATCCTCAGGTGTTTCCATCATCTCACCAGTGGATAGGTGAAAGGTGTTGTGGTCACTGTGCCTCCTCTCAGCCAAAGCAGTCAACAGACCCTGATTAATCCTAATCTGGGGCATATCAAGCAAGCTAGTAAGGCCGCATCGGCCTACCACCTAAAGCTCATCTAGAGTCAGATGAGTTATCAATTCTATCGTCCATGGAAACCTCTCTCACATCTAGAGAGTACCCAAATCCTCCTATCATCATAACAAAAAATCTACAATCAGTGAACTATTTCAAGAAATCAAAAGTCATTCTACTATCAAGTCTATTCCAAAAGTTTTGGTATGAATTTTTGATCAAAATTCATGGGAAAACATCAACAAACCTCACCTATCATGAGGTTCATCAAACAGTATCTAATCTCACCTATCATGAGATTTATCAGATATTGAATCATTTCCTCGCCTATCATGAGGATCATCACAAATAGGATTCTCTTCTCTCCTATCAGGAGAAGTTAGTCTTATCTAAATCATCAATCCCACACATCAAGAATTTGGATTATCAATCATACCACTCCAAAGAATGGACATGATCAAAATTGACAAAATCAGGGTTCACTAAGTCAAAATCTTCAATTCTGACATGGAAGCGCTAAAACAAGCTTCCAAAGCGCTAAAACCCAGAAGCTCTACTTTATCAGTTAAAAGTGCTAAATCAGGCACCCAAAGCGCTAAATCTCAGAAGTGCTATTTCGACACTCCGATGTGCTATAATAGGCATCTGAAGCGTTAAAAGTCTCGAAGCGCTACTATACCACATCAAAGCGCTACAACAGTCCATCAAAGTGCCGCTTTACCAGAAACACTAGAATAGACCATGAAAGCGTTAATCCATCGAATCAAATCGCTAAAATCTGGCACCAAAGCGCTAATTTTTAACTCCTAAGCACTATATCAATGAAAGCGCTACATTACCCTACGGAAGCCCTAGAGTTTTTAACGCAAGTGCTAAAACTCAAAGTGTTGATCTACCTACTGGAAGCGCTACACCGGAGTGTAAGCACTACAACGCGGCTTGAAAGCACTAAAACAAACTAAAACACACCTAAACTAATAAATGCATAAAAAACAAAAAATCATGAATTACGAGTAGGTCAAGGGGTATATACCAGAGGTCCATACGCGGTCACCCATCGATGACGTCGAACATGCTCAAAACAATGAGTGTGGTAGGGGATAGGCATCTTGCTCCAACTGGTAGAAAAGTCTCTATCACAAAGGTTTTTTAAATCAAATAGTGAAAATAAATTGGAAAATGACCTTTTTGCACTGTATATAATTTTTGGAAAGGTATTTTTGGTGGGTTTTATTATCTTTTGATTAGTTTTATCCACAAAATTAATTAAAACTTATCTGCGGGCTAGATTTCTTCATCATTTGTCGAGAGATAAATTATTTCTTCATCAAATCATCAGAAAATCATAAATTTTTGGAAAAATTCTACAAATCATCAGATCATTTATTTATCTCTTGAGGGGGCATATTATCATTAAACATTTGAAAATCAAAGTCTAGGGCATACAAAATTATTTTTTTATTATTATCATCAATCCTGGTAGTAGTAGCAAAATTTTCTTCGAAGCAACGCGTAAACACATCACTTCGAAGAGGAGCAAAATATATACAGCTAAAAATGGTCTGGAGCATCTGATTAATTAAATACAAATTATTTGATTAATTATCCTAATATATAGTTCACATTTAAATTCATCTTAATTAAATAAACAAAATTAAATACTTTGTTCGATTTAATTATCAAATCCCTATTTTAATCTATCACATCGATCTTAAATTAATTAAATAAAGATCAAAACACTTTATTGATTAATTACCATTATTCTTCTGTTTAATTTAATAAACAACTATCCTATAGTTCGTTTTATTAAATTATTTATCCCTTTTTTGCTAATTTAAATAAATCAAAAATATTTGAATTAAAGCACAAAGAATATTCCATCTATATTCTCTCATAAATGAATTAGATATCCTATGTCTAAACCATGTCTAAAATATGTCAAAATTAATTGATTGAAACTTCACGAGAAGTTTTGGAGACAAATTCCAAAATCTTCTCTCAATCCTCCTCCATCAATCTTTCCTCTTCTCTTGCCCGATGTTTTCATGGGTAGAGACAATCTCCAAAATTCTATGAATCTCCTCCATCTCTCACCATTCAATTCTCCAAATTGAATCCAAGCCTCTCAAAGCTTTCCCTGTGCATTTCTACAACCAGGAAATCTATAAATATAGCCTCATTGAACCAAGAAAAGGATCCAGATAATCAAGTTTATGCACTCTTACTCTGCAGGAATTCAAGCATTCAAGCATCCAATATCCAGCAATCAAGTTTTCATATCATGGCTTCCTCCTGTAGCTGCAATTATTTGTTTCATGTCATTTCATGCTAGTTTAATTCATTTATCATCTAGTATCATTGTTTTAGTATCCATCTCATTCTTTCAATTGTCATTTTAACAATCATAGTGCACCCACGATATGAGAGCAATAGTGGTTTAATAAATCTTGAGGATAGAGAACAATATGATGCTTTAAATTGATTATTGCTTTGAATTGATTCAATTTGATTAATCTTTGATATAATGTCGTATTAAGAAGTGTTTTGTGCTTTACACCTAATCACATGCTTACATTAGTGACTTTATGATATATTATTTTATTTAAGTCACTTTATTAAATTAATTAAACATAAGGTTACTTTATAATATTTATCTATTTAATAACCTACAAATAATTAATTTAATTATTATCTTCCTTATTTCTCCCAATCCACTTAATTCAAGAATCGACAATGCTAATATATGATTTTCAGATGCCTTGCTATAAATAGAAATGTTGGTTGGCTAACTTACTATAAATAGTAAGTATGTGAAAGTGAGTCAAACAAAGGCTAGGCTTGAACCAACACTAGACACTGAAGGAGAAAACCTATTGATGTTTGCCAAAATGGACCCTCTAACCATTTGAGTTAGCCTACAAGGGCCAGTGATAGGCTTAACCATCAATAAACGAGATCATACTAAAAAGGGGACATTACAACCTTTCACAAGTCTTGAACACTTCAATCCTAAAGCAAAGGTGTTGAAATTCTATGCAACTCCCTATTATAGGCAGCAAGAAATCTCATAGTGTTTTGATACCATGTTAAAATTTGGCACATGGTATGCCTATTATTTACTCTAGGGTTTGATATAAATTGTCTAGCTTCAATCAAACCTGTAACTCCAAATGCTATAACCTGCATACACGCACTTCTAATTTCAATAAAAAAATGCATCGCCTAAGAATAACCTAAAAGAGTGCCTCAAATAAACTAGTATAAGTGCCTAAACTAAGAACAAAATATGTACCTAAAACAACAACTACAAAACTAAAAATAGTCATATTTACAGTTCTAGTAGGTAGATGTACCTAAAACAACAACTACAAAACTAAAAATAGTCATATTTACAGTTCTAGTAGGTAGAAGTAATAACTAAAATTAGGATCCAATTTATCATAATTGATGTGCCACTAGGAACACCATCTGAGTGACCCCTAAAAAATATAACAACTTGATCATAATTGAAACCTAAGTAGCAAAAAATGTGAACTAAAGTCGCTTTGATCCTACTAGGAGGGTCTCACACATCCAAGAGGCATGTTGTCTAGGCTGAAACGTAAGATCACCTTTATTTTTTATTTAGTCACTCTTAGAGATGCAACATTTATCATCCTTCAAAACTAACATGTCAAGGATATCTAGCATTCAATCAAATTTCTGCTATGAAATACTATGAGACATTCATATATACCCTTACCTTCCTTGTATTTTGGCTCACTTCTTATTGTTGGTTATGATTGTTGATTCCTCTCTTCATAATTTTAAATAGATAAAGCTTAGGGCTCAATCCCTAAAGTTCAAGTTCAAAGTTTAGCTAAGGAGAAATTCTTCGACATACGACAAGATATTGATATCAAATAATTGTCTCTAGTAAATAGCAAAAAACAACAGATGCAATACATTACACACCAACAATTATCCGATTGCACCCTTGGAGCCTAAACCATGCTTATAAACAAAAAAAAATTAATCCAAGCTTATCCCATACACTTTAATGGAAACCCATAATCTCACCTTATGTTAAAAAGAAAATAACAAAAAAATAAGTTGCAATGACCCTTTAACTTCATTAATTCTCTAGCTAATAATGGAATATCAAGTGTAAGTTACTTTGGAACATAATATCTATTTGAAAAAACCATGCAAAAATAAAAGTTTTTTTCCCCACAAAAACTTGTGTTCTAATATCATGGACAGTGGAAGCTTAGAATCTCTAATAAAGTATAGCTATGATGTCTGAGAAATGAATTAGTTGGAGAAAATTCTAATACTTCACTCGTCATCAAGTAAATTGTGAAGACTTGATATTGGCAAAATTGGTTTCTACTATCTTATAGGATATAATGTTTAATGAAAAAGAAAAACTTTTCACCTGAAAGGCTCTATCAAAGTGCAATCCACCTATGAAAATGAAGAGACCACAGTAGGTACTTTCAGAAGCATGTTTTGTTTCCAAAATCTGTCCAGCTCTAGAAACTAGTTTTTACTATCACTAATAACTTTGGGATGGTGAATTTTAATTTTGAATCCAATTTCCTCTCCAAATGCAAACTTTTTTTGTTTATATATAGGAATCTTATGTAGCTGCTTCATCAATTCACAACTATAATTTAGGCACCTGCATAAATGGATTTTACATGCGAGATAGGTGGAACTCATTTCCTTCAAATCAAACCCAAATTGCAACAGTGTCATGGTAATCACAATGAAAAAATGATACTATTTAGAACAAAATTCTTCTCAGGAGACATGTATGTGGTGACACACTGTTGATTTACTCTATGCCAAATTGTGGGCATAACAAGAATTGAGGCTCAAAATGGTTAGAAATAATTTACAAGAAGATAGAAGTAGAAGGATTTTGAAGTTCAAAGCAACCTATGGGATGGATAGTTGATCGAGACATTATGCAATAATATTTTGTTATCTATTTTGATGATGCATTCTCTTGACAAAAAATAAATAATTTTGTTAATTTTAGTATATATTTATATATAGACGTGCGCACGATTAGATGCATTACCTATGGAGAATTATCAATGTTACAAAACAATTGGAAGTCTACACACTTACATTCGAAAAAAGATATGTGAAAGTTACTATTTGCTTAATAGTTTTGAGAAATTTAAAAAAATTAAAAGGTTGATAGGTAGGAGGTATTTTCTAGAGCATGACAAATTATGATATTGTTATCAAGATTCAACCATATCATTTTTTAGCCAAATTCATTGACCCATGTTTCATGAGTAATGGTTCACAAGAACCCATCTCTTATGATAATGAATGGTCCACTTAGCACTCATTGCATCTAGGTGATGCTCACAAAGGTGAAGCATTGGACCTTCTCCAGAGGTCACCCATCCCAGTACTACTCCAACTCAAGAATGCTTAACCATGGAATTTTCCCTAAGGTTAAGCCTACTTAGCTTGCAACCCTATTTGAAAAGCCTTCAACAAGTGTTGTCCTTATGAACCATTCATTATAGATCCCCTTTAGCTCATCAATTGATAAGTAGGAGATATTTTCCATAGCATGTCAAATTATGATATTGTTATTAGGATTCAACCGTGTAGTTTTTGAGTCAAACTCATTGACCCATGTTTCATGAGTAGTGGTTCACAAGAACACATCTCTCATGATAATGAATGGTCCACTTAACACTCATTGCATCTAGGTGATTCTCATTGAGGTGAAGCATTGGGCCTTCCCGGGAGGTCACCCATCTCAATACTACTCCAACTCAAGCACGTTTAACCATGGAGTTTTCCCCAAGGTTAAGCTCGCTTAAATTGCAACCCTATTTGCAAAAACTTCAACAAGTGTTGTGCCTTATGAAACATTCATGTTATAGAGCCCCTTTAGCTCATCAATTGATAAGTAGGAGGTATTTTCCACAGTATGTTGAATTATGATATTGCTTAATGATATCAAGTTCCCACAATCCATAATATTGATTGCTAAGTGATTTATGGCTTCAATTGTGTGTGAATTTTTTGCATCACAAAAAGTTCACACAATCAAAGCCAAAAATCACTTAGCAATCTATGATATTGCTATCAAGATCCAACCATGTAGTTTTGAGTCAAACTCATTGACCCATGTTTCATGAGTAGTGGTTCACAAGAACCCATCTCTCGTGATAATGAATAATTAGCACTCATTTCATCTAGGTGATGCTCATAGAGGTGAAGCATTGAGCCTTATTGAGAGGTCACCCATTCATTAGCACTCATTGCATCTAGGTGATGCTCATAGAGGTGAAGCATTGGACCTTATCAGGAGGTCACCCATTTATTATCATGAGAGATGAGTTCTTGTGAACCACTACTCATGAAACATGGGTCAATGATTTTGAGTCAAAAACTACATGATTGAATCCTGATAGCAATATCATAATTTGACACGCTATGGAAAATACCTCCTACTTATCAATCGATGAGCTAAAGGGGCTCTCTAATGATTAGATCCATCTTCTTTATGATGTCAAAAATAACCAATATAACATGCTTATAAAAACTACCTTATGTGGACTTATAACACCAATATATGAAGAACAACATCACAATGAGATAGTAGAAATGGGGCACAAATCAGTAACACAAGATCATCACATAACACAAGATTTACATGGAGAAACCTTTGCAGGAAAAAACTCCACAAAGAAGAGAGGCCAAGTATGCATTATCATCAAATAAATGAGATTACAATACAACAAATTCCATTATCCTCTTTGAATCTAACATGGAAACACTTGTGTACCTATGTCCAACCTCCTTATGCCTCAACCTGTACTTTTTCTTGTAGAGTAACACTGTACATTCAACTGTTCCTCATTTTTTCTACATCCAAGAGGTTGATTTTATAGACTTGTGAAGGCATATAATGCACCAAACATGGCACCCAAAGATGAAACCTCATTTCAAATGTCCCCAAAATTTGGATTACATCCTTAGCATTTGAACGAACGTCATTGGTTTTGGCTCCAATATTTTCTCTCCAACTTGGGTGCCCAACCATGAGAGATAAGCATTACATTAAATATAATAAATGATGAAAAAATAAGTGACACGTGTTGCCCCTTTTCAAGCACTCACTTGGAGAATCCCAAAAATCACTTATTTATCATTTCCTTTATCTTATATTATCACATTCCAGGCATCCACATATCAAGAAAACAATGTTAAATATTTTTCCACAACCCACCTTTACCGCTACTAGTGGACCCATCACCCCTTTTAGAGTATATTACAAACAATGGAGAGAATTAATGTTACAAAAAAAATTTCCAATACACCCTAGGTGCCTAGAGATACTTTCCAAGGATTTTGGAACCATGACATAGGATTTACAAGGTAGATGGCACCTTAATCCTAACATTCTCCCACTTGACATGAACATTGTAAATACACCCATAGGAATCACAAACAAGGGACAAGAATCCTATAGGTAATCATGTACCATTTGAATATTCACCATACTCTCATGTTCTAACAAGATACCTGGAAAAAAAACCATGATAACCACCATCAAGCAAACAACTCCTTACATCCACCAACATGCCACCTATAGAAGAAAAAGGAACATGCCAAGGTGAAACATATTGTTATCGTAGAATCTAGCAGTGCTCAATTCACAAATAACCCCCCTACGAAACAAACAAGTTTTTTAGTTTCGTGATGTTCAAGTGCACACAACGAGGAAAAATTCAATCCACCTCGATGTGCGATCCAAAAACTCAAACAGACTGTTTGAGTGTCCTCCCCCACCCATCTTTCAAATAGCTTTGAAATGAATATCTTCGTGAACTTTTAAAGTTTTAAGTGAGTCAAAAATGTGAAATATGTCGAAGCATTGAAAATTAGTGCTCCTACATGTTTCCTTAGTCATTTTTCATCTCCAAGTGTAGGAGTGCTGATTTTCAGTGCTCCTACATGTTGTTGCCTTTGCTAAAATTGCACAAGTGGTGAAAATCATTGCTTGTGCACTTTTTGTCCAAACATAGAATTTTTCATGCACGAGTGGTGATTTTCACCAATAGTGCATTTTTCAAGTTTTATCCTCCAGATTTAGCACCATCATTAATGTACTTCTTAAGTTCATTTAATGACCCTTTTTAAAGTTTTTAAAGTGGTTTTTGGCTAATCTATCTCCATTTCACTTCACCTTTCTCTCCACCTCGTCGTGTTGGGTGATTTCCAATCCTGTAAGGTTGTGATTTTGAATATTTCTTCATACTTTTAGGCTAGGGTTTTTGCAATTTTAACAGGTATGTTGTTTACTTTTCTCTTCTCCGTGTTTCTTTTTTCTTTTTCTTTTTTAAAATCTCTATATTTTCAATTCAAAATAAGTCACCATGTTTTTCTTTCTTAGGATTTTTAATCCCTTCATGTTTCGAGCTCAATTTCCTTTTACTTAGTTGTGTCCTACTCTTTGTTTTGTTCTATGCATTTTTCTCCATGCCCTAGTCTTGTTATCGCACCCTGTTCTTTGTATTTCATGTTAAAGGTTTTTGTTTTCATTTTTCAACATCCTCGGTCTTTTTCCTTCTCCTTTTCTTTCACATTCTTGTGTTTCTTTCTATCTTCATTGTGTCTCACTCTTCGAGCGGTGAATTTTTGGGTGCATGCATTCAAAAAAGGTGGAGCTTCATTGATTTTTAAAATCATCACTCAAATTGTTCGAGCTGTGATTTTCACTGCTCAAACATTAAGTCTACTTGACCTTAAATGACAAGAGCAGTGAAAATTACCACCATGACACAAACCTTCCACCAACTTGAAATGTCGAAGTAGTGAAATTATCTGCTCTTGACACTCCAAAATTTTTTCCAACTCCAAGTTTAGGAGTGGTGAAAATCACTGCTCCTACATGGAGTTCTCTTTTCTCCGAGTGTAGAGGCACTCTTTTTCCCCTCCTCTACATTTCACTATTTTTTCCAAGTGAGAAAAAATGTCAAGGCATTGATATTTTCAACACCTTGACACTTTTGGAAATTCAAATATAAATCAACATCTCCAAGTGTAGGAGCGTTGATTTTCAACGCTCTTACACATTTGATAGTTTTTCCTTCTAACACTTCAAAATCACTTCATTTTTTCTCAAAACACCATTTCTTCACTCTTGCTCTTTTTTCTATGCCAAATTTCTTGTTTGACACTTGGTCCACATTGCTTGCTTGCCTCACTCTTCCCAATGCTACAATTTTTCCTAACATTTGTTTATTCACCATCCTTGTAGTTTCTCTCTAGATTTCATCAAGTGATCTTGAAGGTGATATATTTTGATTTTGTTGCTTCTAGATGATAGAAAATAAGCCTCCATAATCTTCTAAAAGGAGGGAAAAATGAAATATAAGTATCAAGGTGTCTTTTCACCTATCATGGTAATCTCAAAGGTGGATGAAATCAAAGATATCGAGGTTGTTCATCAAGACCATGAAGATTTCAAGAAAAGAACTGAGCAAAATCCTCTAGAAGATATCCTAAGAGCCATTGTACATAGTAATCTACATCCATTTTCCACATTACTGACTTTGGCTCACAATACAGAGTTCATTCTCCAGGTTGCATCCCACTACATCAGGGATAGCAAAAGTGTGATAGGCTACTTGGGACAAGTGATGATGAGGCTGGACACTGAATTCATTGACATTGTTTTTAGAGTTCCACACATGGAATGATCCACAAATATTTTGATCCAACAAGCACAAGAATTCTATGATTCAGATCCCAACAAGGCTAAAAACTTGATTAACAGCCAATGGTTGAAAACACCTAGGCCCACTATTGCAAGATGGTCGAAGGGACTTCCTCAAAGTGACTTCAAAGAGGATGTGAGGGACATGATCACCCTCCTGAGCAAGGTCAAAGGCTTGCCAGAATCATCTCATTTTTCAGGATTGGATGTATGAATACATTCAGATCATACAAAGAAAGAAAGGTCATATTGATTAGGGAACCCAAATCAATGATGAGATCCATGAGAAACTAATAAATTTGTGCCAACCACTTTGAAGTTGTACATTAATTCTTATTTGGTTTATTTTATAGCCATGATGAGGTAATTTACAGGATTATCTACAAAGGGGAAATGACACTTTGTACCTATCTATAAGTATTTCTACCGATTGGAGCTAAAGGAAAGCCTTCATCATTTCAGGAGGGTCACAAATGACTTCTTTGCACCTTTTTTGTATAGTCTTGATCCAACTCTCAAAAAGAAGAGAGTGTCAAACGAGGCCTACAAAGTTGTAAGTAAGGTCGAGTGTATATTCTTGCAATTTCCAACTTTGACCTACATGAGGGTAGGTTGCTACATTGGGTGCCCTTACATGTTGCCCAGATATCCCTTAGATAAGTGGATACTCATGGAGTTATGGAGATATCTAATATCAATTCACAAGGAACGAATGAGAATTCACAAACTTGGTTTTAAATTTTCACTGGCGATTGGTAGATATACCATTCACAGTGTGTAAAAGGCAAAGTTAGTTGCTGCAGAAATGCATATCATAACCATAAGGACATACAAATATAGACATGACTTTGACTACCAGGATGTGAATAGGAAATTGAAGAAGGATCATAGACACAAATACTACTTCAAAGACATATGGGCTAAATGCAGAGATGAAGAGGACGTTCGCAAAATGGACTATTGTAGGCTAATCATAGAGCAAATCAGGGATCTTTATATTGCTGACCTACCAGAGGATTTCAGAGATCCTAGCAACATCATGAATGCTACCTACAATGAAAATGAGATTTCTAGGAGACTTTTTTGTGCAGTACAATGGTCTAAGAAGGAATGTGTCTCCATCAGGGAAAGGCTTGCTTGCATATTGACCAACACAACAGAATGGTTGCACAAACATGGTTTCCAGATGAAAGCCTCCAAGACAAAGTCGAAAGGAGAAGTATCTGAAGCAGGAGCCCTCCAACAAACACAATAAATCTGCACCAAAGATAAGCATGGGGCTACTCCCTCTTCTTCCCGAAGACTCACTCTTCTTCCTGAAGAGGCCCTAGAATCAAGTTCGCTGTTGGAAAAAATGATACACAAGCAGTGGAAGATGTAACAACTCATACTCATCTACTATTATGGAAATATTTTAACTACCAATTTCCTACTGATATTAACTATTTGTTTTCATTCTAGGGTTTCCAAATTGATTTTAACTGAATCAATTTAAATTTCAACTAACTTCTAAGTATTTAGTTTCAGCTGAATTGAAACAACTAACTGCTTCCACCAACCGTTTCAGGGAATTTCAATAACTAAATAACGGTCAAACTAGGGTTTTCTTTGAAAGGAAAACTATTAACTGTAACGTATAACAAAAAAATTACAGAAGGATATTAACCACTTTTCTTTGCTTCCAGATAGTATCGAGCAATTTATACAACTATGAAACAAATGTAACAGTTGTCATTCCATGGTTTAAGAAATGGAAAACTAACTGCCAAATTTCATTTGACAATAACTCACTAAATAATCCATCTTGGGTTCCTGTTTAACCAATTAGCGAACTATAGGAAAGAAATAACTTCTTTATATTCATTAACTAATTTCAGATCTTGAATTTCAATTGAATGAATCTAATAACTGTCTAACTAATCAACTGCAGTCTTTTACATACCAACAATTAACTTAAAATAAATAACATTTAGTGCAACATTAATAGTAATTTTAAATTGATGAATGCAAGTACCTAGAATTACAATTTGACATCACCATCATGTTGAATTTATTTAAAAGCTTTATCATTGAGAGAAAGAGAAACATCATCAAGGGCTTTTCCACCCAACCAAGACCTACTAGTCCCTCGAGTTTCTTTAATTGAAGAACTTGACTCTTCATGAGAGTAATCAACATGGATCAAATTGTCATCATGCCTTTTTGAGCCTTGCGTCATGGACCTATACTATTGGTTGATCCCTTCTTTGTAGGTACCTCCTAACTAGAAGGATCATTCTGACCAGAAGTATTTATGGTTCATGATAACTAACCATTGCCTAACTGAAATCATACCTTGTTCAAGGATTTTAATATTTCTGGCACTCTAGTGCCATTATTTTTGGGACTCTTGTGTCATTATTTCTAGCACTTCTATGTTGTCAACACTCTCACCCTTGCTCGACATGATAATACTAAGATCAAGGTCTAATTTTACATTAGAAATTTTGATTATCATTTCTTCTTAGTTCAAGGTTATATATTAACCATAGGATTTAACATCACACTAGCTAATTAGGAACCTTTTCTTTAAGATTAAGTTGTTTTCTTAAACCCTTTAAAAGAGATTGCACTCTTTATCTTTTAACCTCTTAGGTAACAAATTGATTTTGCAATCAAGGATAGTTGAACAAATTGACAACTGCTAAGAATGAGATACCCTCAGTCCCTTAGCAAGGTAGTTCATGAGATGAACGCAACTGAGAAGAAGTTGCGCATATTACCATAACTTGATTCGGAATATTTTATCTTAGTTAAGGAAAAGTTGATACCATTAAGCATCAATTCATAAAGAGAGGGAGAGAGAGTCCCAGCTCAACATATATCACTTCTTTTAAGACTAACTACCTTCTCTAACAATTTTTTTTTCATTGAGCACTTATGTACTGAACAACATATTCAATTAAGTGGTCTTTCAGATCTTTTCATTCAACTTCCTATTTTGGACCCAAGTTCAAATTATAATGACATGTTTGAATATCAATTCCTTTTAGTTTTTGGTTATACTTAACCTTAAAGTTCATACAAATGAAAAGAGACTAATACATCTTTGTGGATTCCAAGGCTCTTATTTACATTTTATAAATATCCCCAAGAAGTCTCGTTTGGGCAAAGAATGCACATATTCAGCTTCTATTTCAGGAGGAAATACATTTGGTTTATCTAGATAGATTGAGATCTTAGGAAGTTTTCAAATGGTTCAACTGAACCTAGGTACATAGCTTAACTGACGTATGGCCATATAATTCTTACCTAAACCATTCGGTTGATTTTATAAAAAATATGACATGGTACAAAGGTTTAGGAAAAGAATATAGAAGTCACATCTCTGTTAAATTGTAACCAGATTGTAGTGAGAAAGGAGTTCAATTCAAGCATGGAGGTAACTGAACTTAGAACAATTTCGACAAATTTTCTAGCATTCATTTTATTTCCTAAGAAGAAAAGACAAAGAGTTTGATTCCAATAGATTATTATGCAATTCAATTAATGTTAGATTCTTCTATTGGACGAGTTTCTTCTAAGACTTTCAACAACTAAGAAAATATTCCTTATTCCAATAATTCATGAAATTATTTGTACAATTTGTGGCAATCAAAACTAGGTTATACCATATGCAAAACACAATATGTGTTTGTTTGAGCGATGCAAAACTAGAAGAGAACCCACACTAGAATTCTCCAATGAATGATGCAGGTGTCTCTATTTCAATCCACATCTTTCACTTTTACCGACTATGAAAGACCCAAGTTGTCACCTTTAGATTTCATCTTTACAAGAAAAGGAACTGAGAGAGAGAACAAAGGAAGAGTCATCCAGATACACATGTAACAAGTGTGAGGCTTAACCGGATGGAATGAGACTTTGTGAAAGAGTGAGAAATATTCACACATAAATTAAAGGTGAAAGTAGATAAATGGAGCCCCCCCCCAAGTTGAAGAGGTGAGAAGAATGAATGAAAAATAGAGACCTCAAAAAATATGTGAATCCCCCAAGGAACCGTTGTCCAATACTACATGAGCCTTGTGACTGCATGACTTCCTTCTTGCATGTTACTTCCAGAAGCATGAAAGAGGATGGCGGGGAAAAATTATTTCCAGCCCATACCGATGACTCCCCAATCCCATTAATTTAATCTTTAACTTAAAGCCTTACCAATGTTTAATTCGATGGCTTAAGAATTATTATTATTTTTGTTGATTTAATATTATATAACCATCATAATTTCACAAGATATAATTCAAGAATTGATTTGCTCGTATTCAAAAAGGAGATCATTATTAAATATTAAAATTGACTTGTTTAACTAGGTTTATCTTAAATTACTTATGACCAAGGTATGACTTTGATACACTGTCTTACACTAACTCGAGTTTAGATGATAAAATTGATCCATTGTTAACCATGTCCTCTCTTTGATGATATTTCCCTTTCTTTCGTGGCATCGAAAATCCTACATCCAATGAAAAGGATTGTGGTTAGATCATTCTCAACATTTATATATATACATATATATAATCTCATGATCACATTCATTTTCACATGAATAGAGTAAACCACTCACATATATAAGAAAATCATTCACATTTGAAATCATGCTATATAAACAATTATTCTTTCCACAATTTCACATTCTCATGAAAAGAAGTTACTTGCAACAAACATAATGACCACAATTCCATTGTCATAAACATGTTTAAGTCAGAGGGGATGTAACAACAGAAGAAGATGCCACAAAATCTAATCCATCTCATGTGAAGGGAAAAGGGTCTGCTTTCGAGGAACAAGACTTTGAAGAATCTGAAGGAAATGAAATCAAGGAATCTATAGAAGAGGAATATTTTCAAGAAGAATAGTCTGCAAAAGAAGATTATACTGATCAACAAGAGTCTGAAGAAGATGAAAGAGAACAAGAAGGTGATAAACAAGAATTCCAGCACGATGATGAGAAAACTCTTTCTCCTCATGAGAATGCTATTGAAGACCTTCCCGAAATGTCATCACTCGTAACTTCAAACGTTCCCCATACACCTCCTAATCCTATCACTCCTCCACCTCCTCCCACATCTACCATACATACAGTAGACATTTCCATTCCCCCTACACTATCAACCATTCTAACCACTCGCCCTACACTTTCAAATGTACAAACTATTGATGTTTTGTCAAGTTCTCCCTCATCCAACCCCAATTTGTCATCTCCATCTTTTGACATCACTTCTTAAGCTAAATTTGATAGATTCATGAATGAATCTTTGTAGAATCAACTTGGTGTATAGTCTACTAGAGCAATAATGATAGATACTACCTCAATTTTTTCAATCCCAATCATTTCAGTAGAAGTGCTTATGATAGAAGAGTTACCAATGAGTGAACAAGTGTATACTTCGTTTGTTCCTCCTCGGTTGGTATCTCAAGTATCAGAGTGGAAAAATCAAATGATCTCTCCAGATGAGCTCGACCTTGAAGAGATAGCCCCTCCAAAAGCCAAGGGGAAGATAAAGGCAAAGGTGCACTCAAGGCTTCATGTTGACAAGGCTGGTCATAAGTTTGTTGAGATTGGCATACCACCACAAGAGGAAGGAGATGTAAACATGGAGGACTACACTGTCACGAGATTCCAGCTCAACAAGGTGACA
Source organism: Sequoiadendron giganteum (assembly GCA_007115665.2). NCBI lineage: Eukaryota > Viridiplantae > Streptophyta > Pinopsida > Cupressales > Cupressaceae > Sequoiadendron > Sequoiadendron giganteum. The sequence continues at coordinate 249,243,664 of CM021104.1, read as the reverse complement.
AATTAAAATGCGAAGGAATATGCAAAAGTAGTCCTAGAAGCATTGGCGGGAAGGCTAGACAAGATGACACAAGCCTGAGATATGTACAAGTAGAAGGTCAAGCGTTATGCATCTATTTTGAGGAAACTTGAAAAGTCTTCAAGACACATCCAACCCATGGCTATTGTAAACATTAAGGAACCAACAATACGAAAGGCAGAGAAGTTCACCTCCAAAGGTAAAGTATTGTATGATTTCATTGATGAATTAATAAAAGATCTTTCATAGGTAATAGTTGTTGAAGATGATGCCACTCAAATAGCCAAGCTAAAATAAGAGCTTGAAAAATAAGAGAGTATTATTTCCCAAGAGTAAAAGGAAATGGAGAAATGCCTATAATTTTGGTCACAAATGAAAGTGACAAAGCTCAGTAAATTGGTGTAAGTTAGGGTAATCCCTGACACAGAGAAATATGTGGAGGTAAGAGAATCACTCAAGCACCACATTAAAGTGATCAAGTCTCTTATCAAAGATGTCCACCAAGTGCAATAATATGTTGAAGGGAATCATACTATCCTATAGACTTGAATTAATGAGTTACCTAGTAAGCTCCTTGATCAAAACAATATTTTACTCCTAGCCAGTGAACTTTCTTGGATCTATAAAGAAGTCGATATGAAGCAATTGGAAGATGCAAAATTTTCCCAGACCTCAATGCATGTCATTTATGATATGTAGATGACTCTTGATAATCTCAAGACACATCTTAAAATGTGCAAGAAAATTCATTCGTCTGCCAGAAGGTCGATCACAAGATTTCATGCCCTTGTCGATTACATAGTTGGTCCAGATGATGCATTCATATAGGAGACCAAGAAGAAATATGAAGACTTTTGTGCCCAAAGCAAGTAACCATGAAGACTTCTTTTCTCCAATATTGAATATTTTGATATTTTGTAAACTGTTGTCTACATCTTATATGTATTTTTAGCAAATGTAGTTGTACATGTAAACTCTAAGATGTTTTCCCAAAAAGATGGACAACAATTTTAACTAAGTCAAAGTTAGGTAAGATTTTCCTAAATTAGCTCACCTAACTTTCCTAAATTAGCTCACCTAATTTTGTAGATTTTCTCTTCACTCTCTTTTATAAATAAGAGGGAATTCTATTGTAATTTTTACCTTTTAATCTCTTGCAACGAAGTCCTTCCCATTTTGAAGTAGATGTATGCAGCTTTATGTTCATCTTTGTGAATTCAAATCTGATCAATAAAGAAGAAAGTTGCATACGAGACTTTGTGTTGGAATCGATTATCTTGTGATTTGATCAAATTGGTGGTGATTACTAGATGAGATCTAAAAGGCTTTGAATAAATTTGTGTAAACTTTGTGTTTCACTCTTTATTTGAATTTACGTTTATGATTGGATAACTATTGGTGAATTATCTACAAGACTTTGTGCTTGTATTTTTTCATGTTGTTCGTGGAACTATTGTGTTGTATCTAGAGTACTTTGTGCTTCTAATACAATGCTTGTTATTATCTCAAGGATTTACTGGTGAAAATCTATGAAACAACTTTGTGCCTTCGTGATATTTTCTTTCTCATTTTTATTATTTATTGTTATCATGTTGGTATCTTTATGCTTTTCTTCGATATGATAGAGATATTGGAATCACTACTTTGTTTTTAGTTTGAAGTTACATTGAATCAACACTAGCAACCGTGAAGCATTATAAAACATCTTCACTGAAAAAAGAGAGAAGTATGAATGTGACACACCCCAAATCTATTAATTGTAGTGTACATTTTGTAAGTATTTAATTAGCTCTACTTAGTTTTTCAAAGCAGTAAGAAGGGTGCCTCCCCTTTCTAAGAGGAGAGATTACATCTCACATAGTTGTGGTTGAAATCAAGGGTGTGTAATCTGTTGAAAAGAGATTACATAATTTTCACCCAACAATATTTTGGTGACTCCACTGGGGAATGAATCATGCAATCCTAGACTCACTCTTTTGATTGAAGTGAATAAACTTTCCAGTATCTTATTTTTTCTTATATATTGTTATTTTTAATCACTATCTTGTTTAGATGTACATTTTGTTGGATAGAAGATATACACAAGGATTGAGGACTCAAGGAGTAGCATATCCACTTTTTGAAGAGTTGTTGTGACACAACATTCCACCAAATCCCCCACTAGTAAGGTCACCTTTGCAAAGTATTATGAGCTACCCTCCAAGGAAACCAAGATCTCCTCTTCCAAGTGAATTCTCTATTTATCATAGGCATCCAGTTTAGTTACCTGTTGTGTGAAAAATCATGGACACGCCACCTCTAGGACCTTGTGGAAATGCTTTCAGTCCTCTCCATTTGGCTGCACCTCTACCTAAGCTTTTGCATGTTTCAATAAAACATCTTTCGAAACTCTTAGGTGACAACAAACAACATCCTAATGAACACATTTCTACCTACTACATCATTTGTGGTGTTCTTGGCATAGAGGATGAAGACGTTTCTTTAAGATTTTTCATCAAATCTCTCTAAGGATTTATTGCCGAATGGTTCTATACTCTTCCAACTACTTCAATCACCAACTGGGCCACCCTTCACACCAAGTTTGAATAAATATTCAAACTTGTTGAAGATGCACATGCCTTGTTGGCACAACTCACAATCATGCGAAAAGAGGCCCATGAACCCATGCGTGATTTCATGTATAATTTCAACAAGATGGTGAAGTGGATGCCAAATAATGTGAGACCAATAGATCATAACTTGAAATGCTTCTACATCAATACGCAACTTTCCAAAGTAAGTTTCTTCTTGCACAGGGAAAATCTCGCCAATGTTGAAGCAGCTCAACAATTGGCCACTAGTCTTGAAGAGGATATGATCCTTGCTAGAGAAATAAGGATGAACACCACCACCAACAAAAGGATGCAAGCATCAGGATCTTCAACATCTAATGCTAATGCTTTTGGTGCCAGTTCCAACTTTGTTGATCTCGTGATCCAAAGGTTGGAAAATGAAGTCTTGTTTGTGAAAAAGCAAGTTTCTAACAACAATAACTACAAGGACATCCCAAGGAGGACTTTTCCCAACTATGTTGGAAATAGAAATTAGAATCATCTCCTAGCACCCCAAGGAAGACTTTCTCTAGAAGCTTCACCTACTAATACTGCAATGAGATACTATGAGGTTGAACAAGATGACTATGCACAACCATATTATCCTTTGGAAGAAAGTGTTGATCTCTTTTAAGATGAAGAGATGGAATCAACTAGCGACTCCAACATTGGCTACTTGCAAATGGTGGATGAAACTGATGAATATGACTTAGTGATGGACACATATGCTATATTTACATGGCAACAATAGAATGAGCTTGATCAAGCTCAAGTTGATGCTCCATCAAGCTCAAGTTAATGCTCCACTAGCAAAGGAGAAGCTGCCAGTTACTATTACCAAAAGAGGACATCCTCTCCCTTGGCAACCAAAGAAGGCAACAAATACACAAGCAAGTGCACCCCATCTCCCTCCATCAGTTCCTACTATTCCCAAATCCAATCTCCCAGTTCCAAAGACCAATTGGCCTTTTATCAAACCTATCAATGAAGTTACCACTTCCTCTTTACAAAAATCTTTCCTGGCTTTCAACATTATTGACCATGCCAAGAGAACCAAGGTCCAAATGTTTGAGGCTGAGTACCTTAAAGCCAATCCCATCCAATTTGATAGGATTATTGAGTTCATTAAAGATTAAGGAATTACCCCAAATCAAGATTCATCTCTTGATATTCCTACTGCTCCAAAGCCCAAAATGCCACAGACTAACTTTTTTTCCAATCCACCAACTACCTCTAGCTACATTGATCCGTTCTTCATCTCTTTGCTTTTCAATGGCTTTAAATTAAGCATCTATTTTATAGATTTTAGCGCATCAAATAATGTGATGCTAGCCAAGGTAGCTATTTCCTTAGGCTTGAACCTAACCAAAACCTTCAGTCGTTGTTTCTCTAGGGATATAAAAACAAGTACCCTTGATCTGTCAAGTCAAAGATACACAGTATGCATTTGCTGCATATCCAGAAAACAAAATAAAGATGATGGTTCTAGTTGTTTATGTGCCATCCTCTTACAAAATCCTCATTGGATTTAATTTTTGTAAGGATGTTGGAGGTGAACTGAGCATGGACATGTCTGAAGCAAGAATACCAGTGAAAGGCATGATGCAAAAATTGATTCCCGAAAAGGAGTCAAAGTTCTTAGTAATGTAATCAGATGATTCAAGAGCTTAGATTCTATTTGAGCCTTCAGGATTTGGAACATACTATCTTCAAATAAAAGAGGTTGGTGAATTTTCAACAAAACATGATTTGGAGAGTGATGATTCTTCTTCACCAACAAATGAATTAGAGGATCTATCTACCTCATATCACGAAGCATCATTAGACAATGAAGATATAAGTTTTCATGTTGTCAGCCTTGGTGACCTAGATGATGTTTGGTTGCTTGAGTTCGATGGTAGTTTCTCTATCACTGGATCTAGGGCTGGTGTTATTTTCATTTCCCCCAAAGGAAAAATATTCCCTTTTTCTTTCAAGCTACAATTTGACAACGCCAATAACACTGTCAAAGATGAAGCTTTTTTGTTGGGAATGCAAGATGCACACAAGAAAGATATCAAAAATCCTCACGCATAAGGCGATGTTGAGTTGATAATTTATCAAGTAAGAAATTTGTACCAAACAAAAAATGGCAGACTTAGGCATTACTGAAATTTGGTTTGGGATAGTGTTGAAGAATTTGATGCCTTTGACATATCTACAGTCCCAAGGGAATATAATGAAAGGGCCGAATCTCTAGCGGTTTCAACTACTCTCCTTATTCCACATAAAAAAAATCATGGTTCAAATTATACCATTGAATTGGTTGTTTGCCCCAGTGTTCTTGATAATTCGGATAACTGGTAAATATTCAATGATAGCAATGAAATTGTTGCCTTTTTGGAGAAGGTAGAAAACTTTGATGAACTATATTTTGAAGGAAGCAATTCTCTACTATGAGAATCCATTTCTAATATTGGTCTAGTCACAAGAGAAGAGATATATAGTTGAGAGGGAACAAGATTCCCAAAGGGTTGGTATCCATTGAGAGGATTTTCGATAAGCATGATCACTCTGTTGAGAATAAAATATTTGATTCTAATTCATCCAAAGAGGTTATACAGGTGAACTTATGAACCAAAAGTAATCCTAAGATGGTAAACATTGGCAAGTGTTGTATGCTCAAAGAAAGAGAGTGATTTGTCCAATTGCTACCAAAATATATGGATGTCCTATCATATTCATATGAAGAGCTCAAATCTTTCCATCCTAAGGAGGTGCAACATGATATTTCATTGAAGGTTGGAGCATTGCCTTTCAAAGAAGGTAATACAATCCAAAGATTTTCGGCACAATCCTCGCTGAGGTTCAAAAGATGTTGGATGCCCGAATAATATTCCCTATCCATCATTCAACATGGTTAACACATATTGTTCATGTTCGTAAGAAGAATTGCGAGATCTGTATTTTCAAGGATTTCTAGAACCTTAATCAACTGTCTCTCAAAGACAATTATCCTCTTCTGATAATGGATCAAGTTCTTCAAATCGACACTGGATCTAAGATGTTTTCTATGCTCGATGGTTTTTCTGGCTACAACCAGATTGAATTCAATCCAAGCAATCAACATAAGATGGCCTTCACAACGCCATGGGGTACCTTTGCATACTGTAGAATGCCTTTCGGCCTTATCAACGTTGGCGCCACATTTCAATGAGCTATGGACTTGGCCTTTTGTGATGTGATAGGTAAGTTCATTGTGGATTATCTTGATGATCTCATGATTTTTTCTAAGAAGCATCCAAAACATATTCATCACCTAAGGTAGATCTTGGAGAGGTGTCGACAGCATGGTATTTCATTGAATCCCAAAAAGACAATTTTGGGGGTTATAGAAGGAAAACTTCTTGGTCACATTATGTCCAAAGAACGTATTAATATTGACTCAGAGAGAGTAAAAAGTATCCAATCTCTTACTTTTCCATCAAATAAGAAAGTCGTTCATTCTTTCTTCAGAAAGGTGAATTTCCTATGAATATTTATTCCGAACTTTGTAGAAAAGACTTGTCATATTGTAAATATGATGAAAGGTGTTAGAACTAGAATTTCACATGAAAATCTTAAGGCCTTTTTCCCATTTAAACCCATTCATTTGCTATCTTTTCCATTAAAAATTCATTTTTTCCACTCATATATAGCCTATACCCTTTACCATTGCCTTAATGTTCAATTTTACATCACTTACCGCTTTACCACAGCCTCCCACAATGAGGTCATGGTATGGCGATAGTAGCTAATGGAGAAGGCAGAAGACAGTCATCGCAGTACTGCTGGCAACCAGGCCAGTGACCACGGTGACTGTGGTAGTGGTTAGTAGATGGTGAAGGGGGAGCCATCGCATTACCACAAACAGTCATCTGACTGACCGCGGTGACTACGGTGATAGGGTTAGCAATTGGTGAGGCAGCGAAGTGGCGAACGGGTAGCGGTTACCGTGATATTGTAGCCACTAAAAAAATGACCGTGGTGATAGCGGTAAGTGGCTAGAGTTCAGCAATGAGCATACCGTGGTACCGCATGCAATCAAACCATAGACTGCAGTGGCTGCAGTGAGCAAGAAGTGGTTAAGAAAGACAACGAGGAGACAGTGAATGGTTGGTGGGCTGACACTGGCAAACAGGTAGTAGTTATCGTGATACCGTAGTCGCTAAAACAAAGACCATGGTAATGTGGTAACAGTGAAGGTGACGAAAAACAGTCAGCAACGAAGGAGGCACCGGATTACCACGCACGGTCTGAACATAGACCGCGGTGACTACGGTAGTCTACGAGATAACCAACAAGGCAGTAATGAGACAGTCACCACTATACCACTACCAGTCAATAGGTTGACTGTAGTAGAGTAGTAAGAATAAAGGCTACGAGGAGATAAAATAAAGGAGCGGATAACTATAGCTTAAATATTTGATTTTCCGATAAAGGCAATATAATCAAATATTTTATTTTTGTCACAGAATGTAAACAGCCATAACCAGAATTCAAACAGTTGTAACCGAAAATGAAGGATCATGACCCTTGAGATATGTGATGTATAAATGTATTTGAAAATCAGTCAAAGGGGTTGAAGAGGTGTGGGATTTTTTCCACTGTAATAATAGAACTAGGATAAGAGCAATGAAGATTCCTTCTTGAAATTGGATGAAATGGAGTGAACATTTTTAAACTGGTGCAATTTTTCTGAGTTTGTTTGTTAAGATGACATAATTGGTGAATTTCATATCAAGTTGCTTCCAATTACAATTTCTTAAATCATTTAAATCAGGATAACAAGTATATATCTAGTTTATCATGGTGCAATTTTCACATTGTGTGGTTTGATTAATAGGTGTCTGCAAAGTCAGAATTAAATTCTTTTAAGCAAGTCACGATGATTTTAGAATTTTGGTTGGATGTTTAAAGAAGAACTTGGTAGGAAAATTTTCAAGAGTAGTTTATGCAAGCCATAAATTGGGTGAAATGATATGCCAGTCATAGAATTGCATACCTTAAATATGCTTAACAATTTCAATTAAGTTGGATAGGGAAGCACCTTGAATCCTTGTTATTTTGACTCCATTGCCCAACAGATAGAAGGCATTGATCTACCATATCCCAGAGGATAGAGTTCCTAACAAACAATATTTTCAAAACCCTTCATTTGTGTAGTAGGATTAGTTGTAGTATCCTTTTGTCTATCCATTCTGAAGTGAGCAATTGGTATGTCTCCTTTTCAACTCTCATATGGGTTGAATGCAGAAATTCTCATAACCTTGGAACTTCCAACCCTCAAATTGGCTAAAGCCATTAAGGATGAGACTTTCGATAACTTTTTTGATAAGTGTGTGATGTAACTCTCTGAATTACAAGAGAAGCGAGTTCAAGTGGCTAACCGCATCGCTGGACAACAAGACCAAGTAAAGAAGCTTTTCGACAAGAAGGACAATGTGATGTCCCCATCAAAGAGAACTAGATAAGTATACACTGAAATTGGATTTAATACCTTCTATTATTATAACAAATAATAAATTACCAAGAACACACACACATATATATACATATCTATATATATAATATATTAAATGCCAATATATATATTTAATTTGTTTACTAATCATTGCCTAGTGTAGATCAGATTAAGTCAATTAAGAAGGGACACATCTAAAGATCCAATAGATACATCTAGATTTTATGATCAACCACATATGAAGAGAAAATGTATAATTATAAGAACAATAGAGGAAGGAAAGATATAAAAAATTACAGAAGAGAGCATCGCTGGACAAAAAACTCAAAAGTTCAACCATCGCTGGAAGGAACATGTGAAGAGAGAGTCGGATAACATTGGCATTCATCTCAATTCAAATTATATTGATCAACATATAAATAATTACATTTCATGTAATTGATGCTCTTCTCAGACATAATCGTCATTCTACTCAAATTCGATTATATTGTTCAATATCTATTGGTCGATATATAATTGACAGTTTGTAGTCTATTCAACATTACTTATATTAAGCATTTGCATCCATTATATTTCTCTAAGTTTATATCAATCATCTGCATCAGTTACTTTCCTCATAATATAAGTAATATATATAAATCCATGAAATAGATTACCTTCTCAAGGTTTTCTAATTGAAAGTAATATCTTCCCCAAGATCGAAGTTTGAGAGAAAAGGAATTTCATTAAGAAATATCTCAGTTTAGGCCAAGATCATTATTGTCCGAACAAGGGAACATCACAGCCAAGTCTCAAGATTTTCAAATCACTGCTGACCTTGTTCTCCTGTGGGACAAATGAAGAGAACCAAAGGGTATGCACAGGAAATTTGATTCATTGTGGACAAGACCTTTCAAAGTTCACCAAATGCATGGTCAAAATAGTTTCCTATTGGCATATGAAGATGGAATACCATTTTCCCTTCCTCAAAGTGGGAAACATCTCAAACACTTCACAAAATAAAGTGATAGGTGTTCAAATGTAAATATTTTTAAATTTTCAAGTCCTTGTGGATTTTTGTTTTTAAGTCTTTTGATGTCGTCACCTGACTCTATGCCCAATGGATGGATGAAGGAACTTGAATTCTGAAGTTCTTCTCCCTTCAGTTGTTTCTGAGAATGAATGAAGGAAGATCCCATACTAGAGCTAGTTGTTAACGTAGAATCTAGCAACGCTTGATTCATAGATAACCCCCTATAAAACAAATAAGTTTCATAGTTTCGTGATGTTCAAGCATGCACAATGAGGAAAAATTCAATCCACCTCAATGCATGGTCCAAAATATCAAACATTATGTTTGAGTGTCCTCCCCCATCCGTCTTTTGAAGAGCTTTGAAATGAATATTTTTGTGAACTCTCAAAGTTTTAAATGAGTCAAAACTATGAAATATGTCAGAGCGCTGAAAATCAATACTCCTACATGTTTCCTTAGTCATTTTTCATCTCCAAGTGTAGGATCATTGATTTTTAGTGCTCCTACATGTTGTTTCCTTTTCTAAAATTGCACAAGTGGTGAAAATCACCACTTGTGTACTTTTGTCCAAACTTAGAATTTTTCATGCACAAGCGGTGATTTTCATCGCTAGTGCATTTTTCACGTTTTATCCTCCAAATTTAGTGCCATCATTAATGTTCTTCTTAAGTTCATTTAATGACCCTTTTAAAATATTTTTAAGTGGTTTTTAGCTAATCTATCTCCATTTCACTTTGCCTTTCTCTCCTCCTCATCATGTTGGGCAATTTCCAATCTTGCAAGATCACGATTTTGAAGATTTCTTCATAATTTTAGGCTAGGGATTTCGTAGTTTTAACAAGTATGTTGTTTAATTTTCTCTTCTCCGTGTTTCTTTTTCTATTTGTTTTTTTAAAATATCTATATTTTATATTTGAAAGAAGTCACCATGTTTTTATTTATTAGGGTTTTTAATACCTTCATGTTTTGAGCTTGATTTCCTTTTACTTAGTCGCGTCCTGCTCTTTTTTTTATTCTTCACACTTTGCTTCATGCCCTAGTCTTGTTATCATGCCATGTTCTTTGTATTTCTTGTTAAGGGTTTTTGTTTTCATTTTTAAACATCCTCGATCTTTTTCCTTCACCTTTTCTTTTGCATTCTTGTGCTTCTTTCGATCTTCATTGTGTCTCACTCTTCAAGTGGTATATTTTTGGGTGAATGCATTCAAAAAGGGTGGAGCTTCAACGATTTTGAAAACCATCACTTGAATTGTTCAAGCCGTGATTTTCACCCCTTGAACATCAATTCTACTTGACCTTCAATGACAAGAGCAATGAAAATTACCACCATGACACAGACCTTCCACCAACTTGAAATGTTGAAGTGGTGAAATTAACTGATCTTGACACTCCATAATTTTCACCAACTCCAAGTGTAGGAGTGGTGAAAATAACCGCTCCTACATGGAGTTCTCTTTTCTCCAAGTGTAGAGGAACTCTTTTTCCCTACCTCTACATTTCACTCTTTTTTCCAAGTGAGACAAAATTCAAGGCATTTATTTTCAATGCCTTGACACTTTTGGCAATTCACATATAAATCAACATCTCCAAGTGTAGGAGAGCTTATTTTCAATGCTCCGACACATTTGGTAGTTTTTCCTTCTAACACTTCAAAATCACTTTGTTTTCTCTCCAAACATTGTTTCATTGCTATTGCTCCATTTTCCATGCCAAATTGCTTCATTTTTCAATTTCTCCCTCATCCATCCCCAGTTTGTCATCTCCATATTTTGGAATCACTTCTAAAGCTGAATTTGATAGATTCATGAATGAATCTTTGCAAAATCAACTTGGTGTGCAATCTACTGGAGCAATCATGATAGATACTTCCTCGATTTTTTCAATCCAAAAAATTTTAGTAGAAGTGCTTACGAAAAAAGAGTTGACAGTGAGTCAACCAGCATCTACTTCCTCTCTTCCTCCTTGGTTGGTATCTCAAGTATTGAAGCATAAAAAAAAAATGATCTCCCCAGATGAGCTCAACCTTGAAGAGATAGCCCCTCCAAAATCCAAGGGGAAGAAAAAGGAAAAGGTGCACTCAAGGCTTCATGTTAACAAGGTTGGTCATAAGTTTGTTGAGATTGGCATACCGCAAAAAGAGGAAGGAAATGTAAACATGGAGGAATACACTATCACGAGAGTCTAGCTCAGCAAGGTGACAAATGAAAGTGTCAAGGCAGATGCACAAGTAGTCTTGGATGTGTTGGAGGGAAGGCTTGGCAAGATGACACTAGCCCCAGATATGTACAAGTAGAAGGCCAAGCACTATGCAGTTGTTTTGAGGAGAGTTTCAAACTCTTCAGCAAACATCCAACCCATGGCTATTGTAAACCTTGAGGAACCAACAGTATGAAAGGTAGAGAATTTCACCTCCAATGGTAAATCATTATATGATTTCATTGATGAATTAATACAAGATGGCTCACAGGTAATAGTTGTTGCAGATGAGAAGGCCACTCAAATAGCCAAGTTGAAATCAGAGCTTGACAAAGAAGAGAATATTATTTCCCAAGAGCAAAAATAAATGGAAAAATGCCTATCATTTTGGTCACAAATGAAAGAGGCAAAGCTTAGTAAATTGGTGGAAGTTAGGGTAATCCCTGACAAAGAGAAATATGTGGAGGTAAGAGAATCACTCAAGTACCACATTCAAGTGATCAAGTATCCTATCAAAGATGTCCACCAAGTGCAAGAAGATGTTGAAGGGAATCATAATATCCTAGAGATTGGAATTAAGGAGTTACATGGTAAGCTCCTTGATCAAAAAATATTTTCCTCCCAACTAGTGAACTTTCTCAGATCTATAAAGAAGTCGTCATGAAGCAAGTGGAAGATGCAAACTTTTCCAAGGCCTCAATGAATGTCATTTATGATATACGGTTGACTCTTAATAATATCAAGATGCATCTTAAAAGGTGCAAGAAAATTCATTCATCTGCCAGAAGGTCGATCATGAGAGTTCATACCCTTGTCAATTATACAATCATTTGAGATGATGCATTCATAAAGGAGACTAAGAAGAAATATGAAGACTTTAATGCCCAAATCAAGGAACCATGAAGACTTCTTTTCTCTAGTTTTTAATATTTTGATGCTTTCCTTTATGCATTTTGTAAATAGTTTTTGACATCTTATATGTCTTCTCAACAAATGTAATTGTTACATGTAAAATCTGAGATTTTTTCCCAAAAAGATGGACAACATCTTTTACTAAGTCAAAGTTAGGTGAGATTTTCCTAAATCAGCTCACCTACCTTTCCTAAATTATCTCACCTAATTTGCTAAATTTTCTCTTCCCTCTCTTTTATAAATAAGAGGGAATTCTATTGTAATTTTTACCTTTTAATCTTTTGCAAAGAAGTGCTGCTCATTTTGAAGTAGATGTATGAAACTTTGTGTTCATCTTTGTGAATTCAAATTTGGTCAATAAAGAAGAAAGTTGCATACCATATTTTTTTTGGAATCGATTATCTTGTGATTTGATCAAATTGGTGGTGATTAGTAGATGAGATTTGAAAGGATTTGAATAAATCTATGTAAAATTTGTGTTGCACTCTTTATTTGAATTTATGTTTATGATTGCATAACTATTTGTGAATTATCTACAAGACTTTGTGCTTGTATTTGTTCATGTTGTTCGTGGAACTGTTGTGTTGTATCTAGAAGACTTTGTGTTTCTAATATGATGCTTGTTATTATCTCAAGGATTTACTGATGAAAAGATACAAAACAAATTTTTGCCTTCATGAACTTTGATGAGATAGAGATATTGGAATTACTGCTTTGTTTTTAGTTTGAAGTTACATTGAGTCAAAACAACCAACTATGAAGCATTGTAAAACAAAACCAACACCAACAAAAGGATGCAAGCATCAGGAGCTTCAACATCTAATGCTAATGCTTTTGGTGCCAGTTCCAACTTTGTTGATACCATTATCCAGAGGTTTCCAAATGAAGTCTTGTCTTTGAAAAAGCAATTTTATAACAACAATACCTACAAGGATTTCCCAAGGAGGAATTTCCCCAACTATATTGGAAAAATAAATTAGAATCGTCTCCTAGCACCCTAAGGAAGACTCACTCTAGAAGCTCCACCTACTAATACTGTAGCGGGATACTATGAGGTTGAACAAGATGACTATGCATAGCCAGAATATCTTATGGAAGAAAGTGTTGATCTCTTTCAAGATGAAGAAATGGAATCAGTTGGTGACTCCAACATTGGCTACATGAAGTGCTAGTCTTGGGATTGGTATCTACTAAGGGTTATGCAATCAAAGATGCCTCTCTTTTTGGTTTCTATTTTGAATACATTAATAAATGCATGATGGGGTCTAGGTTTTTGTTGGTGGACCATGGTTTTGGAGGCCATTAGTTTACAAGAAACTACTTGTTGGTGTCCTATTTCCTTTTCTTTATATATTGAGTGTATGAGATAGAGGTTTCATAGTGTTATGTGGGTGAATTACTATCATGTAGCTTTAATTTTATTAGAGTGAAGATTGAATATATTGTATTGGTGTAATCTTGTTCTTAAGATTAATATAAGTTTGATATCTTTTTGGTTGTGGATTCTTTTTCTAAAATATTTTCTCCACTTAAATCTAGTGGTTATGTGTTACTGTTAATTTTAGTTTGTTGATTTATACTTCTTCATGTTTTATTTGATGGTTTGATCACGTGTACTAATCAGTTAATCATATTTGAGAAATATTTGTGTATACTTTTATTGTTTTTATTTACCGTCTTCTTAATAGTTTCCTCACTGGTTCCACATATTTTTCTTCTAAATGAGTTATCCAAGCTTCTGATAAGACTATAAATTCCACATTGTCCCTTAAAATCGATCCATGTTGAAAATAAACCATGGATGTTCCACACATAACCATTATTTAATGTGTGTCAATCTAAAGTGAAACATCCATTGTTTACCTTGCTCTCTTGCATGGTCAAGGAGCAGACATCCATTGCAGGGTCAGAGATACTTGCAAGCTGCAAAATCTCCTAGGTCTGATGTGGTAGCAACTATCATAAGATTGATGATCTCATCTCTTCGAATGAACATTCAATTTTTATTCTACCATATATGAGAAAATATCTATACATTACTCAAGGTAAAGGACAACAATTCAGAATATACATGTTTGGCATGTATGTATTTAATATATTTTAGATAACTACAACTTTGATTACAGTTTTATGGAAATAATGCTCTTTATGTACTAATCTCTAATTATAGTTCAATGTTTCTATTTTCTTCTAACAGAACAAGCTTAATTCTGCATTTTTAATGTGTTGTTCCCTAGACTTCTTCAATTCGGAGTCAGTAATGGTCTTGGAAAGAAGGAAGATTTCCATATTTTTCTTCTTATTACTATTTTCAAAGATGAAAGCTTGAATTTTAGTCATTGTATTTCATTTGGGGGGAATTGTGATTGCACTTTCAATTGTTGTAAGTTGTTATAGCCAATGTTTGACTATATTTGTCTCATTTTGTTTACATTTTCAATAAATGATATCCAACACTTATTTTCCAAGGAGATAACATGCTCTCCTTGAAGCCAAGTATATCACTTATATTCATCCCTGAACCTATAGTGTTTATTAAATTTAACTTATAAGTTTTGACTAAGTTCCAATGTAAATATGACTATGTGCAATGTGTGGCTTTTGTAGGATTAAAATTTTTGCCTCCATTGCTTCCCTACAATGAAAAATAAATCATTGTTTATAAAGAAAATTTGGTCCAAAGAGAATCTTAAAAAATTGTTATTGATTGCTTCAGGTCCAATTATCCAACATTAACAATCACGCATTCATATCTTACATGTCAAGTTAGCAACTTGAACACATGATCTGACTCAAATGCACTTACAATAGGGTTTTATGATTCAATGAATCTAAAAAAATTGTTATTGATTGCTTCAGGTCCAATTATCCAACACTAACAATCACACATGCATATCTTACATGTGAAGTTAGCAACCTAAACACGTGATCTGACTCAAATGCACTTGCAATAGGGTTTTATGATTCAATGAATAAGCACACATGCCAGGACCATTATTTCTCTTTCTCAACCCCGTAGAGTCTTATTTTGTATCCTTATATGCAATATATTTTTGCTTTAAGTGCAAAGATTTCCATTAACTTTCTAAGGGAATTTACAAAGGTCAAATGTCTCCTCCATAATCCAAACTGATGGTGATAGGTTTCTCAACATCTCAAACTTTGTTTGAGTAACAAGGAATTCATGTCATTTCTAGGGACATACACCAATCCTGATCCCTTATTATGCTATAACTTATTATCACTACTGCTAATCTCTTAATGCAAGAGTTATGACAAGGTCTATTCTACTAACTTGTCAATTATGTGCTAAATTCCATACAATACAAAAGAAATAGTCATGACTAGTTTTCATGGTTTTTCTTCTATGGTTTGCCAATTATGAAGACAAGATAGAATATATAATAGTTGATCGCAGTTGCATATAATTATGATTTAAATAAATTCTTACACTTAAATTATTTTCATCATTGGCCAAACTCTGTGCACATAACCCTTTAATACTCCAAATTCTGTAACTTCAGCCTTTTGCAAATAGTTATAGAGGACGACCTAACATGAATTTTTCTTCATATTGGTTAGTGAATGGAAGATGAACTACCTTTTGATATACTGTACAAGTTCAATTCCACCATTTTCAACTATTCTTGAGACATTTGTTTCTCTGACTATTAAAAACCACAAGAGTTTCTTTGCACTTGTGACATCCAAGATTCCAAACAAACATCAAAATGAATTTGTGCTAGAAACATGAACTAGTGTTGTCAATTGATAATACTTATCTTCATGAGAATGTATATATTTTTGTATAATAGATCTATGCTACTTATATGGTTTATGGTAGTTTGTCATGGCTATTTTATGAAGTAGCCACATTTTTGTTTGGATGTTATAGTAATCCTTTGTGAACTTAGAAAAATAAGTCATTATCAAAAACTTTAGGCCTTTTATTCACTTTAGGTTACTCAAAAAAATATTATCAATTACAACTTATGTTTAGAGCATACCTATCTGTATCTAAGCTTCATGCTTATTGGGATGAGGCACAAAATAACCCTATTAAATCTTAAACAACTCACAAGTCATGGACTTAGGAATATGCACGTGTTATGCAGTTATTGTTGGACTCAAGGAACACTGAGAGGGGGGGTGAATCAGTGTTCAACAAAACATAAATTATAAAGTAGATGTTAAACCATTCATAGCACATAAACAAAATTAAAGATGCAATCACAAGAAGAAAGCATTCATAACACCATGACACCAATATTTTTATGTGGAAAAACCCTGTTAGGGGAAAAACCACGGTGGAGGTTAATCCACAATTCTATAATCTATTAAAAGTATGAAAATAAAAAGGGAATGCACTTGCATTTAGGTTCACTACCTAGAGCTCACTGCTCAAAATAAAGAAGGCTCGTTGCCTTACAAAAATTTTGTATTACAATAAAAATATAAACTGAAATGATAGCATCTCCAAATGCATGGTTACAATTCCAGTTAAGCTCTCAAAACAATATCTTGACCTTATGTCAGATTTGACACTTAAGATTTTTTTTGCTCTACTCACATCACCACATACCGAACTCACCAACCACTACTCGCACACCAAAATGAATTCACCAAAATAATATATATATCTGCTACCAAATATTAATAGTTGCTTCATGTTGGCTTCAACCAAATATAAAATATTCATCACTTAGTTGGCTCAATTCTCCAACAACGCTTAATGTGTATCTTCCAAAGTTGGCTACAGCTTAGTTGGGACCCAAGAAAAATTTCCAAGCACAAAAAAAATTGCACAAACACTTGTTATGCATCCACACATGCTACATGCATCATGTCGGCCTTCATGTACTGATCAACAACAAATTATCCTACTGGACCTCCAAGCTTACACTCTGATTAATGATCCATCATAAAACTTAGCAATAAGGTATAGTAGATACATAACATCCTTCATCTGAGATTTGCAACCGAAAATGATGATCTGATGAAACATCATACTAACCAAATGCCCTGTTCTCCATTCATTGTTCTAGTAATACCATGTTCTACACTTTGTCTACCAGTATGAACATATCTAGATCTGCAAACCGGAGGGATGACTTGGGTTGCCATCAATGACAACACTATATGCTAGAAAACTCCCCAAAATGCCAACAATTTCCCCCTTTGGAATTGATGGAAACACTTAGTGAAAAATGACTAAGTGTCGGAAACATGATTGTGTTGCCAAAGTGCAAAATGCCAACAATCTCCCCAGCATAGCTCCCCTTAAGCATGATAAGGAATTTTTCACTGCATTCTCTCCCCCTTTGACATCAATGACAAAAACAAATTTAATCTCAGCATTCTTCTTCCCTCTTCCCTTTTGATATCAAAAATGTAACTGAAAAATTTCTCTAAATCCCCAAAATTTGCTTACTCTTTTCCCAAAAAGACTTCAAAAACTGAATAGGTGCAAAACATGCACTCTCTCTCCACTTATGCATTCTCTCTCCCAAGATTGCTTCAAAATTTTAAACAGATTCAACTGCCACCAAGGTCAGAAGATTACCTTGTACTTCTCCTTCATTTCTAGAAGGAATCTCTTCCAGGCTTCCATTGAGATTCCAATTATTAGAATCAAGTTGTTATTTGTAGATGTTTGATTTATGATCTTGACAAGAGATTGAAGAATTGTAATCTCTTTTGCTAGCTTCTATGCTTTCTTCAGAACTTCAATTAGCTGCTCCATCCTACCTTTAGTCAAGTCCTTCACCTTCCAAAAGGTGTCCACAAGCCTATCTTTGTTGTATAGGACTTTTGCATTCTTCGATTGCAATTTTTGAATCTTTTTCTTCTCAACACCATCCTTGTCCTGATACATGTTATAATCTTGACCAATTTTGTTCAGTTCAGCTTCTATTTGATCCGAAATTTCCTTATCCTTCCCAATTGCATGGGACCACCAAAGATGATAGTTCCTTTGATTTCCTTCATTTATTTTCCATACGGAGCAAGTTTTCTTCTAAATACCCAAAATAAGTGAAAATTCTTCAAACAATTGAAATACCTGATAGATTCGCTAATGAATTTACTTTTCTCCTTTGAAATTTTCTGCAGAGGCTCTCCTTCAATTTTTCTTCAATGCACGATAACAAATGAGGGTTCAAAATGCCTTTTTTGTAGCTACACGCACCTAAATTTTATCACATTAAATGTGTTTCCCTAAAAGTTTTGGAAAACCTGCTTTCTCAAATAGCAAGGGAAAGATTCATCTATGGACCTTCCACTCTTCAATTTTTTTCACAAATGATCATCAACATAATTTAAGACTGCTAGCACACCTACTAACAAGATCTTGCATATTGGTGCCAACATCCGGCAGGGGGGGAAAAGGATTTTCTTGAATATCTCCCCCTAGGCTAATGGTCTGAGATCAATTCCTGGAGGAATTACCAGAAGCAGATTTCAGTGCAGACTTACTTCCTTCTTCAGACTCACTCTTTTTTACCCATGTTTCCTTCATCTGACCCCTTATCTCTTCCACAATCACTTTTTCTTTTCCTTTATCATTCTTCTAAGAAATTATGCTCTTGTATACTGAACCTCCCCTATCCATATTTTTGTTTCACCAAAATCTTGCAATATGCCCAACTTTGTTGCAATGATAGCACATAGGATTTCTTTGTTCCATTCTATCATTCCACTTATTTGCTCTAGATCTGCAATGTTTAGCAATGTGCCCAAGCCTTTCATAGTTGTAACATTGAGTGTTCCTTATACTGATAGAGTTGTTTGACTTACTTTTGTACTCAATTGACTTGTGTCCAAACTTATTACAGCTAAAGCACTGACCAAAAAATGATGGAATTCTTGAATTTACTTTACTTCTACACTTAGATGCCATATGACTAATTATTTTACAAAACAAGCACTGATCATTAAATTTTTGGGCATTAGGTTGTCTTACCGGATGTCTTCTTCCTTTGTTCATTTGATTTCATTTTTTATGTTCAAATCCGGAGCTTTCTCCCTTTTCATATCCAAGACCTCTTTTATCATTTGCATCCTTTTGTCCATTAGTCAGCTCATCAAGCTTAGCAGAACTAATCTTAAACTTTTCTTTATATTCATTAGAAATAGAAAATTCACTTCTAAGAACAATTATCTACCTTTCAATTTATTGTTCATGATCTCTAGATTGTTGCAGTTCAATCTCCAGTTGAATGAACCCACTGTTAGCATGACTGCATTCTTCAGATTTCTCTTTTAATGACTGGGCCAGATTCTCCCCATTCTTCTGTCTTTCTTAAATTTCCTTAGTTAACTTCATTACCATGGATTCAATTTCAAGCTTCAAAGTAGCATTGTTTCTAGCAAACTTTTCAAATTCTTCAGTTATTTCTTTCATATTTTGATTTAGATGAACATCTTCCAAGCTTTTACTTTCTTTTTGCTTTAGCTTATCACATAGTTCTTTCCTCTTTTCTCTTGACTTGTTGATTTTATCCTTTAGTGAGTGAATGAATTTTTCAGCATCTACAAGATTTGATTTTAATTCCAAGACTTATGTTTTAGAATGATCCAAATCTTCAAGTGCCACCAAGAGATATTGTTCAAGATTACTAGATTCCATTGCTTCAAGATCCACCTCAAGTTGTTAAACTTCTACAAAGGAACCTTGCTCTGATACCAATTGTTGGACTCAAGGAACACTAAGAGGGGGGTGAGTCAGTGTTCAACAAAACATAAATTATAAACTAGATGTTAAACCATTCATAGCACATAAATAGAAGTAAAGATGAAACCATAAGAAGAAAGCATTCATGACACCAATATTTTTATATGGAAAACCCTGTTAGGGGAAAAATCATGGTGGAGATTAATCCACAATTGTATCCTCTGTTAAAAGCACGAAAATAAAAAGGGAATGCACTTGCATTCAGGCTCACTACCTAGAGCTCACTGCTCAAAATAAATAAGGCTCAATGCCTTACAAAATTTTTGTATTACAATAAAAATATGAACTAAAATGATAGCATCTCCAAATGCCTGGTTATAGTTCCAATTAAGCTCTCAAAACCATATCTTGACCTTCTGTCAGATTCAGCACTTAAGCTCTATTTTTCTTTGCTCTACTTTTCTCACATCACCACATATCGAACTCGCCAACCACTACTCGCACACCAAAATGAATTCATTGAACTCATATATATATATATATATCTGTTATTGAAGATCATTAGTTGCTTCATGTCAACTTCAACCAAATATAAAATATTCATCACTTAGTCAACTCAATTCTCCAACAACACTTAATGTGTATCTTCCAAAGTCAGCTACAGCTTAGCTGGGACCCAAGAAAAATTTCCAAGCACAAATATAATTGCACAAACACTTCTTATGCATCGGCACATGCTACATGCATCATGTTGGCCTTCATGCACTGATCAATAGGAAATTATCCTACTGGACCTCCAAGCTTACACTATAATTAATGCACCATAATAAAACTCATCAATAAGGTATAGTAAATACATAACATCCTTCATCTGAGATCTGCAACTGAAAATGATGATCTGGTGAAACATCATACTAATCGGATGCCCTATTCTCCATTCACTATTCTGGTAATACCTTATTCTATACTTTGTCTACAGGTATGAACATATCCAGATCTATAGACTGGAGAGATTACTTGGTTTTCCATCAATGACAACACTATATGCTAGAAAACTCCCCAAAATACCAACACTTACCATCAATTTTAGAGAGAAAGACGTGGTATGCAATGTGTAGATCTTATGGTAGGTTTAATTTGAAGATGTAGTTTCTAATTAATTCTTAAGAATATTTTTTATTTTTCTGGCTTCCTTACAGTGACCTTTCCTCTACTTGAATCTTCATTTCTCACAACTTGATAGCCATTTAGTACTCTTCAATATTAAATATGAATGGGACAAGTAGGTTACAATTCTATAAAAAAATTGCAAAGATTAAAATTTGCTTAAACATATTTGAGTAATTAGGTTTTAAATTGAAGAGCATGTTGTAGACATATAAGTGATCATTCGATATATTTTACCTAACCAGTAGTGCAAACCTGTGCCCACATATTTGAAATAAAGATGCATTTCTATGGAGGTGCAATCTTTACCTTAACAATAGTCTTTGTCATGTAGATCTTTGTTCTTTTTCTAGATGTTGCATAAAAATATGTGCCAACCTTGACTATGGACTTTTTTACCTTGACTATGTCCTTTTTGTTCTTCTCCACTTTTAGAATTCTTAGATTATGCAATAAAATCTTGTAATACCAAATCAATTTTAGATTA
This sequence comes from Sequoiadendron giganteum, assembly GCA_007115665.2. NCBI lineage: Eukaryota > Viridiplantae > Streptophyta > Pinopsida > Cupressales > Cupressaceae > Sequoiadendron > Sequoiadendron giganteum. Next base: position 249,222,127 of record CM021104.1, on the reverse strand, counting down.
TTTTTTTAAAGAAAAAGCCTGCACAGCTAAAGACAATCTGAGCTGCTATAGTTGGTGACTTGCATCATTTATTAATGAATAGGTTTGACCTCTTTAGTTAATTTCATTGCTTGACATAATAGAATGCAAAATAAATAATATTATTATAGATAGGATAAGTGAAGAGTTATGCTTATGAAAAAGACTGACCTTGGAGGTAGAAGAGAAGGATTGACAGAATAATCATACTAGATCATAACTAGAGTGTAATATGTGGGAGATTGTTTAATTACATCTTCATTTGTTTTTTTTGTATTGGTATCACTTCACAGGCCATCTTTATTATATTCATACCAGCTCTTATGTTTGCAAGCCTAGAAAAGTCGATAACATTTAAGGATCTCATTTCCTGGCATGTGATATTTTCAAATTCAATTGCACTAATTGCTAGGGGGGGCTATCTTAGTCTAATTAGTTGTGAGATTAAAAATTATTTTTTATTGCATTGAGAACATAATTGTTTTATAATTAGAGTAATATTAGTGGTATAGACTTTAGTACATTGTGAGATTAAAGATTCAATAAGTTGGTAGTAAAGAAAAATCTTAAGTAAATGAAGAACCATTGTTAAATATTTGGAACATTCATTGATAAGAGAAGGATTTCTTGAAGCATTTATTGAATTCTCGAATAGCATTAGTATTTACTAGTTGCAGCTTGAGCAATAGGAGCAACAAGAAAGGCTATTTTGGTCCCAATAGACTTTAGAATGCATTCTGGTTAAAATTGAATGTGAAATATATTTTTCAGGTCAACACATAAATATTTAGTTTGTTCCTCCTCGGTTAGCAAATATGTGGCTATTAAATGGTCTTTATTAAGAAAGAACTTTCTATCAATGATCATCAAATTACACAAAGGCTAGAATCTTTTATTACCATGAATGGATATATTTCTATACGTGAATTAGTTTGACATAGGTTTTGAATATTAAAATTAAGTAACTAATTTAAATTTTGTTCACAATTTTTAAAAATATGGCCAGTATTAAAAACCCTACTACAACCTAGTGAATGTTTCCAATACCATTCAACACTACAATGCTTGTTTTTTTTGTGTCTATAGAGAATTTTGTCTTCGAAATGAATAACAAAAAAATGTAAACCAAATGATAAACAATGAATAGAAACAAACCCACAAAAATTATCTACACACCAAACAAGGTATTTGAATTTCCCTTCACAATTTCATACACAATTATTTTTACTCCAAAAATTGACAAAAGCAGAAAAAATTAAAAATGTTGAATATAGAGGTTTATTATATACTGCTTAGGATGCACCTGGGTAGCAATTAGTTTGAATTTTTTTGACGCTTGTTCTACCAAATCATATGCGTCTGATGCAAAGGTGAGATTGTTGTACATAAGACAATTTCTCCCAATCTGGACTACTTTTTCTCTGCAAAATGCATACATCAATTGTGTTCTTTAATTAAGAAGAATAGATTAAGATAAAACAATATAGGGTTTGTACCAGCTGATTGTTGCAATGAACAAGAAGAGTATCTATTTGGGCAAACTAGTCCGCCTTGTTTACCTTTGTACTCAAAATTTCATCAATGAGCTAAGAAAGTGTGAGAGGTCGAAGATTACAATGGTTTGGAAGAAAAATTAAATGAATGAAAGAAAATGCAGAGTTAAAATGAACATCATTGTGATTGGAGATAAAATAAGCTTTCAAAACATAGAAACAAAAAATCAAGTAACTGAAGTTTGATATGATTTGGAGACCGAGGATATTTTTTTCGACTTGATTTTAAAAAAAATTGACAGAATTTCTTAGGCATGAGACAATTCTAGTGGGTTGTACCCACAATAAATAGTTTCGGCAGAATTTCTCAAGCACAAGACAATTCCAGTGGGTTGTGCCCACAATAAATAGCCTATCGGCTAAAGATCTAATATATACACAAATTGATAGCCCACTTGTCTATTCAACTAAAAAATAGTTTGCACTTAATCAGATAGCTTGCCTTCCATTTATTACTATTAATTCTTAATATAAGAAATGTTGACAAAAATAGTCAGTTTATTTGTCTATGAAAGTATTTTTTAATTGTTTTGTTGTTTGGTCTTATACAGAGAAGCATAAATCCTCAAAAAATTGCAAAAATCCTTTTTTTGAAAATCTTCGACTGAAATGATCTTTTCCCCAAAAAATCTTGATTTAATCAGCTGTGATTTTCAATGATGTTCAATGGTTTTTAAGGGTTTAAATCACAATTAAATTTCCCAACCAACATGTCACGAAACCGTAACTGTGCAAAATTGCTATTTGATTGTGTTTTTCATTAATTTTTAGTATAAAATTGAGCACTGGCCATTGGGATGTGGTTCACCATCAAATATTTTCTAGATTTCATCAGGTTTCTAATGCAAATCATAGGCAAGCAACCTTGAATGAACATATATTTCTAATAGATGTTAAGGACATTAAAATAGAGGTACGTTCTTTGGTATGCTTCTCCATTTGATGTTAAGGACTTTAACATGGAATGGTTAAGAGATGTGTTGATTTTTTCTTTATATTCCACACTATTGTCATGATGCAGGAGCATCCTTGGTTCTTTGCAATCCTGCATCAACCAAAAATATTTTCATTTCAGGTTTGTTCTTTTTCAATTCAAGTTCGTAGATTCAACATTTCATCATATTTGCTCACCAAACCTTGCAGATCTATGTTTTCATTGTGGAAATGTTTGTTTTCCCTTATTCCAAGATTTCAGAATGATTGGATCTTTTTCTTGAGGAGTTATCACTTCCGGATTAAGTGATAGTTTCTAGAATAGAGCACCAAAGCAGTTTCGAGCCTAATGACTAGTTTTGTCCCTTGTAGATCCTTCTTGTAACTTGCAGATCCTTGCGGTGTGTTCCAAATTGTTTCGTAGAGTGTCCCCGACCTTAATTTTGGCCGACACTTCATCCTATGCACCTACAGAGGATAAATTTGAATTCAAGGCCAACCTATTTCATGTACACGTTACATTTCCTTCATTAGAGATTGTAATGATCTTGGGCTGACGCAGAGGATTCTAGATCTCCGGATATGATATAAATCATTGTAACAGATCATTAGGAGAGAAGGAGATAAATTTTAGATTTGATATGTAATATTTCAACTCGTTTTAAGAAGCATATAGTAATACTGTATTTCGAACATGTTGTATTAGGCCTGTGAGCCCAATCTGTGAACCTAGATGTTGTCGGTTGATTATAACTGAAGTTTTTGGTAATGTGAATGTTTGAATCTACATTTGTCTCCATTTTCCATGTGGCTTATGTTTTGTAACTATTTTTGCATGGTCCGGACTATTCTCTTTGAGGACCCTCCTACCATGACTGCACCAACATGGTATCAGAGCGAGATTCATTTGGTGAGAGATCATCAAATTTTGTGGAGTCATGTTGAAGATTTGTTGTGGGGTGGCAGACTAAGGATCTAACCTGCAACTATAGAGGACTTGTGTAAATATGGCGGGAAGAATAAATGGTAGAGGAAATAGAGTGCACAGAAATGTAGACCCAACTATAATGGATATATTAAGAGGAATTGTTGCTAGATTAGAAGCAGCTGAAATGGCCCAGAGGAGAGGTCAACCAATGGATGATGTGAGTGATGAAGAGGTAGAAGAACAAGAAGAAGGGGAAAGATAAAATCAACCTAGTCTTGATCAGGAAGAAGAGAGGTTCATAAGAGCCCTAACCAGAGTAAATACTAAGTTGGATTCAGATGAATTGCTTGATTGGATAATGGATATGGAGAAGTATTTTGATTTTGAAGGTACCACCGAAGACAAGAATGTGAATTTTTCTTGTACAAAGTTGAAAGGACATACATCCCTTTGGTGGGAATATTTGTAGACAGATAGGCAAAGAAGAGGTAAGGAGAAGATAAAATCATGGAATTGGATGGTGAATAAGTTAAAGACGAAGTTTATGCCCACAAATTATCAAATCAATTTGTTCTCAAAGTTGCAAAATTTGAAGCAAAAGGAGTCAAGTATGATAGAGTATACTCAGGATTTCTACAAATTGAATATTAGATCGAGACATTCAAAGGGTGAGATCGAGCAAGTAGCCAAATATGTGAATGGCTTGAAGCCTTCTATACAAGATGAGATCAGTTTGATCAAATTCTTGAGTGTGGAAGAGGCATATCAATGTTCCCTAAAATCAAAAGAGAAGCTGAATAAAATACATAAGCAGAGACAGAGAGGAAGAGGCAGAAGATTTTAGAGAGGAATAACTTTTATCGGAGGAGGAAGAGGATCTTTTGTAGATCAAAATAAATATAAGGAAGTCATTAAGAATGATGATTCATATTGAACAGATGACAGAGAGGAGGATATGGTGGTTACCAGAATGAGGGTTATAGAAAAGAGGATAGAGGATAGGAGAGAAGAGTATTCAAGGGAACTTGTTTTAAGTGTGGTGTAGAAGGACATAGAGCATTTGAATGCAATCAAGGAGAGACATGTAGAAAGATAGAGAACAATAGAAGAATAGCCTTTTTTGAGGAGGATCATACCAGATCGTCTAATAAACCAAAAGAGGGAGAAGTGTCGGTGAAAAAAAGAGTATTGTGTCAAAGTGAGATGGAGTAGGAACCGCTGTAGAGAAAGAATTTGTTCCAAACCAGATGCAAGGTAGTTGGTAAATGTTGCAGAGTGATTGTTGATAGTGGAAGCTCTAAGAACCTAGTTTCTGAAGAAATGGTGACCAAATTGAAGCTAGAAAGATTGAAACACCCAAAGCTCTATCAGATAGCATGGATTCAAGGTGAGCATAATATACTGGTAAGTGAACAATGTTTAGTAAAACTGAAGATAGGAAATTATCATGATGATTTTTTGTGTGATATCATGCCTATGGATGTATGCCATTTTTTTTGGGAAGGCCTTGGTAGTATGATAGACATTCTATTCATGATGGAAAGAAGAACACATATAAAATTGTTGCTAATGGGATGAAGCAGACTTTGTTGCCATTGGAGGATGTTCCTAAATTTGAGGTTTGTACAAATGCTATAATTTGTTTGCTTGATGGAAGGAGATTTATGGATGGACTAAGACATGAGAACATGTGTTATTCCCTAGTTCCTAACAAGGCTTAAGACTTGAAGCATGTAGAAGAATAGACGAAGGAGATAAAGGAGTTGTTGGTAGAATATGAAGATATTATTTCAGATAATGTACCTAATGGATTAACACCTATGAGGAGTATTATTCATTGAATGGATCTAATGCCTAGAGCTAGTTTTCCTAATAAATTAGTACACCGGATGGCAATGGTAGAGAATGAAGATTGAATAGACAAGTGAAATATTTGTTGAGGAAGGGTTTCATCAGAGAAAGCTTAAGTCCTTGTGTACTACCTGATGTGCTAGCACCTAAGAAGGATGGAGAATGGAGGATGTGTACAAAATCTAGAGCCATAAACAAAATCATAGTGAAGTATAGATTTCCTTTGCCCCAGATCAATGACATTATGAATTATTTGAGTGGAGCCTAATACTTTACAAAGATAGATTTGAAGAGTGGGTATCATCAGATCAGAATCAAAGAAGGGGATGAGTGGAAGACAACATTCAAGACAAATGAAGGATTGTATGAGTGGTTGGTGATGCCTTTCAGACTAAAAAATGCACCAGGTACTTTCATGAGGCTGATGAATGAGGTATTGAAGAAATTCCTGGGTAAGTGTGTGATTGTCTATTTGGATGACATATTGATTTTCAGTAAGACTAGAGAAGAATATTTGTTGCATATAAGACAAGCTTAGCAGAGGTTGAGAGAAGAGAAGTTGTTGATAAACATTAAGAAGTGTAGTTTCATGAAGGAAGAATTGGTATATCTGGGATTTATGATATATGCAGATGGATTGAAGATGGATCCTGAGAAGGTAAAAGCAATTGTTGAATGGCCTACACCAAAAATTATTGGAGAGGTAAGATTATTTTATGGATTGGCTAGTTTCTACTGGAAGTTCATTAGGAATTTCAGTTCTATTTGTAGTCCTATGACAGAAAAAATGAGAAGAGATAAGAAATATTTTAGGTGGACATCTAGAGTAGACCGGAGTTTTGATTTGTTGAAACAAAAGGTGACTGAGCAGCCTATGTTGGCTTTACCAAACTTTAATAAGGTATTTTAGGTAGACTATGATGCAAGTGGAAATGCAATTGGAGCAGTATTGAGTCAAGAAGGGAGACCAGTAGCTTATTTCACTGAGAAATTGAATAATGCTAGGATGAGGTATTCAATGTATGACCAAAAGTTTTATGCCATAGTTCAAGCCTTGAAGAAGTGGAGACATTAATTGTTGCCTAAGGATTTTTTTTGTAGATAGATCATCAGGAATTGCAGTATTTGAATAGTCAAGGTAAGTCGAATAAGAGACACATGAGATGAGTAGAATTCTTGTAGAGTTATACTTTTGTTTTGAAACATAGGAGTGGAAAGTCAAATATATTTTTTGATGCTTTGAGTAGGAGAAGGAATTTATTGGCAGAGATGAGAGTGGAGGTATTTGGCTTTGATGAATTCAAGAACTTGTATGAGGAAGACCCATATTTTGTAGAACCTTGGAGAACTTGTAAAGAGCCACTCTTGGAGGATAGGATTTAGTGGTTGGATTATTTCATTCAGGAGGATATGTTATTTAGAGGGAATCAGTTGTGTATACTCCAGAGTTCAATGAGGGATAGCTTGGTGAAAGAAAAACATAGTGGAGGATTGGCCAGAAACTTTGGAATTGATAAGATAGTAGCATTGGCAAGTGAGAATTACTTTTGGCTGTAGATTCATAAGGATATTAGGAGATTTGTGTAGAGTTCCAGAGCTTGTCAAACTGCAAAAGGGAGTAGTCAGAATGTTGGATTGTATAAGCCTTTGATAGTTTCAGAGAGACCTTGGGAGGATATCAGCATGGATTTCATACTTGGCTTGCTAAAGACATGGAGAGGTATTGATTCTATATTTGTGGTGGTGGATAGATTTTCTAAAATGACACATTTTATACCTTGTAAGAAGACAACAAATGTAATACATGTAGTAGACTTGTTTTTCAAGGAAGTGGTTAGATTGCATGGATTACCTAGGAGTATTGTTTCAGACAGAGATACAAAGTTTGTTGGTTACTTTTGGAGGAAACTTTGGAAGAAGTTAAAGATAGATTTAAAGTTCAGTTCTACTTCTCACCAATAGATTGATGGGTAGAAAGATGTAGTAAACAACAGTTTGGGGAATTTACTAAGATGTTTGGTTGGAGATAAGATCAGAAGTTGGGATTTAGTCCTTGCAAAAGCAGAGTTTGTTTACAATAATTCAGTGAATAGGAGTACCAAAAAGACACCTTTTGATATTGTTACTAGAGTTCATCCTAGAGGTATATCAGAGTTGTGAGATATTAGTAAGGAAGATAAAAGGAGTGCAGAAGTAGAGGAATTTGTAGAACATATGAAGAATGTGCATACTCAAGTAAAGAAACAATTGGAAGATATGAACCAAAAGTATAAAGAGCGAGCAGATGAAAAGAGGAGACATAAGGAGTTTGAAGTTGGAGATGAAGTGATGGTGTATTTAAGGAAGGAAAGATATCCAATTGGCACATACAATAAGCTCAAGATGAGGAATTTTGGACCCTGTAATATTTTGAAGAAATTTGATTCAAGAAATGCATATGAAGTAGAGTTGTTGGGTGGCATGGGTATATCACCTATATTCAACATTGCAGATCTAGATTAGTACCATGAAGTAGAATTCAATGAAGACAATAAAAAAAAATTGGAGGAACAGTTTCCTAAACAACAATCAGAGGAGATAGAAGAGATTTTGGATATCAGAGATGGGAGGAAAACGTGTGGAAGACAATAACAAGAATGTCTTGTGAAGTGGAAAGGAAGACCAGTGAAGGATTCTTCTTGGATTTCTTAGGCTGAGGTAGACTGTATTGGTTTTTCTTTATCCCCAAAAAAGTGAGGGACTCACTTTTTAAATAACCTTGGATGTCTGATGCAGGACCATCCTTGGTTCTTTTCAATCCTGCATAAACCAAAAATATTTCCATTTCAATTTCTTCTTGTTCAGTTCTCGTTCAATCCAAGTTGGCAATTCAACATTTCATCATATTTGCTCACTGGACCATGTGGATCTATGTTTTCATCATGGACATGTTCATTTTCCCTTATTCCAAGATTTCAAAATGATTATATCTTTTTCTCAGTAATTTATCGCTTCCGAATTAAGTGAAAGTTTCTAGAATAGAGCACTAGAGAAGTTTTGAGCCTAATAACTAGTTTTGTCCCTTGTGGATCCTTCCTATAACTTGCAGATCCTTAAGGTGTGTTCTGAATTGTTTCGTAGAGTTTCCTCGACCTTAATTTTGGTCCACATTTCATCCTATGCACCTGTAGAGGATAAATTCAAATTCAAGGCCGACCTATTTAACGTACACTTTACGTTTCCTTCATCATAGCTTGTAATGATCTTGGGTTGATGCGAAGGATTCTATATCTCTAGATATGATATAATTCATTGTAACAGATCATTAGGAGAGAAGAAGATGAATTTTGGATTTGATATGTAAGATTTCAGCTTTTGTTAAGGAGCATATAGGAATACTGTATTTTGAACATGTTGTATCAAGCCTATGAGCCCAATATGTGGACCTAGATGTTGTCGGTTGATTGGAACTGAATTTTTTGGTAATGTGAATGTTTGAATCTGCATTTGCCTCCATTTTTTGTGTGGATTTTGTTGTGTAACTCTTGTTGCATGGTCCAGACTATTCTCTTTGAGGACCCTCCTATCATGACTACAACATGTCATTTTCCTTAGGCTCATAGAATTCTTTCTATGTATATAAATCCAAAGACACAATTTAGTGGGAAATAGTAGACAATATCATAAATTGTGATATTGCTATCTAGATTCAACTGTGTAGTTTTCGAGTCAAAATCATTGACTCATGTTTCATGAGTGAGCATCACCTAGATGAAATGAGTGCTAAGTGGACCATTCATTATCATGAGAGATGGGTTCTTGTGAAACATGGGTCAATGAGTTTGACTCAAAAACTACACAATTGAATCCTGATAGTAATATCATAATTTGACACGTTGTGGAAGAAACCTCCACCTTATCAATATCATAAATACTAAGTAAGGCATAAATTTTATTTTTTTAACATATTTGAATCTTATAAAAGTACTTTCCAAAATTCAATATAGAAAGCGAGACTAAACTGAAATGAAACTCTATTAGATTGATATCAACCTAAAGAGGTTTGTTTTCTTTGAATTCTTGTGATCTTGAATATTCAAAAGAATTTTAAAATTTTAATTGTCAACAATAATACCAAGGTTGTCATTTACATTATCAAGGTTAGGTTGGGAAAACTTTCCTTTTCAGAAATTAACAAAGTGTGATAATTTGGAGCTTTAATTTGACAGTAGCCATCAAGTTTTAATGTTAAGCGGGTATGGTAGTGACAATTGCATAATCAAGTGGGAAGCATAAGCATATACATAATAGTATATAGATATTGTGGAACTGGAAGAAGAATGGCTCCTATTAGAAAGATAAAAATCAGCTTGTAGTGCTAAAAAAAGAACTATTGCAATATTTTATATCAAAATGAAGGATTGTTTTGGTTATATTTAAATTTCCTATATATTCTGCAAGCTTAATGCTTTGTTAATTGGTTAAACTCACTACTTAAATCATGCCCTACACTTGTTAGGGAACTACATTCCATTTAGGATCGTCATATACATGGAGGTTCAGAAGGCCTCCGAGGAGTACAATAGCAGTGCATGAATGCCTATACATATATAGTGTAGAATTACATGCATGTTAAATAGGTTTCAAATAGACTAATACATGCCTTGAGAAAATTCATGCCCTAGTCTTGTGGTCTTATCTTAATACCTCCCAAAGTAGGCCTCATATATTTTCTCTTTAACGATCTAGACAGATTTCAGTAGCAACTATCCCATTGAAAGGGAATGTTCCTCATGCTTTTATTTTCCATTGAAACTTGTACCTATAATCTCTCAAATTCTCAACTCAATGTCCATCAATGTTTTTAACTCCATCATCCACTTATACACAAAATCAAGGAAAATTTACTTGAATAATAATAGCTAAAATTGTGGCTCAAATAGTTGCTCTCTTCTTTTGTACTAGTAGGTCTTATTATCTAATGGAAAGATATTTAACATTCCCTTTACTCTTCTACAAATTTGGAAAATAGTTATCAATGAGAACGTTTCAATATCATTTGTGGTCTTTTGAGATTTAAGATTTTGTTTCACAAGAATTTTCTATTACTCTATCTAGAGCTATTTGATTCAAAGCATATTAAGTTGAACATTGCAATTGCTTCCATTGTCATATAATTTCCCTTTCACGCTCTTCATATAATTTCTCTTTGACATTGTACTAGAAATTGAAAGTACTATTAAATCACAAATATGAACCAGTTGATTCCTATTTTGTAATTTATAATGTCTATTCAGCAAAGCAAAACTATCATTTTAATGACTTTCTTGAGCTTGAGGGTTTTTTAGATCCTAGAGGCCAACTTGGATATCATAAGGTTGAATGACTTAGGAGAAACTCTAAACCAAGAGCTTCATCAACATGACTTGCAACCCTCTAGCATAGATCTATTTGTAGTAGCAAGGTCTTTGACTATGTTTGATTTTTTGAAACTTTGTACTTAGTTTATAGGTTGACTTTGTACAAACTATATTGTAATTGAAATTTTATCAACTATAAGCATCTAGTTATTATTTATGCACTATGAACTATGCTTTGCGCAATGCAATGTAATCAATGATATGAATATAAACAACAAATCCCATTTTCTACAATTCATGTGTTAAAATTTCTATTTTATTTGCTCTTTATGCTATGGAAATGCCTTTATATTTTTTTAAAAAGTATTTTTTGTCTCTTTTTTCTACAATTTGTTACATTTTCTCTTAAATGATAAATCTGATTTTTTCAAAAAATCTTATACTTTTGGTTTGCCAATTTTTTCCCAAATGATTTTTGTTGCTATGGTCTTAAATATATGACAGACAATCATATATCATGTAGGATTAATATAGGTTCATATACACTAAAAGTATTTAGAATGATTTTAAGATATGGAGTCAGCATTGGTCTCTGTAAACAAGCATGGCCTTTTTGGGGTTGTTACAAAACATGGATAATTGTGCTTTTGTATTTTATAGTCAGTCTACGTGATTTTAGAAGGGTCTTTCTTGGCTCTCTTGTCTAAAAATATTTTTTCAATATTGTGAAACTCTAAGCTCCATTCATAAATGGAAGAGCAACCATGTAATTGCTTGCATCATTGTAATTCATGCCTAATCACTGAAACATTAACTCTTCAATTTTTTATCAAATACTACAAGCTTCACATCATAGGTTGAATGGTGCAGGCATATGAATGTCTTAATACTTGTAAAATCATTTATAAGTAATATCACCAAGATTACTTATTCTTCACATCATTTAGAGCACTCTTTTAACATCATTGATAAGTAATTTTATTATGTTTCAAAAAAGGAAGGTATACAACCTATTATCATCAAATATTAATTTCTATAAACTTGTGTTTTCTTTGTTTACCAAGGTTTACGAAAGGCCACCAAGAATGGCGATGTATCTATTGTAAAGGAGCTTCTAATGCAGGTTAATGGATGAGTGATATTACTTTGTATTGCAATAATAGAAGCAACATCATTGATAAGTAATTTGAATTGCCAGTTTCATTTAGAGCACTCTATTAACATTGTAGACACCTAAATTTGGACACTTACATTTGTCCAAATTTTCCCCTTTTCATCTAAATATCCTCTTATTTGCATTAATTAAGTAATATTGCTATTATTTAATTAATACCCTTAATTCTTCTAAATCCCTAAGGTATTTAGTTAAATAATTAAATACCTTACCCTTTATTCCCCTTTTCCTCAAAGAATTAAATAAATAAGGCATTTATTTAATTCCTCACATGTCACATCCTTCGTCACTTTTTCTTAATCCTAATCCACCTCCTAATCCCATCATTAGGGATGTGCACATATCTAATCCACGATTAGGATGTGTCACATCCTCCAACTTTTTCAAGTTGGCTCATAACCTTCATTAGCCACTAACTATCTTCTAAATATCGATTAGCTAGTCTAATCAGTATCTTGGTCAACTCTCTCATCTCCCAAGGAATATTAAATTCATCTTATTATCCCCATGTCCTTCCTAATGGAATTTTAAATTCCATTTTGTCCCTCCAAACTCTCATCTTCCCCATGCAAGTTGCTAGGAGTTCTAGAACTCCTCACTTGTCACATCACTCACATGTGGACAAGTACTTACCGTTTTGGAACCTTCTCTTATCCTTAGGACATTCCCAAGCATGTGAATTTTAAATTCACTTTTATTCCCCCAAAAACCTCTATCATTCCCATGCAAATTAAAAAGGAATTTTTAATTCCTTTAGTCATCTCTTCATTTCAACCCTTGATCTTACTTGCCCTCTTTCAATCTCCACTATCCATCTAATCTCCTTAGGTTAAATGGCTAACACTTAGTCATTTGGAAACAACACACTCATTTTTCACAATCAATTTCTCATACTCTCTCAGGCTCAAACACTCTCATCCACCATTGTTGCATTTTCAAGCTCATCTTGCACTCATTTTAGACACTTAGCCAAATACCCATATCCATCATTTGAATCCTCATTGTCTCTAGATCACCCTGTATCCATCTTTCATAACTTTTCCATCAAAGGAGAAAAAATTATCAACAATCAAAGGGACAACCAAGAATCAACACAGATAAAAGGTATATATACTTGCTTTATTTTTTCTTTTATTTTTGTTCAACATACCTAATCTTGAGGTGGTCTAGTGTTGTTTTATCTTGCATTTCTTAGTTATTTTTGCGCATTAAAAGGTAATAACACTTGCACACATTTTTGGCATGCCTGATGGGACCCAAAAATGGGTCCCTTTTTGTTTTTGCGTTTGCTATTTTTTTGAGTTTTTGTAGGTTCGGGTGACATAGAGGGGCAACCTGACCTGAATAGAGGCGACCTCACCCTTACAAGGACGTATGTCTAAGACTCTTTATTTTGGCTAGAGGGGAGACCTGGCCCTAAAAGGGGCAACCAAGACCTATAGAGGGATGACCAAGACCTATAGAGGGGCGACCAAGACCAAGGCAGGGGTGATCTTGCCCAAACAACACTGTTTTGAGGTAAAACTATGTTTTAAGTCATTTTTAAGGCTCGTTTTATGTCGTTCTTGTTAGTATTGACCCCCTAACTCGTATTTTGGGTAGATGTGAAGGATTTTACTGACATTTTTGTAGTTATATCATGCTTAACAAAGATCAAAGATCAAACTTTCTAACACATTTCTTGCAAGATGAAAGGACCAAGCCTTTTAGTTAGATTGTTTGCTTTCCTTTTCATACTAGTCAGGCACATAGTCTAAGTAGGGGGAGTCAAAACACTATTTTACATGCTTTTCAAGTAATCTATTGATGTATCCAATCCCCTTGCGCTATTTCACGATCCTGGGTGAAGAGAAATTGTAGCTTACTTAGTCATTTTTTTTACCCAAGGGGCACTACATCGTTCACGCTTTCCCCTTGCACTTCATGTGAGCCTGGGGAGTATCCAAAAATGGTTAGTGTTCTCTTCTTAGCAGGACCTTCTTGAGGATTTCGTCACCCCAAGGGACAATTCCAACCATGCGTACTAGTGGGGTATATAAAGGGGGGAGGCCAAAGTCGTACCCCAATGTAGTCACATCATGTCTGGTGGAGCGTCGAAGCTAGGGTGATACCTAGATAGACGTGAAGAGTTGGTCTAAGTCTTCAGTATTTCATTGGGGTTTCTGACTCATGCTTGTGATGGGCTAGTGTTCATGGTTTGTGCCTCACGTACCAAGAGTATATCGAGGACTCCCTAGATCACCTTGTTTAGCCTAGTTAGAGGACTGTGTTGGCCATACCTTTCACACTAATCATAGGATTGTGTTGCTTGAGCTATCTTCTCTGTGAAAAACTAGTACATATCTTACTAATCAACTCAGCCTTATTATTTTATTTTTATTTAAAGTGTTTTCTATCCTTTTCCATAGCCATTTTTCCTAATTCAAGTTCAGGTCAAGTTGACAGAGGCGACCACACCCACAACAAGGGCGACCCCGCCCTTTGTCTCAATGATTTTCCAGTATGTTTAAGTCAAAATTATTCATTTTTCACCTTAGAGAGGCGACCAGGCCCAGTCTAGGGGTGACTAGGCCTAGTCCAAGGGTGACCACACCCTACAAGGGGTGAATAGGACCTGAAGAGGGGAGACCACACCCAAACAGGTGTTTTTGCATGCAAAACGGTCGGTTTTGCCTCTTGTTTGATCATTCCACCAATTCTTTTGCTCGTTCCTGTGCATTTGAGAGTTTGTTCCCTTGTTTCGTGAACTTGTTCATCCATCTAGAGGATTTTTTCCCTTGTTCCATGAACTCATACATCCATTTAGGGGATTTGTTCCCTTGTTCCATGCACCTGTTCCTTTGTTTAGGGAACTCATTTTGTCATTCGAGGAACCCGTTTCACCATTCAGGGAAATTTTTTTCCATTTGAGGAACCCATTTCATCATCAAGGGACCCCGTTTCATCATCTAGGGAACTCGTGTCACTGTTCGGTGAACCCGTCTCATCATTCAGGGAACTCGTGTCATCGTTTAGGGACCTCGTTTCGTCGTTCAGGGAACCCTTGTCATCGTTTAGAGATCTTGTTTCATCATCCGGGGAACCTATGTCATCATTTATGGATCTTGTTTCACTATTGGGGGAACTCGTTTCATCACCTAGTAAGTCCATTTCTCCATTTTTTAGGCTCGTTTGCCATTCTGATAGCTCGTTTGACCCCTTTTCTGATTAAGACAAGTCCAAAAAATAGATAGGCGACCCCACCCTACAGAGGGGCGACCATGCCCTAAAAGGGGTGACCAAGACCTGACCAAGGGTGACCACACCCAAACAATGGTTTTGCATTCTAAACAACAAATCTCATCTTCCCTTCATTCATTTTGAGATTTTGTCTCCTCGTTCCAAGAGTCAGTCTCCCCTTCTGAGAATTTGTTTCCTCATTCTGAGCATTCATTCATCCATTCAGAGCATTAATTTCCTCATAATGAGCACTCATTCATCCATTTTGAGATTTCATATCCTCATTCCAAGAGTCAGTCTCCCCTTTCAAGCATTTGTTCTCTTGTTTTGAGCATCCCTTCATCCATTTTGAGCATTCATCTCCTTGTTTCGAGAGTCAGTTTCCCTCGTTCCTAACATCCATCCCTCATTATGAGCACCTTCTTTCTTGTTTTTCAACTCTTTCTACTTGTTCTAAGGGTTCATCTAACTATTTCAAGTCTAAAAATTGAATAGGTAACCAAGACCAGTGCAAGGGCAACCAGGACTAGTGCATAGGCAACCACACCCTAGCAATAGGCAACCACACCTGAGTAATAGGCGACCATGCCCTAGTAATAGGCAACCAGGACTAGTGCATAGGCAACCATGCCCTAGCAATAGGCGACCACACCCTAGCCATAGGAGACCATGCCCTAGCCATAGGTGACCACGCCCTAGCCATAGGTGACCATTCCTAGGGAATAGGT
Organism: Sequoiadendron giganteum; assembly: GCA_007115665.2. NCBI lineage: Eukaryota > Viridiplantae > Streptophyta > Pinopsida > Cupressales > Cupressaceae > Sequoiadendron > Sequoiadendron giganteum. Next base: position 249,206,384 of record CM021104.1, on the reverse strand, counting down.
GACTAGGCCCATGAAATAGGTGACCAATCCTAGTGGATAGGTGACCTTGCCCTCCATTCACTAGTAACCTTCACTTCAGTCCATTTGTAGGTCATCCATTCATCATCTGAATCAAATAGACACACTTAAAAGGACTCTAAGGTACATATCCATCATCAAATCATCCATCCCAATTACCTAGAATTCATTTTAGGGGTTTTGATTTTGATGCAAAAACTTCCAGAGGCACATTTTTGGGACTTGAAACTTTCATCTTGACCCTTAAAATGGCAATTAAGTGTTTTTTTAGTTTTTAAAAAGTTGTTTTTGTTAATAACTCAGAACTCATGTTTTAGATCTAGGATGTTAGTTGGAAATTCATCCTATCTTAGTTTTTGAAAGCTTTTGGGTAAAAACTGGACTCTCAAACATATGCATGTGAAGTTTCCTAAAATGGCGAAATTGGACAATTTTTGAAAACTACCAAATCTGGTAAAATTTGATTGTCAACATCTTACATCACCTAGTTAAAACCCCTGAACTTGGTTTAATATTAATACCATCACATCCTCCCATCCAATCCTAATATGAGCTTCAATCCAATCCTAATCTAAGTTTGACTTAAATCCCAAACTGAGCTTTAGATCTTCTGATATCAAAACAAATCTTAAGATCCATTCCTCCATCTTCTTCCAATCCATCATATTTATCCTTTCATCACCTTTTCTTTCCTTCCGATCATCTATTCCCATCTTTTCAATCTATATCCATCTCATATTACATCATGAATCCTTACCCTCCATTGATGCAATAAAAAATAGTAGTCACAGGGAACCCTAATTATGTTGACAATGATAACGAAAGTCTTGTTGATCAAGATGTATATGAAATAGATCCCCTTGACGCTATCATTGCTAGCAAGATTTCCCCAACTACTTTTCAAATTCCAATCACCCCTCCAATCTATCTTGTTACGTCCCCATCCACACCTAATAGCACTCCTTCTGCTACCTTTGACAAGGGATATCCATTATCTCCCTCGTTCACATATTCACCATCTACATCTTTCTCTTATCCAACACCCACATCCTCTTATCGCAACCTACCATCCTAGTCTCCCCATCCTAACCTACCATCCCAATATTCCTATCCTAATTCCTCATCTACTTCCTCCAACATCAATCCACCATCTGTGGCTTCCTATTCTAGTCTATTATTATGATATTCTTACCTTAACCCTCCATATAATCTCGATTCCTCCTCCAATCCTAATCCTCCATCTACTCTTATTCCCCCATCCAATCTCATTCCTCCATCAAATCTTATTCCACCAATCCCTAATCCTAGTCCTCCACCCATCCATACTCCTTCAACCACTCCTACCACGCCATCTAAGCCTAGAATATGCATGATTCTCACTCCAGAAGTTCTCAAAGGACTCATAACAAAGAAACCATCCCCAACTCCACACCTTCAATTCATGGAACCGTGCCATCCCAATCCATCATCCATGGTCACTAGTGATGAGACCCTTCTCCATACCACACCTATCATTGATATTAACACCACTCAAACTATTGAAACCATTACACCTGTTGAATCCATTGAACCCCCATCTCCTACTGAGAGTCGTCGAATCCATCGAAGACACCCAAGTCCAATCGACTCCTCCCATTCCTATTATCACCGAAATCCATTCCCTTGAACTTGATGAATCCTCCATCCTTCCATCTCCCCCACTTGAGGAGTCCCTCTGACACTCTATTATCATGCCATCCACACAAGAAGAGTCATTCCAAGAGCTTGATCCAAAGCATACCAACATATCCTCTTCTCACAATCAAGATCTTGCTATCCCATCTAGTCCACCTCAAGATCATAGTCCCCAATCCATTCCAATCGATGATCCCCTTGGCACTCAAGATCCAATCACTCCATCGCATGAGCCCTTACCACCCACTACCACAAATCTAGATCCTATCATATCACCTAATCCCTCTCTTGACCCCTTACCACCCACTCCTTTCGATCACGAGGTTGCTATCCCATCATCTCCATCTCATGACCCTCCATCATTGCCTAGCCCTACCATCCCAACACCATGTTTATATCCCCTTAGCCCTCTCATGTTCATCCATGGTGGTCTCCTTGTAGAAGAAAAACAAAATATATATACCACCATTCTCCTCTGCCTAATGATGGACTCACATAATTCCTCCAAAATAAAAAAAATCCTATCATGGATTGAATGCTCAAGAGCATAGACTATCAAGGAAAAGGCTTAGGCCTTCATGATAAAATTATTTTAGAGCCCATCCAGGTCAAAAAATGCTCCTATACACGAGGTGTTGGATGTGTTGCTCATGACTCAAAATTCAAACATGTTGGTACAACCTCCACATACAATCAACGATCCTCTTTTAGAAGACTAAGAGGCTCCTATCATCACTTCACCAAATCATTTTCCACCATCCCCCCTCCATCATATCACCTCAAAACAACTATCCATATTCCTCCTTCATCTGCTCCATCCATTTTGGGTCCCTATGTCCCTCCATCCACCATCACATATCCTCTAGGTCCTAAGTCCATTTTGGGCCCTTATACCCCAAAATCACCTCCTCCATCTTGTCCTATTCATCCTTTCATCCATCCATCACCTATCCCTGTCGCCCATCATACATATCCCACTCTCATGCTCCCCAATTAGGATCAACAAAGGCACATACCTACACATCCTCCATCCACATATCATCCTCAACATTCTAGCTTTGTCCCTCCATTCATATCCCCTCCACATCATCCATCTCCTCGCACTCATCCCATGGCTATCCCATGGCTATCAAAATCACTTTGGATGCCAAAATAAAAATGCATCAATCTACACATCCACATGAATCTAAAGCTCCTCATGTCCCCTCTAAAAGACATGGTGAAGAAAATAAAAACAAAATCCAAAATCCAAATCAAATTCATAGGCTGCAAAGGCCCACCAAACCAAACATCAAAACCATGTGGATCCCAAAGAAAAAAGAGGCAATACCTTCAAATGAAGCATCCATAACAACATCCAAATTTTCTAATTCTAAAGCTACTCATGCAAATCCTTCATCTCCTAAATCTATTTTGGGTCCTTATGTCCCAAAATTCACTATCCCATCTCCTCCATTATCCCCACATTCTCCATCCATTAATCCTCTTGTCCTTTCACATCCACCACCACATGTGCCAATGTTGGTCCTGAACACCTTCCCCCACCACACATCCACCCCATCCTTCCATCCATACACTTTTCAACATCCCATCCATTATCCCACATATCTCCCCCATCAAATCCCTTTAATCCCTTCCCTTGCATAATTCATCCATCGTCATAACCTTGGTTGTACCAACATCCAATAGTCACTTCACACATGAGATCTTATTACCTCGTATGGAACTTGATACTTGATTCCATATATCCCTTTATCACATATCTTCCACACCCACTCATCCACATTCTTATCCATCTCCATCCGCCTCTTATCTAGAAAATACCAAAAAAGCAAAAAATGGTCAAAAAATCATTCTTCTAATGGTGAAAACTTGGCAAACAAGCGCCTTGGATAAGTACCATGATGAAAACCTGGTAAACAGGTGTCATGCATAAACTCCCTCATCTATTTTACTTCCATGCTTGGGGTAAACTATGTCCCCTCCACCCATCTCCTCCATACCAATTATCTTACACACCCTTCTTGTCATATCCCACTTATCTGTCTCCCTCCATCCTCCTTGTGACCTTTATATAGCTAGGGGAAATCATATACACATGCTTTGGACACCTCTTGGCATAATTTCCCTTCATACATACATAATCCTATTCTTTTTCTACCCATCATGTTACCATACATCTACACCCCTTATCCATGCATCCTATCCACCTCCCTCCCCCTCCCTTATCCCTATATCTTACCCATATCCATTTCAATCCCTTATTTTCCATCCTTCCTGCCTCGTCATGCATGACATATCTAGAGTGGGGCATCTCTTTCTTTGTGACATGGTCCTTGGAGACATCATTCATTGATCATGTCATCCCTTCCATCTCTTGATCCTTATCTTCTAATCCATCCATCATATCATCCTTCCATCTCCCCATCCTTATCTTCCTATCTATCCAATCCATCCCTTCCATCTCTCGATCCTTATCTTCTGATCCATCCATCATAGCATCCTTCCATCTCCTCATCCTTATCTTCCTATATATCCAATCCATCCCTTCCATCTCTTGATCCTTATCTTCTGATCCATCCATCATATCATCCTTCCATCTCCCCATCCTTATCTTCCTATATATCTAATCCATCCCTTCCATCTCTAATCCTTATCTTCTTATCCATCCATCATAGCATCCTTCCATCTCCCCATCCTTATCTTCCTATCTATCCAATCCATCCCTTCCATCTCTCGATCCTTATCTTCTGATCCATCCATCATAGCATCCTTCCATCTCCTCATCCTTATCTTCCTATATATCCAATCCATCCCTTCCATCTCTTGATCCTTATCTTCTGATCCATCCATCATATCATCCTTCCATCTCCCCATCCTTATCTTCCTATATATCTAATCCATCCCTTCCATCTACTAATCCTTATCTTCTTATCCATCCATCATAGCATCCTTCCATCTCCCCATCCTTATCTTCCTATCTATCCAATCCATCCCTTCCATCTACTGATCCTTATCTTCTGATCCATCCATCATAGCATCCTTCCATCTCCCCATCCTTATCTTCATATCTATCCAATCCATCCCTTCCATCTTCCCATCCTTGTCTTCCCACCCATCCCCCATCCTTTTCTTCCTATCCCTCCACCATCACATCCTCTTCATCTTTCCATCCTTATCTTCCTATCCATCCACCAATATCATCCTTTCCATCTTCCCATCCTTATATCCTTATCCATTCATCGCTATCCTCATACCATCTCATAATCCCTTATCATTGGTCTCTGGCTCTAGTCTTCCTCCTCATGCAACACACCACTATCTATCTCATTATCATTAATCTCACCCCTTTCACACATACTTTCTAATCTCCTATCACTTTTCAACACTCATCTATCCATTGTACCCTCTTCCCAATTCACCTTATGATAATTTGGCCAACTATCCCATCCCTGAGCTTTACCTAATCCACATCTTATTCATATCATCACCATCCTATCGAGTGGGTCTTTCTTGTCTCATCCTATCAGTCCCACCATCGTATCCACTTATCATGGTTATCACATCATCCCTTATCCATCATTTATCTTTAATCTTTTTTCGAAGTACATTGCCCCTACGCTTTCATGTAGGAAAGTTCGATCATTTTATCCGCCCTCGAGGCTCATTTTTTTGTCATGTCTTGTGTCCATCATCGGTCTCAATTTTCCTCTTTCCACTTTTATCCATGGTATTTTCTTGAACTACAAAGTCTCTATGGTTTCACGTAGGCAAGGCTAATCTTTGATCGGCCCCCAAGCCCCTAGGTCTATAGGGTGTGTTAGTCTTGTGTCTTGTGTCTCCTGTCTCTCGTCTCTTTTTGTGTCACCAAGTGTGTCCCTATCTAGTTGGTTCTTAACAAACAAAATCCCCTAGTATCAAGAAATACAATCGGTTTTGAATTTCTTGCAACATGTGGGTCATCTTAGTTTAGTTTCCATCTACGGTCTCAACAAAAGGTATCCTTCCTATAAGACCTCATCAACCCCATCTATCCCTTTTGATCCTATGAAAAAGGACATTTGAAATTGATTGTGATATTTTCATGCTTTTGGCTTTTGTTTATCATTTGAGCTCCCTATCACACCTCGTCATGGTCACCTTGATCCATCATATCACGATGTGATTTGACTAGTAAACATTGGGGCATCCTATGTGCTTGTGGTTATCCCAATACCTAGCCCAACCAAGGTCATCACGACTTTGCGGTGTTGAGATAGCCTCTTTATTTGGTGTGTTTGTATTATGCCTCAAACACTAATTTGTCTTGGTCCTTCATACCTTGGTGTATTGTGTCTTGTGGTATAGAAAAAATTACTGCTCTTAAAATGGAAAATTGTATTAGGATTGCATTTCATTCATCCTTCATCACTTTCCTCACCTCTATATTCTATCTATTTTTCATCCCTTCACTTTCTCCAACTCTCATCATCTCATCATATCTTCAATATTATTAGAATAATATAGACTAGTTATTCTAAGCACCTTTCCATTCATTTCCACCATCTCGCATCTCAACCCAATCCTCATCCATCCACTCTAGCACAAATCATTTCATCACATCCTTGATCTTGTTCCTAGCCTTTCTACAAGCATCGATCCAATCCCTTTCATCATCATCATCATCATCATTATCATTAGGATGTATATTTTCATGTCTTTTTGTGTTGTTTTGGGATGTATCCTTCCCTCATCAACAACACTCTCATTGGGATGGGTCCTTCCCTGTCCTTTAGTGTTGTTTTGGGATGTCCCTTTCCCTCTTTGACAACACTTTCATCATCATCATCATCACCATCATCGAGATGTACCCTTCCCTATCCTTTTGTGTTGTTTTGGGATGAATCCTTCCCTCATCAACAACACTTTCATCATCATCAGGATGTGTCATTCCCTATCCTTTTGTGTTGTTTTGGGATATATCAATCCCTCATCAGAAACACTTCATCCATCATCCACCCATTTTGGCTTGTAGCTTGACTGGGGCAACATCACCTTTGTCCTTAAATCCATTTGTACTTCATAATCATCTATCACTTATCATCCTCTCTTATCCATCACTTTGCATCATCTTCCCCATCTCCCCTTTCATCGTCTCATCCATTTCAAGAGCACACCTGTGTTCCCTTGAACCCGCATGTCCTCTCGAGGGAGCATCTTCAACCTTTAATCTGCATCTTCACCCCCATCATCTTTCTTCCTAGTCACTTCTTTGAATGACTAGGCATCTTTCCCAATCTAACCATTTTCTTCTTGGTTTTGTCTTTTAATCTTCTTTGAAATGATGTTACTTCGTAGCACCATCTCAAAGAGGGGAAAAATGTAGACACCTAAATTTAGACACTTACATTTGTCCAAATTTTCCCCTTTTCGTTTAAATATCCTCTTATTTGCATTAATTAAGTAATATTGCTATTATTTAATTAATACCTTTAATTATTCTAAATCCCTAAGGTATTTAGTTAAATAATTAAATACCTTACCCTTTATTCCCCTTTTCCACAAAGAATTAAATAAATAAGACATTTATTTAATTCCTCACATGTCACATCCTCCATCACTTTTTCTTAATCCTAATCCACCTCCTAATCCCATCATTAGGGGTGTGCACCTGTCTAATCCATGATTAGGATGTGTCACATCCTCCAAATTTTGCAAGTTGGCTCCTAACCTTCATTGGCCACTAACTGTCTTCTAATCATTGATTAGCTAGTCTAATCAATATCTTGGTCAACTCTCTCATCTCCCAAGGAATATTAAATTCCTTTTATTATCCCCATGTCCATCCTAATGGGATTTTAAATTCCATTTTATCCCTCAAGGAATCTCCTCTTCCCCATGCAAGTTGTTAGGAGTTCTAGAACTCCTCACTTGTCACATCACTCACATGTGGAGTTCTAGAACTCCTCACTTGTCACATCACTCACATGTGGACAAGTACTTACCTTTTTGAACCTTCTTTTATCCTTAGGAAATTCCCAAGCATGTGAATTTTAAAATCTTTTATTCCCCCAACAACCTCTCTCATTCCTGTGTGAATTAAAAAGGAATTTTTAATTCCTTTAGTCAAATCTTCATTTCAACCTTTGATCTTACTTGACCTCTTTCAATATCCACCATCCATTTGATCTCCTTAGGTTAATATATAACACTTAGCCATTTGGAAACAACACACTCATGTTTCACAATCAAGTTCTCATACTTTCTCAAGCTCAAACACTCTCATCCACCATTGTTGCATTTTGAAGCTCATCTTGCACTCATTTTAGACACTTAGCCAAATACCCATATCCATCATTTGAATCCTCATTGTCTCTAGATCACCTTGTATCCATCTTTCATCACTTTTCCATCAAAGGAGCACACATTGTCAACAGTCAAAGGGCCAACCAAGGATCAACACAAATAAATGGTATACTTACTTGCTTTATCTTTTATTTTGTTTGTGTTCAACATAGCCTAATCTTGAGGTGGTCTAGTGTTGTTTTATCTTGCATTTCTTAGTTAGTTTTGCACATTAAAAGGTAATAACCCTTGCACACAAACACCAATTAATTTTATTTTCTAGTTGCATTCAGAGCACTCTTTTAAACTATGAACCAACCTCCTTGATATTGGAACATTCCAAAACATGAACCAAACCTGGAAAGATAAAGATTTAATGGACTCAATAGATTCTCAACTTGCAAATGCCTTCAGAGCATTTGCAAGTTGAGGTTCTATTGAGTCTATTAGATCTTTAAGGCTTACACACTTTTTTAACTTACTTTCCAAGGGAAATAAATATTTGACATTTTTAATATACTTCTAGCTGATAGAGTTTTAGTTAGTAGAGACTCTTATATGGATGTCGATATAGGGATTGGTGTCATTTATGTAAACACTATGGTTAGTCTCTTACACATTATCCATATTCTGATAATTCCTTCTTTGTATCGGCAAGTGATCTCAGTAGGCGAATTATCTTGATTTTGCAAGGATCCTTATTTAATTAATTTCTAACACTATCTAGCTATAAATTCCTATTAAGGTAACATTAATATTTCACACATTTTAAATCTGGATTGTTGTTTTCTGCCAGTAGATTTATGTATTGTATTCCTTAAAATTTTAATGGAAGAAAATAAATTTTCTCTGTAATTTCATTCTCTATGCATAGTAAAACATCATTCTTGTGGTTCTAAAATGTTTCTAAAATAACTAATTGGGAACATGGCATGAGTTACAAGAGAAAAATGATTTGTGGAGTTTTGGAATGATCCTTTATACACTTGATCTATTGTTTAAGGTAATAGAGAGGCATGCAAAGGAATTTGGTAAATGGCAAAGGTTTGTATTATATTCTAGCCTTATCTTTATGACTTTTTGAGTGTTCCTTTTTACATAATTCTAATTTGCTATCACAAATTTGCTAAATGTCTATGGGGAAGTTTGTGAACTGGCCTATAAGTTACCCTATGTCTATTTCCTTGCAGTTTGCATGCAGATATTTGTGATTTGTAAAATCCAAAACTTGTTGTCCACTACAAGCTTCACTTCACAGCTTGAATGGTGCAGGCATATGAATGCCTTAATACTTGTAAGATCATTTATAAGTAATCTCACCAAGATTACTTTTTCTTCACATCATTTAGAGCACTCTTTTAACATCATTGATAAGTAAATTTATTGTGCTTCAGAAAAGGTAGGTATACAGCCTATAATCATCAAATAATTGATTTCTAGAAACTTTTGTTTTCTTTGTTTACCAAGGTTTACGAGAGTCCATCAAGAATGGTGATGTATCTACTTCAAAAGAGATTCTAATGTAGGTAAATATATGAGTGAGATTACTTTGTATTGCAATAATAGAAGCAGTGTCATTGATAAGTAATTTGATTTTCCAGTTTCATTTAGAACACTCTTTTAACATCATTTAATTTTATTTGCCAGTTGCATTTAGAGCACTCTTTTAAACTATGAACCAACCTCCTTGATATTGGAACATTCCAAAAAATGAACCAAACCTAGAAAGATAAAGATTTAATGCACTCAATAGAGTCTCAAATTGCAAATGATCCGAAGACATTTGCAAGTTGAGACTCTATTGATTCCATTAAATATTTAATGCTTACACACTTTTTTAACTTACTTTCCAAGGGAAATAAATATTTGACATTTTTAATATACTTCTAGCTGATAGAGTTTTAGTTAGCAGAGACTCTTATATGGATGTTGATATAGGGATTGGTGTCATTTATGTTAACACTGTGGTTAGTCTTGCACATTATCCATACTCTGATAATTCCTTCTCTGTATAGGCAAGTGATCTCAATAGGCGAATGATCTTGATTTTGCAATGATCCTTATTTAACTAATTTCTAACACTATCTAGCTGTAAATTCCTATTAAGCTAACATTAATATTTCACACATTTTAAATTTGGATTGTTATTTTCTACCAATAGATTTATGTATTGTATACCTTAAAAATTTAATGGAAGAAAATATATTTTTTTAATTTCATTCTCTATGCACAATAAAACATCATTCTTGTGGCCCAAAAATGTTTCTGAAATAACTCATTGGGAACATAGCATGAGTTACCAAAGAAAAATGCTTTGTGGAGTTTTGGAATGATCCTTTATACACTTGATCTCTTGTTTAAGGTAATAGAGAGGCATGCAAAGGAATCCGGTGAATGGCAAAGGTTTGTATTATATTCTAGCCTTATCTTTATGACTTTTTGACTAGTCCTTTTTACATAATTCTAATTTTTTGTCACAAATTGGCTAAATGTCTATGGGGGAGTCTATGAACTGGCCTATGAGTTACCCTATGTCTGTTTCCTTGCAATTTGCATGTAGATATTCTTGATCTGGAAAATCCAAAGCTTGTTGTCCACTACAAGCTTCACATCACAACTCTAATGATGCAGGCATATGAATGTCTTAATACTTGTAAGATCATTTATAAGTAGTCTCACCAAGATTACTTTTGCTTCACATCATTTAGAGCACTCTTTTAACATCATTTTTTTTCTAGTTGCATTTAGAGCACTCTTTTAACATCATTGATTAGTAATTTTATTTTGCTTCGGAAAGGGCGGGTATACAACCTATAATCATCAAATAATTAATTTCTAGAAACTTTTGTTTTCTTTGTTTACCAGGGTTTACGAGAGGCCATCAAGAATGGTGATATATCTGTTGTAAAAGAGCTTCTAATGTAGGTAAATGGATGAGTGAGATTAATTTGTATTGCAATAATAGAAGTAACATCATTGATAAGTAATTTTATTTTCCAGTTGCATTTAGAGCACTCTTTTAACATCATTTATAAGTAAAATATTTTGAACACAAAGTTAAGAATAGCTCCTCTTAACTTTTAGAATTTTATTTTGACAATTGAAAGTTACATCATTTAGAGTACTCTAATTTAGTTTTGATCATAAGAAGTAAAAACTAAAGGGGAATGTAATAGGCAATGTGTTGTCCTCTTACACTGACCTCTTCTATTTTGAAGGTTGAACTCTATAACACCATCATATGTTGTTTTTCATAAAGTGTTATACAAATCATGGATAATAATTGAATTTCAAAATGCATCATATTAGATCAATCTCTATGCTTTGTGAAAACATATTGATCTGGAAATATTAACTGATGTTATCTTATTTTTTGTATTTTTGGATAGTATTCTTACTCCATACTATAGTGAAGAGACAATTTATTGAAAATGTCACCTTCAACTTGAAAATGAGGATGGAGTCTCTATTGTCTTTTACCTATAAAAGATCTTTCCACTTATGGTTCATGTTTTGGAATGTTCCAATATCATATCACATTGCTCAAAAAATGTTTGCCGCAAATTTAAACTTATTGTATTTAAGCAGATTAATGAAGTAACTTATTATTTTCCTACCAGAAAAATTTTCTTTCGCCCTATTGGTTATCTTAGAGGAAGAATTCAACTCCCTCCAGAATCATATCAAAATCTCAAAAGACTGTGCTATACTTAAGACGATTTGGAAATCCTATTGTTCATCAATAAAAAAGTATAGGATTTAGTGGATTGCTACAATGAAAGGTTATCAGCATTTGACAGGACCAAACATAGGCATGCAAGAAGAGGAAATTTCCCACTCTGAAGTAGAATTGTCTAGTCTAGACAATTGAGTCAACTCATTGTCAAGCTACCTTTCCATGCTCGAAAGAGTTATGTCGGTAGTTGAGTATATTCCATTAGCTTTTAGGGATATGGTTGTTCATAACAGTCATTCAACTTGCTCCATCTTTAATTTTTTAAAGAATTGACTTGGGAAATATTAACATTTTCTCTTTCTTGGAAAGGAATCATTTTCTTGTGTCATGTTATGATATACGTGATGCTCATGATTGTAGAAACAATTTTATAAATTATAAATAAAAAAATATTTATTGGCATTAAATTTCTAAATTCGGATTATTTGTTTTTTTATGAACATTATACTTTGCGTATTTGACAATTGTTCATTGCTCCCATCTTCAAAATCATTAATAATTTTGTATTAATTTTTGCACCGTGTTTGAAAAAATAAAAATAAAAATTCCAACAAATAAGAACCACACTAGAAAAATATTTAAAATAATTTTTTTTTTTTTTTAATACATTTGTTTATATTGTCTCTAAAGAGACAAAGGTGAAATTTCCTCTAAAGATACAAAAGTGAAATTATCTCTAAAGAGACAAAAGTGAAATTGTCTCTAAAGAGATAAAATACTTATGCTTCATATTGTCTTTACAGAGACAATTTTAAGACAATAATTTGAGACAGTTGCTTAAAGACAATATTTAAGACAATATGCACATTTTTTTGTCTCAAGTTAATACAATTTATTCAAAAATTATCTTAAACCCCCCTCTATGTAGTAGTGAAAATGTGACGAAGTATGAGGCTCCTCCTAATGACCTAATTTTTATTGGCTCAAATACATCAGAATGTATTAATTCTAAAAAAATTGTTTTCCATTCATGACCACTTCTAAAAAATGAAACCCTTAGTTGTCTACCATATATGCAATGCTAACAAAGGTCAAGATTATAGGATTTCAAACTTGGTAGCAAATTTTTACCAATAAGAATTTTAAGGCCCTTCTCACTCATGTGACCCAAATGCTTATGCCACAAATCTGTTGAGATTTCTTCTTTTGCAACAACAACTACATATGATTTCATTGCTATTGCTCTTAGTGTATACAATGTTCCTTCCTTGGATCCTCTTGCCATGAGCAGCGCCCCTTTGCTAATTTTCCAAGCACTTTTTCCAAAACTTGTGGAGCATCCTTCATCATCCAAACATCCTATAGAAATTAGACTCATGCACATCTTTGGAAATGCCTAACCTATTTAAGTAAAATGTCTTGTCCATCCTTTGTCTTGATCCAGACATCTCCCACTCCAACAATGTTACAAAAATGATTGTTTCCCAAGTGGACTCTATCATAATTACCAAGATTATACACAATAAAATTATCTTTGTTTAGGGTTACATGGTGAGATGCCCTAGATTCAAGAATCTAATCAATGCTACAACTGGAGGTATATAAACATGCATCTTCCATTGAAAGATTAAATAAAACCTCACTATTTGAAACTACAACAATGGTCTCACCTTCATTTGTGCTAGATATTTTTTTATTTTTGTTGGCTGATTTTTTATCCTTCAGTTCTTGCTTCCAGATTTGACATTCTCTTTTGATGTGTCTTGGCTTTCCACAATGATAACAAATCATCCTTCCTCTTATTGATTTTGATCTACCTCTTGACATTGAGTTCCATTGATGGTTTCGATCAATTTCTCTACCACGATCAGTTATAGTTAAGGCTTCTCCCCTATAGTTTTTTGTAAATGAATTTTGTCATAGCTCATCATTCATTAAGTTGATGCTAACACCATCAAACTTTAGGGTTCCTGCAGGTGCATAAGTGCTTATGGCTACAATCAGGTTTTCCCAGCTTTTTGGCATGGAGCACATTAGTAGGATGACTTTGATCTCATCATCCAGGGCAATTTTAACAGAGGCAACAAAAAAGAACAAACAAAGTACACAAGAATAGAGGATACAAAGAATACATAATACAAAGTGAACACACTCATACACCCAAAAAAAATTATTCTTATTTTTAAAAAACTCCAAATATATTGAAGTTTTCATGCTTCCACACATTTCTATCATAATTGATAGGCAAATGAAGTAGTTGACAAAAGTGTTCCAAATCATACATACAATAGATGCTAGAAAACTCTAGATGGTGGTAGACAAAGGAGTAAATGCAATGTAGTTTCTAGTCAAATCAGAGAGCAAGTTAGATGGCTCTAGAAGCCACTTCATTTGCTTCACACATCATGTGTATAACAAAATATTCCTTTCCCAAATTTAGACCTACTTCTTGTTTTGCATCTCTATTCCCATTCGTCCTTGAGCCTTTTCAAATTCGAATCTAAGAAAAGACAAAAAAAAATCTTAAATGTTTTTGAAGGCCAATCTTATAAGGTTTTGTTAACTGCAATCTCATCTATACTCTTCACAAACTTCTTTTATCCCTATATACAACCATAGGTTAGAAAATTATTTAATTATAAAACTTTAAGATTCTTCTAAATCATGATAAATGGAAATATTAAAGTAGCTATGTATTATAATTTCCAAACACTTGTGTAAGATTCATAGGAGCATAATTGTTAAAACTATTTAATTCTAAAACTTTAAGATTCTTCTAAATCATGATAAATGGAAATATTAAAGTAGCTATGTATTATAATTTCCAACCACTTGTGTAAGATTCACAGGAGCATAATTGTTACCCAACACATAGACTTAGAGGACTACAGAGTGATTGAGAAGATGAGAATAATATTTATGCGACCTAATAATGTGCTTGAAAAACTCAACTTGGGTGCTCATCTTTAGAAATCCACATGTCAAAAACCCCCCTTCCTAATATTGGGAAAAAGTATTCCTTTGAGATGTTGTCATATTACATGTTGAATCATTTAGTATATTGTAAAGAACTAGAGATGGAAGGTCTGAAATTTGGACTACATAAATCAGAGAACAGAAAAAATTCTTGGATATTATTTTGAGCTTTGCCTAATAAATCACAATGTCCAACTACATGGAGATAGTTCATGCCTCCTAACTTTATTACCAATAAAATCACTTTGAATTTTTCTAGAAGAGAACCTTCAATATGGGTGACCAGGTCAATTAATAGCATAGGGATATTTCTATGGTGAAAGAAAGCTAGAATTTACATGAACATTGCATGTGTCTATAAATGAGTCTCCACATACAAAAATATTAGTTTCTTGTTTTGCATTGCATATATCTACATACAATACAATAGAAACCCAACATAAATCCAATCGTATAAACATTTCAATTGCATACAAGGTACTCTATTCATAGCATGTGAGTAAATCACCAACTACACTAAATGTCCATTGCCAATAGCAATGATATCATTTTTCTTTCCATAGCTTACAATTTTCTAATCAAAATTCCAAAGGCAAACTGAGTAAAATGTTTAATTATTCGTTAATCTTTTGTATAGTCGGTGCTACTTAGGACACCTATCCCATCAAATTCATGAAGCATCTTCATGTGCTTTATTACTAGATCCTTTGTAAAGCATAGACTTAGTTGTTTTAAATATCACATGCTTCATTGTTTGGTTGAGTTTACTTTGCATTGTATAAAAAAATGACTCTAGTCTTGTAGAATATTTCATTTGTACACGATATTTCATTTATATTGTATATGTGATAATAATATACTATTTCTTGCCGAATAAATTTTTTCATGATATATTTCATTAATATTATTGTATGTCACAACACAATATACAAGTTCTTATGTATGTTACAAACTAATCAAAAACAACATTGTTTTGCAGTATTATATGTATGTTAGATGATTTGTGTGGAGGATAGATCATTGAATTTGTGGAGTCTATTTTATGTCATTTTTAAAAATTCTACAAGAGATTGTTCATGTTGTGCAATATACCCTCTTTATTGTAAATACAGTTAAATTCAATTAAGAATAAAAAATCATTTATACAATCTTTAATCTCAACAACATATACTTTTTTTAGTGCTACATTTTAAACTATAGACATACATTAGTAAATGTCTTCAATATTTTTATTTATTTCTTTCTTTCATGTTTATGAAATTGTAGAATATCTACAATATATCAATACAAATAGATATTAAATTGCATCTTAAACTAACAAGTATGAAAAATTCTTCAAAACTTTGTAAAGTAAATATATACCATTTAAAAATATATATACCCCAATTTTAACAATAAATAAACTAGCACTTGCACCGAAAGGAGGTGTAATGATTATGTCGATTGTAGTTTATATAGAAACACAATTATAATTTACCTCCTAAAATGGAACCATTACAAGCAAAATTTGTAGAATCATTAATCTTGGTTTAGACCTTGTTCATATACCATATTCAAAAAATAAGTCCCAAGTCCAAACCTGAGTTTAATAATAATAGTTTAGAATAAGAAGAATTTTGTTGTACATGATCATATTTAATTAGTGGTCTCTCTTTTCAAATCAATTGAGTGGAGTAATTAGATTTGTGGAGACACAATAAAAGTAGTAGGCATATTGTGTATGTATCATATGTAGGTGTTATAGGTGCTATAGTCAACGTTACCAAGACATCTGATACATCTTTAATAACTGAATTTGAAAAAATCTAATACCATTTAAGTCGCTACCAAGCAACTCTCAAATATTTACATGGATATAGGTGTATGCAATCAGAACTAACTAGTCAGAAAACAACGAGAGAAAAGAGGATACATATCAAGCAACAGATATATGCTACCAAGTCTTGTTGTTGATTGATAAAGGGTGTAATTGCAATAGAGTTATGCATGTCTTTGTGCACCAGATGACTGAACTACTCCTACCATGATCAGTGTAGTAGTTCCTTATTTTGAGGGATTATCAAGAGAAGAGCATAAAATATGAGTAGTAATAGCAAGCGGTGGCCCATCAAACTGAGGCATTTGTAGAGGTTTAGGTTTGTGTTTCTTCCATCCAACATGTTGATCACCACATAAAGGAAGGAGGTCAAGGACAGGCATATCTAACCTAAAATTACTTTGAATTAGAGCTTCCCCAATAGCAGTTGACACACCCCCAAAGCCATATAAATAATGAAGGGTCCCAACAGCTCTACACCTCAGTCTTCACCCTTATGGAGTTTAGCATGCTCACGTTTTTCTTAACTATTAGCTAGGTATTTAGTACTAGTACCAATCTAGACGACAAAACTAAAACTCGGATGTTAAAAACTCATTTATGAACATCAAGGTATCTATCAAGCCCTTAGATTTAACACACATTTTATAAAACCCTATCCCCGCTTTAGAAATACCTCCTCCTTTTGCATTTCAATGAGGAATTCCAATACCCATCTTATCAAACCCTATACTTGCTTCAGAAATACCTCTTGGTTGCACATTTCAAAATAAATTTATCATTACCCAAATGGAATGAGTAAAAAGAGAAGAGAAAATCCTAAACAAAAAGAACTCCACATATGTATAGTTTTTGTAAATTATATCCTCTTAAAATCTCAAATCATTAAAGTCTAAAAGCTTACTACTAAGAAATAAGTTTTTTTCATAAGAAGAATAGACCTTTAAATGATAGTACAAAAAGAACTTTGCATTTGTATATTTTCCTTAAATGTTGTCCTCTTGAAATCTAAAACATCATAATGTAAAAGGAAACTACTAAGAAATAAGATTTTATCACAAGAGCAATGGAACTCTACTTTTGTATATTTACATAAATGTTGTCTTCTTGAAATCTGAAACATTAAAATGCAAAAGAAAACTGCTAAGAAATAAGATTATTTTTGCAACAAGTGCTGACTTTTAAATTGTAGTACAAAAAAACTCTGCATCTTTATGTTTGTCCTCTTGAAATCTCAAATATTAAAATCTAAAAGCAAATTGCTAACAAATAAAACTTATTTCACAACAAGCATTGACCTTTAAATTGCAGTATTAAACCATCTCTACAGTTGTATATGTTCTATAAATGGTACTCTCCAAAAATTTGAATCATTAAAATCTAAACCCTCTGCTCACAAAAGGTCAGAGTCTGCCCCTTTTTGGAAGCTACATTATATGTTGTCATTAACTTGTCTAGGAAAGACTTATCCATATATATGAAAAATGAGTTTCAATGAGAATACATGTGGGAATGTGGGGCATTTAATAATCTATGTAATCTCCAGTTTTGCTAATTACAACCAACCTCAACAACATGGGATTCAAAGGTCTTTGTTTATCCCTTGAAACCATATTCATAAGGCATCTATTTTTTCCACAAAATATTCTTCCTAATTCTCCCTTACAAACACATAGTTCATTGTCATTTAGATTTTATGAAATGGCCTAGCATAAATTGGGTAAGTTGCTACTAAAAAATCTAGAAATTATGGTTTGTCTCAAAACCCATAAAAGGAATGAACTTGATGGATGCTTATTCTAATTTAGCCTCACAAATAGATTCCATCCTTTACGTAGCTTTGTTGAAGTTGTATGCTTGGGGTATATAAACATGAACATGTTGTTTGTCAAATCAGGTAAATGTTAGTCTTCCCCTGCATGTCAGTACCAGGAAAATTAGAAATCAAGGCACTTTTGAGAATAAGATTGTCTAGATAGCATTCCTCATTGAATCAATTTTCCTAGAAATCATATTAGTAAAATATGCACCCTACCTGCGTGAACTCAACCCTAATCCCAACTTCTTGCCGAAGAATTTGACGGACAACAAAACAAAGCTAGAGTATGGCTGGGAGAATCCCATGCAGACTAAAATCAAGTAACTGACATAGACCTTACTTGGGAAGAGCATATTGTTTGGAATTGCCTCTTAGGGAGCCGAGTATGCCCTTCTTTGTATATCTTGTGAATTAAGTAACCAAATAAATTCAATGGTTAGACACGTGAATGAGTGCCATTTGAACACATTTTCCACTGACAAAAGCTCAATATCCATTTCTAAACCATTTGATCCTCTCTTCCTCTCACATTGAAAGTGGGGCTATCTAAGCTGGGACTAGGCAAGTTGATCTTCACCTAAACTTGCTCCTTATGTTTTCCTAAAAAGCTCCCTTTGCCTATGGTGGAGTTACTGTCATATCCACCGACCATAGAAGTACCTTCTCTCAAGGCATACATGACGAGGCTCCTATTGAGCATCACTCTGGGAAAAACTTTGTGAATGAGTTCCAGTCCAAAACTATCATTATAGTTGCCCTGGACAACAAAACCCGTATTCAAATGGAGATGAAATGCTACTAAAGAGTGTTGAATGTAGAGGCAAAGCAGAAATAGTAGAATAAACTAGATTATCTTCTGAAGGAGTGCCTTTTGAAAGGAAAGAACATAAAAAACATTTATGATCATGCATGTTTTGTTACTAATCTCAACTCACTGCAATCTCCCACCTTGTTGATTAAATGTTGTAAAAACCTAGCCAAAAATGAATGTTGATATTGGCCTTAATATCTACCTAATATTTTTGGAATACACATGGAAAATAATGTAAGAAAAGGGTTATTCAAAATGAAGAAGATAAATGGTATTGCTCAAAGTGTGCATCAATATAAATGCAAATTGAAATTATAGGTACATACTTCAAGTCAAACTGGAGGATCACTCAAATATAATATGAGCAATTGCATTTAATGAGATAGCAACATAAGTCATGGGTATATATGCACAAAAACTATATACACTAAAACTATATACACTGCAATGCAACCATGAGGTAGAAACAAGCATTGAAGATGTAATAAGAAGTGTTCTCCTTACACAATTCTTATTCACACTATCATGCAAAAATGAGACATACAATAATGAAGAATGCTTGAATGCAACAATCATTGAAGTTGATAAGATAGATTTTACTACAAAGAGCAATTTCTTGCTTTCTAAAATCAATGAGATGTGCAATGATACAGAAAACTAGGAATACATTCCTTATTTTCTATGAAACAATATATATATATTCTTGCATTTGTAAATATTCTTTTATTGTTATGTTTATCAAATAAAACAGAGTTTGAATAAAAAATGTTTCACCCTTTTTTGTAAGTGAGTATCTAAATTATTGTTTAAGGCAAAATCTTATAGTGTTTACATTTTTAGTATACTGGTTTCAAATCTTCATTTGCTATGTATATAAATTGTGTATTCTTTTTATCTCTAATGACATAAAATAGTAATGTCATTAGAATCAAGGTTTTCAATTTTAGCACCATCATTGTCCACACTTTTCATATCTTGTTCACTTTTAAGTACGATCATCAAAATTTTATTTTTATTTCTTGTCCCAAATAATCTTGATTCCTTTTAGTACAAAACAATAGGTTGCATGTTTTTACTTTGCTCACTCCTAGCTATAAAACATTATCTTCATTTTTCAAACACTTTAAAGCACTTTGTTTGACTTTTGTTTCCATATCAAGATGGTGACATGTGCATGCATTTATAATCAAAATTACTATGGGCTTTGGTTTAAATTGGGAAAGGTTTAACTTATTCAACTTTTACCATAACCTTTTTCATGATGCCCAATAGTAGGCTACATTTGGATTCTAGAAAATAGGGATTATCTATCAATAAAGAGTTGACTAATGTTGCCATGGTTAGAAGCATTTCCATGCTTAATGTTGAAATTATTTGCTCCTAACTTCAAATTAATCAAATCAGATGTGTCACATAGTATTTTGAACACTCTCAATTCAATACATCTACAGACTTAAAGGCATAACACTTCTAAAATAGGTAAGAAAGATCCAATTGTATTCTTTTCTTTAGTTGATCCATTATTCGCTATGGGGCTACTTGCCTTTTCCTTAGAAGTGTTGTGATCAGTTGGGATGACAAAAATCAAAATCCTAGTCTTTTAAGAACCTCAAAAGAAGTCTGGGCTTTAATTCCCAAGCCATACATTGCAAATATATTAAATCTTGCTTGGAAATAAAGGGACTTTACAGCATTGAAGGTCAAGCTTGTATAGAAGTAGAACTTACGTATGGTTTCTTACCCTGTAAATGCCTTTTTAATGGTTTGTATCTTTAAATTCGGTAGTTTTGAGGTTTGAGTTTTCCAATGTCACTACTAGGGTTCAAACTACAAACCTATCTTAGAAACAAAAATGCCTCTTTTTTCAGTTTTGCTACCAATACTTTCACCTGGACATTAAAGCTAAATTATAATGGTAGATGAATTTATTTTGTCATCTTTTGAAGATAAGACCTCCATATCACTTTATAAAATAAAGGTCATCTGAAATGACATCACCCTCATGAAAGTAGGACATATATATCAATGACATTTGTATTATCTGAATTTCTATACTAATATCAATCACTTTAGAAAGAAAAAGGAATTCATTTAAGCAGTAGAAACAAATTAAGAGTAGTGTCACCAACATTTGCATACTAAATACCCCTAAATCAATTGGCAGACATGTGGATGAATTTGTAAATAAATTTGCATTATTCAAGATTGATGACATGTTTGGATGGCATCTCTTCTTCTTACTATGTTTTTACTTTGCTCGCTCCTGGCTATAAAACATTATCTTCATTTTTCAAACACTTTAAAGCACCTTGTTTGAATTTTATTTCCATATCAAGGTGGTGACATGTGCATGCATTTATAATTAATTTTACTATGGGCTTTGGTTTAATTTGGGAAAGGTTTAACTTATTCAACTTTTACCATAACATTTTTCCTGATGTGCAACATTAGGCTACATTTTGGTTCTAGAAAATAGGATTTGTCTATCAGTAGAGAGTTGGCTAATGTTGACATGGGTAGAAGCATTTTCATGCTTAATGTTGACATTCTTTGCTTCTAACTTCAAATTAATCAAGCTAGATCAGTTGGGATGACAAAAATCAAAATCCTAGTTTTTAAAGAACCTCAAAAGAAGTGTGGCCTTTAATTTCAAATCCATACATTGCAAATACATCAAACCTTGCTTGGAAATAAAGGGACTTTACAATATTGAAGGTCAAGCTTGTACAAAAGTAGAACTTACCTATGGTTTTTCACCTGATAAATGCCCTTTTAATGATTTGTATCTCTACATTTGGTAGTTTTCATGTTGGTACTACTTGTGTTCGGAGTGTTTTCAACAATAAAATAAGACGCTTGCCTTATTAGAGGACTCAATCTTTTTCTTTCGAGTTCTTTTAAATGTAATGGATCCTAGATTGGCCAAGTGCTCAATATTTGTCTTTTGAGTTTTTTTTTTATATATAATGGATTTCAAATTGGCCTCATAGATTCATTAATGAGTAAGATCATCAAAAACTTAACATGGGAGACTTTCAAAGTCAATAATGTATCATAGTTATTGGGTCCAATTACATGGGCCAAGCCAAAATTTTGGCCTGGGGAAACTTGTCATGGTTTGGTTCAAGGCTATTGTATTATTTTTAAAAATAAAGAGAAAAATAAACCCTAATGCAAAGTGAAGTGTGTGATAAAAAGCAAAAAGGATAAACATTAAAGCCCATACTCATGTGTTGTGAAAACCACAAATAATCTCCATTCAAGTTGTTTCCACTATCATTTTATCTTTACTCTCTTGAGCACTTTGTTATTTCACAATTTTGTGTTGGTTCAAGCCAATTTTGTTTGCTATTTGAAGGCTAATAGGAGATGAATTCACTACAGATATGGGACAACTTTTAATTCCCATGTGGTCATGCACTGCCACATTACTTGAGCCTCAGATATTCTTGATCTATTGTGTGTACCTGTTGTTGAAGTGTGTGGCTTCCCTAACAAAATTTAGAACTTAATGATGCCATTTGATGATTACAAACAAAAGAGTCTCCCTAGGATACAAAGTCCTTGATGCATGAATCAAAAACAATGTATATCATCTTGGTGCCCTAAAGGGATAATACAAAAGGTTTTATTTAAGAAGTGGATCCTTAGTTTGTCTATATTAGTAGTTTTTAAAATATTTCCATGAACAGTCATATCATGGTGAAAGAGGCATCAATGGTATGGACAAAGCACATTTTTGATAACTCGATACCCCTAGTAGGAACTTGACTCCCCTGAAAAATAAATGTTTTTTAAAAAGTTATCTAAAGTCAAAAGACAACTGACCATATGATTGGAATGTGATAATCAAATCTTCAAGTGAGCAAACTAAAAATGGTTGTTTTACTTTTTATTACAATCATCAGCAATTCCTAGACAAAGTTAAATATTTGTGTGAATGAATCTATGTATTTCAAATTTCTTTAGACATTAGAAAAGTTGTAAGATCACAAATGATAAAACATCTACTGGTCTACACATTATTTTGAATTGAGTTTCAGAAGATCACAAACCTTATTAAAAAATGTGTCACATCGTGCTCAGAACTACCCGTCACGTGGGCCTGGTCAACAAAACTTAATAAAAGAATGGAGGAAAAGAAAGTTTTGTGGAGGTCAATATATCTTCCGTGGAAGACCCAACAAGACAAGAGTATTTTTATGGAGCCATCTACCCCTCTCAAGACAAGAGACAACTTGAATTAAATGGGGATGGACTTGAGTATGGAAAAATAGATTGCAAGGAATGGCGCCCCATTTCCTGAGCCGTCCAAATGGCAGGTCGCTTGGAAAAGGAGGAGAGAGTAGATTTTTTTAACCCAATGACACCCCTAACTCTTCATTCATCCTTTGTTTCTGAAGGAAATGGGAGTGAATAGGGCAGGAAGAAAGGAAGTTAGCGAGCAGCAGATAGAGAGAATGCAAAGGTAAATGAAAGGATGTGAGTAGCTGAGCTCAATGGGAAGAATCGAGCAAGGAAGGGAGGTGAAATATAGAAGTGAGAGCAAGAATGCGTGGGGAATCATGAACAGACCTTAATTTCAAACTGTAACAAGCTTTTTAGATACCCTATAAAGGGTTTTAAATCATATCTAGAAACTAGGGTATGCTGTTTTGGAGAATATGTCTCAACCAAGATTGGTAACGTGTCAATTTAAGCCTATTTAGGCTTTACACCAAAAAGGGCTTATTGATTATAGCAACTCTACAATCACTTTCTCTTAAACAGTAATTGAAACACATCAATACCAACCTGATAAAGCTTAAAGGTTCATTAAAATTCCATTTACACGTGTGTTTTTGCAAACCCTAGGTCTTTGGCTTCTTAAAACTCTGTTTTAGCATACGAGACACAGATTTACATTCAAAACTTCAACTCCTTACTCATATGCCTTCACCTTATGGTCTATACCTTTGAAATATGATTCTATATGCATCAAGGAGTTTACTCACCAGGAAATTGAAAGCTTTCACCGGATTAAGTAGAAGAAACACAAATTCTAAAGCCACTGTTTACCCTAACAGGGGTTTTGACCTGTCTGCAATAAAATTACAATATCTTCCTTCATACTTGATAAAAATGAATGAAACAAACTGGAAAATGAAATAGACTCATGGATCTATCCATTCCCATTACTGCCCCTTAATAATTTGACTGTACATGTTTGTACAATAATCAGAAACACAGATTTATCAGTAAAACACAGAATTTTTGCATATGAAAACAGGGCTCCAACATTGAATTTTTCATTTTTGAAATATATTTCTATATGCAGCAAGGAGTTTACTTACCAGGAAATTGAAAGCTTTCACTGGATTAGGTAGAAGAAACACAAATTCTAAAGCCACTGTTTACCCTAACAGGGGTTTTGACTTGTGCAATAAAATTACAATATCTTCCTTCATACTTGATAAAAATGAATGAAACAAACTGAAAAATGAAATGGACTCATGGATCTATCCATTCCCATTACTGCCCCTTAATAATTTGACTGTACTTGTTCGTACAATAATCAAAAACACAGATTTATTAGTAAAACATAGAATTTTTGCATATGAAAACAGGGCTCCAACATTGAATTTTTCATTATTACAACCCTCCTATCCTCTTTCTCGAGGTTCTACATCATTTAAAGGTCTTCTACCTTCTACAAACTGACCATTCAACTTTTAAATTCTACATGACTATTGGTATCCCTGAAACTTGCAATTTTGCAGTTACAACTTGACAACATCTGTCAATTTTAGCAAATTTGCACATTTTGCATCATAAACCCCCAAAACATCATAAAGACCACTAAACTAACTCAAACCACATTATGTGATTCCCTAAAACCTCACTTAACCTCATCTAGGATTCAATACCCTTAAAACCCACATTTGCATGTTTTTGCTCTTTTGAGCATTATTGACCACAAATTGGACACCTAATGGTCCTTTAGACTTTATTATATGACTCCTAAGCCTTCCTAAAAATTTATTTACAAATAGGCCTCATGGAGGCTTGAATGCAACCAGGTGCTCCTGCACCAGAAATGATTTAACATATATTATGTCCACCAGATTCAATTGTCACTAGAGCTACAAACAGGGACAAATTAAAAAATAGAGTAGAGAAAGATTGTAAAGAAACAACATATTTCCAAGCTGCCAATAAGGAATAAAAGAGGGAGGAGTGATTTATTAGATGAAACCTCACACACAATCTGTATCCTAGATTATGTTCTGATATGTAATTTTACCACCGTGGCCTATACAAGGTAAGAACATTCCTGCTTTTGCCCATAGAATGGGAAAATATAATCACTAAATTTAATCTAGTATTTTGGTATCCAAGACACTCATTGAACTATACTTCGTCAATTGTACTCGATCACTTGCAGTTGCAAGAAATCGAATACGTTTTTCTAAAACCCAGAAAATGGATGTCGCTTGAGTTCATGTAGTTTAGGCCTGAAATGAAAAAAACACATATTAAAATTCTTATACCTATTTATTTATTCAAATAGATTTTATAATAAAACCCATAAAAATGTCTTACCTTTCATCATCACGTAGAAGTCGTTCTACAAGGTTATAAGCCTCGGGAATATGACTAATGGTGGAAATATCATAATTACCATTTTTGATATTATTTTCACGTGCTGAAATATTACCAAAAGGATGATTTCCGCAAGTCATGGCATAGAAAATAATGCACCCAAAGTAAAATGCATCTCTTTCCATAGCTTTTTCACCTTCATTGAGCTCCTCACCAGGTTTCCTTTTTTTATGACCTACCATAAATCATATTGATATTATCATAATAAATATATCATTTTTTGGTATTTAACAATAATAATGACATACAAATTAAAGTATAATAAGTTGTGTTTGATCTATTTAACAATTCAATAGAATCACAA
Source organism: Sequoiadendron giganteum (assembly GCA_007115665.2). Classification (NCBI taxonomy): domain Eukaryota; kingdom Viridiplantae; phylum Streptophyta; class Pinopsida; order Cupressales; family Cupressaceae; genus Sequoiadendron; species Sequoiadendron giganteum. Next base: position 249,180,324 of record CM021104.1, on the reverse strand, counting down.
CAATCTATAATATCTAACTTTAAAAAATTAACAAAAAACTAGTTAAAATATTTAAATATTAAAAATTTAAAAATATTTAGAATAATTTTTAATAACACTACAAAAAATTTCAACTCAAAGTATGTGACCATACACAAAATTGACATATCCTTACAATATTAGACTACTCGATCCTTAACACATTTACTAAACTACTATTTATACCAATTTTGAAATAATATTAATTTTTTTTAATAAATTCTAGAGATAAAATTATTAATGTCAATAACTACTTGATTTCATTACAACACACCCCATATTAAAGTACACATGATACCAATGGACCCAAACACCTCATCATTCCTTTATTTAGCAAATTGAAAGAATGACTTCAAGAGATCCTAGAATAATTGACTTTTTCTAACCAAACCATTTGAAACCAACCAAATTTTCATATTTAGTAAGCTTTACCAAATTTCAAATGCTATTTTAATTGTTAAAGAAGTTATCTCTTAAATTATGGGTTTCTTCAAAATTCACTATATTTAGACTTAATTTTCTGTTTTAATAATTATAGACTCATCATCATTAATAGTTATAGAAAAATATATTTTTTATATTCTAAACCATAAATATCCATCTATTTGAAACCAAAACTAAATAGTTAAGTCACTATCAAAAATTTCATTATAAACGTCTTATTTTTCCATGGTCAAAAAGATTTTGAATATCATTCATTTATTCAAAACTAAAAATCTAAGTTAAATACATAAAGAGGGGGAAGATGTAGATAAAATTATTTAGATGAACTAGATAATATTTTTTGTTGTACCTTACACACACCCATTTCTCTTTAGTAAAATATAAATTCCCTTTTTTCATTCTGATTTTTAGGTTTCTTTCTCTTTGGTCTTTTAGGTGCTTGGTATTATCTCCACAATAAACTTGCATTAACTATTAGGAAAATGATGTCTCAACCTTGCAATTACATGAGGTTACTATTTATATTAAGATTACATTTAAACGCAAATTGGTGTAAAATTTTCCCCAAGGCTTTGAAATAACTAAATAAATATTTAGAGAGTGAACTTGAATTTATTTTGCTTTGCTTACGAATGCGAATTGAAAACTTCCAAATAACGAATCATTGCTGTAAAATAAAGAGAATATCTTAAGCACAGGCGAAAATAATAGCGAAATCCTTTCAATCAACAACAGTTCATCTATCCCCCCAAACATAGTTGAATAAAATCCAGAATTAAGCTGTGAATAAGAAGGGGGAAAAGCAACAATTTCTTAAAAGTGAATGCTAGAGCTCGACAAAGAAAGCGCATGCGAATAAAACCAAACCTAAGGATTTCATTTTTTACTAATGGTGTTTTTGGTTTTGCAGGAACAGGTAAGCTTCTATGCTCATATACTAACATGTGCAGGTGAAAATTGGGAGAAGCTGTGGGTAAAGAGTAAATAAAAGCAGAACAGGCAAAGACACTACAAACAATACAGGAAAATGGCTAACATCTGTAATAAAGCAGAGCAGGTTAAAAAGAAGGTGAATATTAGTGAAGAAAAGCCACCATGGATACCAAATAGAGGTAAGAAAGAAAGATGGCAATACGAAGCAAGAAAAGAGTGGACACATGGTTGGAAACAAAGCTACAAGCAACCCACGAGGAAAGTGCGAAGACAGAAGGGAATCCCAGGGGTTGCGACCCAAGCAAATGCGATTCCGCTAGGCAAACACAGACAAGCAAGATGCAAAAGAATCACAATTAACTCTTCAACACTTTGTGACCCTATTGAGTATCTAAAAAAGAGGGCTTTCTTCATAAAGAAAGCAAGGAAATGGCTGGAGAGGACAAGAGTAGAGGAATGGTGGAAGAACAATTGGGGACAGGGTATGAAAGTTACCCCTCTACCAAAAGGTTTTTTTCTTATCACCTGCCCCAGCGAAGCGAGGAAAGCAGATATCATGTCAAGAAAAGTATACGAGATGGATGGGGAAGGTTGGTACTTGATTAACTGGAGACCAAATTTCAACCCGTTGAAAGAAGAAATCGGAGCAGGGCTTACCTGGGTACGTTTGTATAATTTACCCACAAAATATTGGAACAGAGAATGTTTGAAATCCTTAGGCAATGAGTTAGGGGTTTTTGTCAGAATGGATGAGGAAACAGCGAGAGGTGAACATGGTTTTTATGCTAGGGTATGCATCCTGATGCAGCCAAAGACAAAAACTCACCAAGAAATAGAAATTGCCACGGAGCTAGGGGAATGGAGGCAGTTGATAGAATTGGAAAGAAAAGAAATTGGCAACAAAGAAGGCAAAAAGACAGATCAAAAGAAGGGGGAATACCAACAAAACAAAGGGTCAAAGTATAAAGAGGCCATAAGAACACTAGAATGGAGGGATGGGAAAAACCTAAGGCAGAATAATGGACAAAGCAAGAATCAATTTGAAGGAGGCAGTAGCAGGACTGAGTTAAGACGGAACCCAGATAAAGGAAACACTAGTCAAAAAGAAAGTTTTCAAGGTATAAGAGAAAAAATAGGAATAGAAGTATCTCAACGATGGGACAAAGACAAGATCAAGAGTGTAGAAATTGATAAGGAGGCAAATGCTCTTGATGCGGCATGCTACCTTTACGGAATAATAGAGGAATGCAGTGGAATAAATCTGAAAGAAAACTAGGGAAGAAACTCACAAGCCACAATAAAGGAGGCAACAATGTAGGAAGTAGCAGCCAGAGTAGATGGGTACCAAGCAAGTAAAGGAAAGGAAGCAGAAAAGAAAAAAATATTCATTGTGGATCATCAAAAATAAAATGGGGTGAAAATCAGGCACCCAAGGAAACACAAACTCAGCCAGTAATGAAAGTAAAGGAGAAATTAGTCCAGGCACAATATGATGATCTCCGCTTGGCCCAACTAATGAATAATGGAAATTAGAAAGGGGAAGAAAATAACTCCAAGAAAAAAGAGATAGAAGAAATAGCCACATTAAAGAAAACAAGAGGGATGTTATACAAAGTTTCCAAAAATCAGGAAAAGGCAGATAAGGCGGAAGAAGATCAAGCAAATCAAGTTTCATCAGATGGAGAGTTTGTGGAAGAAGGGCATTCAGACTAGGAAGACCCTCTGGACATCATTGAAACATTGGAACAGAGGTAGATAACACAAACAACAGCCAACTTCTTCCTTAATAACTCAATCAAAAGAAGAAGAGGCAAGAAGTCAAGTAAACAAAAAAGGGAAGAAGATGCTCTAAGACAAGATCAAACATCTATTAAAACCTTAATGCTAAAATCTGCATCTAAGGGAGGAAAACCCTCCCTTGGAGAGCAATGAAGATTCTTACTTGGAATGTCAGGGGCCTAAATTCCCCTGACAAGAGGCGCATGGTGAAGCGCCACTTAGAAATAGGAAGAAGAGAAATGGTACTACTGGAGGAAACAAAGTTATCAACTAAAGAAGCAGAGACATTCATAAAGCATTGCACAGGGTGGAGTGGTATCTTTGTAGAAGCAATGGGCACTTCAAGCGGTTTGGGGATAATGTGGCATACTAATAGGGTCTTAAAAACATAACAAACTCATCCATGAATTGGAAAATAGCAACATCAAGGAGCACAAGGTCAAATCTAGAATTCACAGTGTTCAACATCTATGGCCCAGTGAAGACAAAGGACAAACAAAAGGTCTAGACAGAACTAAGAAATCAACTAGCAAGTAATCAAGAAAAATGTGTCTTGGGAGGAGACTATAACACAATTTTGGACATTAGGGAGAAGCTAGGCAGAATAGGAAGAATCTCCCAGTCACAAAAGGATTTCTCCTCTTTTGTTGAGAGAAATGGACTAATGGACTGCATTTCCCCAAATGGTTCTTACACTTGGAATAACAGCAGAAGTGGGTTCACTAACATAGCTAAGAGGCTAGACCTTTCCTTCTAAATGAGGCATGGACGAGGTGGCCAAATATTCTATCCTCACTCATATGTCCAACTCCCATTTTAGATCACTTTCCGGTTGAATTGGATATAATGGAGGATGCAGTAGGCCCAAAAACACAATTCATGTTTGAGAAAATGTGGATGAGACATCCAGATTTAATTCTGAATCTGAAACTATGGTGGGAAGAACCCATCAGGGAGGGTGGTAAAAAAATGTACATATTCCATAAGAAGCTCAAAAGACTGAAAGAAAGATTAAAAATATGGAACAATGAAGTCTTTGGCAATTTTTTTTGGAAAAAGAAAGGATCCAAGCAAAAATGGCTGCAAACAGTGAGATTGTAATAAATGTAGGAATGTCACAATCAGAGTTTATAGAAGAGAAAAAGCTCCAGCCAGAATACCAAGAAATCCTAGCCAGGGAAGAAATATTTTAGAGATCCAAATCAAGAGAGATGTGGTTGGCGGAAGGAGATCAAAACACGAATTTTTTTCACTATACAACCAAAGTAAAACATAGATCAAATAGAATCACGCAAATCAAGAAAGAAGATGGATCAACCACAACTGACACAACAGAAATCCAAAGGTTAGGTGCAGAGCATTTTCAAAAACTACTAAGCTGGGAAGGTGAAGCAAATGCTAGACATAGCAAACTACTGGAAGGCATACCTAATATAATCATGAAAGATGACAATGATTTTTTAATAAGGCCAACCACTTTAGAGGAGGTTAAAAAAGTAGTCTTTGAGATACATACAGATAAAGCTCCAGGCCCCGATGGATTCCCAGCAATACTTTATCAAACATGCTGGGATTTCATGGGGAAGGAGATTTGGCAATTAGTAGAAGATTCAAGAAAGAAATCAACCATCTTGAAGGACATCAACAACACAAACATTGTTCTTATCCACAAAAAAGAAGAGTGTTCTACTTTTTCTGATTATCGACCCATATCTCTATGCAACACAACATATAAAATAATCTTTTAGGTTATGGCCAATAGGCTAAAAACACTCCTACCAAAGTTGATATCCCAAGAGCAAAGTGGTTTCATCCCCGAAAGAAATATAACAGACGGTATAATAATAGCACATGAGGTAATGCAATCCATCAAGAATTTAAATTTAAAGAGTATGATTCTAAAATTAGATGTGTGCAAGGCATATGATATGTTCCAATGGAGATTTCTGCTAAAAATAATGGAGAAATTCGGATTTGAAAAGAAATGGATAGATTGGATTTTCAGCTGCATATCCACCATTCGTTTCTCAGTGATAGTGAATGGCACTCCTAGTGGCTTCTTCCCAAGTGGCAAAGGACTGCGACAAGGGGAACCCTTGTCTCCTTTCCTATTTGTGATACTAGTCGAAGCATTAAGCAGGGAAATTCAAATAAAGGCTGCATCGTCATTGTGGGAAGGAGTTAAAACAGTAAACAACCTGCCAGCCTTCACTCATCAACTATTTGCAGATGACACATTAATGTATGGCAACGCAACACTTAAGGAAACACATGCCATCAAGGACACTCTTATAGACTACTCAGAAGAGTCAGGCCAAAAAATAAATTATGCAAAATCAAGCCTATTCTTCTTTAATACACCAAAAGGAATGTAAAGGAAAATATCAAATATTCTAGGCTTCAAAACTGAAAAACTCCCATCAAAATACTTGGGAATCCCTTTCTTTACTGGGTCGGTCAAAGGTGAACATTGGAAGGAAACAGTTGAGAAATGACAAAGAAGAATAGAAAGTTGGAAAGGACGTTGGTTAACCTTATCAGGTAGGATCAGAATGCTGCAGTTAGTCATATCAGCCATACCAATGTATACCCTCTCCTGCATGGAATTGCCAAGAAGAGCAGGCCAGAAGCTTAAAACACAGCAAAGAAAATTTATGTGGGAAGGAGCTAATGATAAAAATCGAATACCACTAATAAGTTGGGAGAAAGTAACAAGTAATAGATCAAATGGTGGAACCAATGTGCATGATTTGCAAGTCCGAAACTTGGTAGTGGGCGCAAAGCTAATTTGGAAAATGTACCAACAACCGAATGCCCTATGGAGAAAACTCTTACAAGCAAATTATATGGACATAGGAGCCCCAAACAAAATTCTAACTATAGCCAATCCACCAAGAGGCTCAGCGATATGGAATTTCATGATCAAATGTCATGACATCATAACAAATCACATAACATGGAAGATCAGAAATGGAGAGACCGCTTCCTTCTGGCATGACTCACGGAACGGATATCCTTCGCTTGATTCCATTCCTGAGCTGACTGATGCTATTCAAATCACTTCAGATACTTATGGAGACAAAGTAAGAGATTACTTTACTATCAAAATAATGGATGGTGTACCACAACTCATATGGAAATAATTTGAATTCATAGAGCCAACATGTAGGGAAACTCTAATAAAGGAATTGGAAAATCGAAGGGTGTTACTAACCAAAGGAAATGATGAAATAATCTGGAGTGCAGCCAAATCAGGTTATTACTCAGTTAGGCTTGGCTATGTAATAGCAAAATTAGATCAAACTTTAGGTACTTGGCCAAAAGATCTTTGTTGGGGAAGGAATGTGCTCCTAAAGGCAGGAGCTTTCTCTTGGACAACATTACATGAAAGAATCCTTACAGGTGACAGATAACAAAAAATTGGGATAATAGGTCCCCAAAGATGTGTACTATGCAAGGAAGCGGAAGAAACAACAAACCATCTCTTGTTGCAGTGCAAATGGGCTCAGGAATGCTAGTCACGCTTTTGTCAAAAGCTAGAATGGTATGGACCATTACCAAATGATTTGAAGAGTGTCTTTGATTCTTGGCCAAGAATGAGTAAAGGTGCCATGTGGGAAGGACTATGGAAAGAAACACCCTCCCAAATAGTATGGCAACTCTGGAAAGAAAGAAACGAGAGAATATTCAATGACAATGAATCATCCTTGAGAGCCTTATTGAACAAAATAGAAATTGGAATATCTGAACATTTGAACACAAAGGTGGCTCAAAGACAATGTAAGTTCTTTTCCTCATGGGACAACAAGATGACGAAGAATTGGCCCCACCTAATAATCCCAAAAGGAGAGACTGTTAAACCAAAGTCAAAAAGAGAAAAAGCCAAATGGAAGCCACCATCCATGGGAAAATATAAACTTAACTTCGATGGAGCAGCATGTGGTAACCCAGGTAAATCAAGGGCAGGCTTCATTATCTGAAGCAGAGATGGGTCGGTGGTGTATGCAGGAGCAATCAAAATTCCTATAGGTACAAATAATGAAGAAAAATTTGCTGCCCTACATGTTGGTGTTAAGTTATTCCTAGAAAATAACATTAAAAGAGTTGACATAGAAGGTGATTCTCTAATTTTTATTAATGCAGTGGCAAAGCATCAAGCACCCAATTGGAAATTCTTAGTATGGATAGATAGGATCCACATGTACCTAGAGAAAATGGAAGATTTCTCCTTATCTCATGTATACAGAGAAGCTAACTCTGCAACAGACTATTTGTCCAAAGTAGCAATTCAACAAAATGAGTTGGTGTTAATAAAGGACAGGATTGACATGTGGCCAGAGCTCAAAAGAATATCAAAATGTGAGGCCTCAGAGGGGGAACCTAAACCTTCCTAAGCCAATATCCAGAAAAGCCAAACACTAGAAGCTGAGAAGTCAGAATGTGATGGCATTCCTAAAGACCTGGGACTGCCCTAGGAAGCTCTAACCAAAGCTCTGTTTTTTTCCCGAGCCTTAGCGGCCATCACAACCCACTGAAACCTTCATTATCCCTTTCTGCTTTCATTTGTTTCATTTCCCTTTCTTCAAAAATCTCTCTAGCACTCACCCTCTTGGCATTCATTATATCCTAAGTTACCGGTTCGGGTTCGGGGACGGGTTCGAGTACGAGAACTTGGTACGTGGGTACGTGAAATTTTTTTTAGGGGTTTGCGTATGTATGGGTACGTGTATATATATATATGTATTATATATACAAAAAAAAAGAGAAATATACAAAATTGTAAAACTAAATCATTTCATAGTATGATACTTGATCATTGATCAATGCCAAATGCCAAAGATAAATATTAAATGTCAATTGATAGTTGTATTTGACTTATTTGAAAGAAAACTGGGTACAAAATGGCATCCTCGTGTGGAATGAATTGATGTTGATATTCTTAAACAAAATGAAAATAGAAAATTGTTTTTGTAAAGCTGAAAGTACTATATTAATATATTTTACAAATTTACATCTTCCTCTTTCCCATAAAAATGAGGTGTGGCATGGAGTTTTGTATGGTTTCAAAAGCCTTAAATGTGATATTATAGATGAAGACTTGTAGGAAAACTATGCAAACTTGGACTTGGAGAGTACCAATTAAATTCAATGGGAGTTTGAGGGCAATGTCTCCAATGGGGTCAAGGGGCAGCGCCCCTTGTGGGGGTCTAGAGGTAATGGCCCAAGTGGGGTTGAGGGGCAGTGCCCCTCGTGGGGGTCTGGGGGCAACGCCCCTAGTGGGATTGAGGGGAAATGCCCCTCGCGGGGGTCTAGGGGCAGCACCCCCAGCGGGGTCGAGGGGCTGGATTAGAGTTAGGAGACAAAATAATTTTAAAAAAATGTTTTTTTATAAGTTCTGGGCCGTGGGTTCTTCGAGGTATGCCTGGGTACGTGCCTGGTACTTTCGGGTCCACGCACCAATTGACTGGGTGCACCCTGTGCGTACCCAGAGCACACCTGCAGGCAAACCCATACTGGGTTCGAGGCCTCCGGGTGCGAATCTGGTAACTTAGATTATATCCTTCAAATTTGTAGGCAGCCGAAACTTATCTTTCCTTCTATTTACGCCCTCTGAATGGCTCTTTCCCCCTTCTTTCTCTAGCCCTTGGCTCACTTACCCCTCATACGTTCACCCACCTTTCTCCCATGAGAAGCAGCGATACTATAATCTGTAAGCAAACTTTAAAGCTCTAGGCAACATGTTGAAGGCATTTTAAATGTGAAGGGAAGCCAAAAGGAATCCTCAAGAATAGCAATTTATGGGAACTAATCAATCACCGGGAAAAGAACTCTGTCAAAACTATTGTCTCAGCAACTGCATAAAGCACCGTTGCATCAATGGTCCTATCATCCCAAAAACTCCAAAATTGGGAGTTGCCCCCTCTGGCAACATTTGCCTATCAAAAAAAAAAAGTTTTGTTGCAAGATCATGTCTAGATTTGAAGATATTAAAGTTTTCACTTTTGAAAGTTTCAAAGCTCAATTTGAAGGCCTTGGAGGAATTTTTGGACATGAAAGTGGTCCTAACTATAAAATATAGTAATAAATTGATACATTGCTTCACAATATTTTCATTGATTCAAATGGGTTGTCAATTAGACACCCAAATCAAAAGTTAGGTCTCCAAAAATTGGAGATGTAAAAGACATGTTGGACACATAAATAAACTATAAAAAGGAGTTACACATGGTTATATGTGTTTTGACACATCATATGAATCTATTATTAGAGATAAGGATGGGTGCCACTTTTTTGGTGGCCTTAGCTTATGGTTTTGTAATATCGTTTGATGGTTCCATGTATTGTATACCTATATATTAGATGCATGAGATGGAGATTGTGTGTACGAGTCTTATAGTTGTTGAGTTGCCTCTAGATATGTGGTTTGTGCTACTCCTATGAGAAATCTTACTCTACAATTATATTATAATCTTGTTGATATTAGAATAATATATTGGGTGGTTTTTATAGTGCAAGGTTTTTCTACCAAAAGGGTTTCTCCACATAAATACCTATGTTGTGTATGAATGTTGTTTTTGTTTATTTTTATTTAATTTTATATAATTGGTCATATTTTAATTTTTTTTGCATAACAATCCTCTCAATATTAGTTTCTAGTTTTTTCAGTGTTGCTTGGTGTTTGGGGTGGGTTTTTTACTTTCAGGGTGTTTCTTTTGTTTGTTTCATGGCGAAGCAATAGGTTTCACACAGTTTGGTGGTGGCTGATCGTGATGGTGGGTTTCAAAATGGATCATCATCGGGTTTGAATGCTTAGCACTCTAAGTCTTTCTATGTGGGGGAGGGCCCCAAATTGAAGAAAGTGAATGGTTGTTTGCCCAAGAGTTAGGATCGTCTGGTCTTGGTTCTCTCTCCAAAATCATTGGCTGATGATGTTTCTTATTGGAGCAAACATGCTTTAATCTGTAAATTCCTTGGGATTCGCATTCCTTTATTGGCTTTGGATGCTTGGATTAGGTGTACATGGAAGGTTGAGGGTGATATGGAGTTAATGGTGGCTGCAAACAACTATTTTTTGGTTGTTTTTTCCAACATGGTTGATAGGAATCGGGTTTTTGAGGGAGGACCCTACTTTTACAATCATGTTGGGTTGTTTATAAAACCCTGGCATGTGGGTTTAATATAGCTGAAGAATTGACGTTGAGGGTTCCGATTTGGGTTCGCCTGTCGTGGCTCCCTCTAGAGTTTTGGAGAGAAGATATTTTACAACTGATTGCCACTCTTCTTGGTAAGCTTGCTATAGTTGCTCAACAAACCCTTGAAAGAAAGGTTTTTTTTTTTGCTCGGATTTGTGTGGAGGTTGATTTGAATATTCCCTTGTCGGATTCTCTGGAGATTTATCTTGGTTCTTTGTCTTGGATTCAACAACTTGATTATGAGTCCTTTCCTTTTCATTGTTGGATTTGTCATGAGTATGGACATCTTCAAAAACAATATCCTAGGATTAAGAAGACTCCTCCTAATTCCTCTCCTTCATCATCGGCTCCAAAATTTGTTAGGGAGGATAAAGGGAAATATTCTATGATGGAGGGTGAACCAGATTAAGATGGTTTTATGCCAGTTAAGTCGGCTAAGGGTCATGGTCAGAAGAGATCGTTCAAGGATAGGAAGAATGAAGAGGACTTTAACCGATTTGAGGTGTTGAACACTTCAACCTTGGAGGAAGGAATCTTGTTGAATGTACCTTCTAATGTTATTGGTATGGGTGCTACTGTGGGGTAGGGACAGAGATCCGATCAGGATATTCATTCATCTCAGGGTATGTAGGATCATCTGGTAACTCTGAAGGATCATATGCAAGATGATGATGATGATATTGTTTTGGTAAATTTGGCAAAGGAGGGGCTAGCTTCGAACAAGAGCAAGAGGTCTTCTATAGCCTTGGGGGTGCAACAACGCACGATTATGAAGGGACTGTTTGAACACTCTTCTAAAAGTGGCCACAAGAAGGACCTTGAGAAGATTAAGCATACTGGAGAGTTGTTGGTGGAATCTGGGTCTGTTAAACCCATTGATGCTCACTTTTCACCATCACAATCAAAGAAGTCACCCCAGAGTTTTGGAATTCTATCTTGGAGAAAATCCAATGACAACTTGCTAGTTGGAAGGGCTCCTTACTCAATCATGTGGGTAAGCAACAACTTCTTTCTGTTGTTCTTCAAGGCATACCTATCTTTTTCCTATCCCTATTTAAGATGCCTAGATATATTGCTAAAAATTTTGAGAAGATCCAAAGGTCTTTTCTTTGGTCGGGTACTGAGGAAAAAAAGAAGCCCGATTTGGTAAAGTGGGATAGGGTTTTCCAACCAAAATGTTGTAGTGGTCTTGGGATAAGATCCAATTCCAATTGTAATAGAGCTCTCATGGCCAAGGTGGGTTGGGACCATCCGAGGGATAGGAAGGATTGGTGTGAAATAATGAATGCTAAATACCTTTTGAATCGATCGATGATTGACTGCCTTTCAGAAGCCCACCCTTCGGGGTCCTTGGTTTGGAAGGGGATCTGTAGCCTTTAGGATCTTTTGAGGAAAGGGATCAAATGGAAGATAGGTAATGGTAATAAAATAAGATTATGGGTAGATATTTGGTTACTTGACTCTCCCCTAGACTCTTCTGAGTTTAGATCCCTTAAGGGTCGAGTGCAACAAGTGTTTGCTTTATATATTTGTGATTACTTAACTGGGCCCTTGAGAGCTAGGAAATGGAAGGATATTAGTAGTTGTTTCCCTTTAGCCCCAAATTTGTGTTCTCTTGCCTTGAAGCTGCAGGAATTGCTTTCTCTCACTAGATTACCCCTTTCCCACTATGTGGATGAATTCTTCTGGATCCATGATTACCAAGGTGATCTTATTGTGAAATATGCTTATAGTCAGCTGACTGACCTAGGAGCGGTCAATGTTCTATGAAAAAGGTTTGGAACGAAACATGATACCAAAAATTAATTTCTTCTGGTGGACTATTTTTCATAACAGGATTCTTACTGAGGATAATCTAAGATTAAGGGGATTCCAAATCCCCAACAAATGTTTATTGTGTAAATGCAATGAAGAATTGGTTGATCATTTGTTGTTACACTGCCCCTTTGTTGTTCAGGTGTGGGAGTTGCCACTTAAAAGATTAGGGATTTAGTGGATTATGTGCAAGGACATCAAATCCTTTTTGTTAAGTTGGACTGGACCCTTCTCCCATCCTCTAACTAATGAAATTTGGAACCAAGTTCCTCCCATTTTATGCCCGTGTCTATGGAAGGAGAGGAACAACAGGATATTCAGGAACACTGAGATGAACCCGAAAGAGGTGTTCAGTGTTGGTGCTCATCTCATTGAGGAAAACATCTCTCTTTTCAAAGGTGAAATCTTGGATATAGGCCCGATGGAGATAGAAATAAGCACAACTAAAGCTTGGCATCATAACTTGGATGTTAATTCTTATGACAACTCCAAAATTTTAGCGCAGAGAGCCACTATTTGGAAACCCCCTAACAGGGGCTGGTTCAAACTAAATTTTGATGGGGCTACTAAGGGCAACCTGGGTAGAGCAAGTATAAGAGGAGTGATTAGGGACCACATAGGAAATTTAGCGGTTGGTTATGTGAGAGGGATCGGTCTTCACTCTTCAATGTTAGTTGAAGCTCGTGCGTTGTTAAAGGGCTTACAAATAGTTATTTGCTTGGGGATAAAGAACCTTCACATCGAAGGGGACTCAAAGTCAATTATCGATGTTATTAATTATGGTAGACTATTGGGTTGGAACACTAAGGATATTCTTCTCGAAATTAGATTCCTTATGTCTAAGCTAAAATTAAATGTGGCTAGTCATATCTACAGAGAGGGGAACCAAGTTGTTCATGCCCTAGCCAATTTTAACACACATTGGAAATTGTCCAAATGTTGGCGTGACCTAAGTATACTACCACCTAATATTCAAAATATAATAATGAAGGAACAAAGCCCTTACTTGACCTATGATGAAAACACCACATATGCTTAGATGGATTTTTGGGGGACCCACTTGCTTTTTTATTGGGCTTAGTGGTATTTTTGTGGTGGTGAGATGGATGATTAGTTGTATCAATGGGATGGATATCAAGTGGATTTTTTCAAATTTTATGATGGAGCCCCTGTTAAACAAAGAAATCATGTTTTGTTATGGCAAGTACTAGTTATTTATTTCTCAATTGGACCGTACTTGTTGTAATCTCGTAATGGGGATTTACTTAAACTCTTGAAATTTCAAATTCGTGTTTATAGATTTTGATGTGACTTGTAATTATGAGACTAAACTCCTTTTTGGCTTGTATTTTTCGCTAATCTGGCTCTATACCTTATGAATTTTTTTGGCGAGGTTTCTAAAGTTGGCCAACTCTTAAACGCTATCTTTCTGGAGGTTTCTTTTTTGGCCCCATGGCTAATTTACCTAGATTTATGTGCTCTTGCGACATGGAAGGCAATCCTTACATGCATGTCAGGTACTTTTTACTTAGCCGATGGTGCAAAGTGATCCCTAGTAATGGTTCCGCTAAGATGGTTACTGAGAAGTTTTATACTCATGTGTGTGATCTGTCCTTAGGATTGATTACCAATTATTACCATTCACGACTTAAATGCCTTATTATGTGGGTGAATTTTTCATCTTGCTATTATCTCTAACCTTCTTGGTTATCATAGTTCCTAGTTTTACTGTGTGTAGTGCGACATCATGGGGGGTGATAGGGTGTGAACGGAGCTAGATAATTGCAATGAATTTCACAAGGATCCCCTTGTCTAGCACATTTACGTTGAAAGTGGCATAGCTCCTCTGATGGAGAGTCTTGTGGGTCATGACCCTAATCTTTCGACTCAATTTGTCAATTCTTGGAAGAATCGTCATGTGTCCATGGGAGGCATCTCCTTCACTATGGATGAGGATGTGATTGCGCAAGTGACGGGTCTCCAGAGCACCGGTATGAAGCATCCTAAACATTCTAAGACCCAATATAATGAGAGTATGATTTTATTTTTTTGTGGGAGATGAGGCGCTAGTCACAACTAGTCTGGTTTCAAACAAGAGGTTCTTTCGCAACCGTGGAACTAGGTGTGTTTGGCATTGATGAAATATGTCACGTTGGAAGGAAGGTACAAGACCTATTACTTCTACCATTTCCCTTTGTTAAATCATCTTAGACATAAGGTCCTTATGAGCTTTCCCTTCTTCCTACTTATGGACCTTGAAAGTTCTGTTGAAAAATGTACTGCTTTGGTTGCTTCTAACCCCAATGAACCTACTCCTCTACCTCTCCATCAGGGTCTTATCCTAAGACTCTACCATTTTCATCTGGCTTTATTCCCACTAAAACCTATTTTGGTCATCTGAATTAAGGAAATTGAGCCCCCTACTGAGCCCAACTTATCCCCTACTGAGTCGAAAGGCCTTGTCAAGAAGATTCACCCGATCCCTGTTGATTTTGTAAAACCCAAACTTGCTACTAAAAAACTCAAAGGGTTTGAAGGAGTTGTCCATACCAGTGCAACGGCTAGCCTGTGCGACCTAAAATCATGCCCATTTTAACAACTTGTCCCTTCTAGCCATTGTATACATTATTTGTTTATCCTATTTATGTTACTTATGAATAGATATTATTTGTTTATTTTTTGGGTGCTTTAAATTTTTAAAATATATTAGATGATATATTTTGACTTGTTATATTTTTATATAGTTTTCTATATAATATAATATTTTTAGTTATAATAATATATCATCTTATTACAATATTTTTGTATAGAAATATTTAATTCTAATAGTAACCCACCATAATTTTAACCCTAATTCTAATAGGAATCCTAATCCTAACTCTTACCCTAACCTAATTCTAATCATAACCTTGATTGTACTCTAACTATAGCCTTATTTTTAAATCTAACAATAATTCTAGCTCTAACCCTTACCTTAATCCTAATTCTAACTATGATTTTAACCCTAGCCCTAACCCTAACTCTAGCCCTAACCCTAACCCTAACTATAATTATAATGCTTACCCTAACTCTAATTCTTACCCTAATTCTAATAGTAACCTAATTAAAAGAATTTTGAACATTTTCAAATCCATATATTTTTTTGATGTTTTTTCACTCATGCTTTTAATTTAAAAATTAATTCTAACTATGATTTAACCCTAACATTATGTTTTCTTTTCTAAGTTTATTAACATTTTCTACCACTTACTTGACTAATATAGTAGTTTTAAAAAAAAAATAGTTTACATACCCATTTTTTAAATAAGAAAAAACGATGCCCATATTAACAACTTGTCCCTTCCAACTGTTGTATACATTATTTGTTTATCTTATTTGTGTTACTTATGAATAGATATTATTTGTTTATTTTTTGGATGTTCTAAAATTTTAAAATATTTTAGATGATATAGTTTGACTTGTTATATTTTTATATAGTTCTCTATATGATATAATATTTTTATTTATTATAATATATCATCTTATTACAATATTTTGCTATAGAAATATTTATTAATTTAGAATATTTTATAATATAAATATAAAATATATTTTTAGAATTTTTATCTTCAAATATTTATAGAAACCAATTTAACTTAAGATATTTTTAGAATTGTGATTATATTTTTTATTCAAAAATACATTGTTAAAACCATTTTCCTCTTGGTGGTGCCACTCAACATTAGCATTGTCTTTTTCATTTATACTTAAAAGTAAATTTGTAGCTATTAATTTTCATGATATTTTTACTTTTGAAATTTGTTGATTCAAATAACTAAATTAATTTACATGTTTATTTTGGGAATCTGTATAATTTCATTTTTATTTATTCTTATGAAAACTTTAAATATTAGTTTTAATTTTTTTATAAAAGTATTTATTAATGATCATTCTTTAAATTGTTTTAAAAATTCTTCAAATAATAACTCTTGTCAAATGTAAATTAACTTTAGGTTATAACTGCAGGAATCTATTGCTTAACCCAATAAAATTCAACAAAATATGAATTTGTATATTATATTTTTTCCAACTATACTTAATCCTAAAATAATTTTAACTTTGTTATAAAAGTTAAAAACAAACTCTATTACCAACAAGAAATTTTATTTAAATCCATTTAATGAGAAGTATTTATGTATTTGATAAAGAAGATACAACTTTATATAAAGAAAGGGTTAGAATTGTATAACTAATTGAATAATTTAAAATTAATAATGCTTCCTCTTAGATTATGAAAGAAATAGAAGAAATAAATACAATTGAAAATAATGAGACTTCCCTTTTCATTTTCTACTATTATCGCACTATGGTAATGGAAGCACATTAATGGCCCTTATCTAGTGAAATTGCCTTGCCAATTAGATGGAAGAGAAACAATTTTTCAAAAATGTTTTGTTATAAAATTAGCATCTATACAAATTTAAATAGAAAAACTATTTCAGTTCTCATTGGTTAGAAAAAGAATTATTAATAACTAGTTAAGAACATGGCGTGCCTATAGTTTCCTTGACAAAAACTAAAAACAATTTTCTTTTGATGAAAGTTGTCAGTTTTGTTCAAGATTCTATTTTTTTAGGGTTAGGATTAGAGTTTTGATTAGAGAAAAAATGATAACTCTTGACGTATTTTATATCTATTAATATTTAATATATGTATGTATAAATACATATATTAAATATTAATATATAAAAAATATGTCGAGAGTTATCATTTTACAGGACTTTGAATTGGTCATGGTCATTGTTGCAAAATTTGCACAATCTAGTTTGCTTTCTAACTCAGATCTTCATCTTGCTTTGGATTCTTATGATTTCAATTATGGTCTTTTCCCCATATGGGGTTTTATTTTTCATGAAGATTTGAAATATAATGCTTTCTGTGGAGACTTGTTGTCCATTCTCAGGTCAAGTATCACAAGTGATGATTTTGCAAGAATGGTTTTTGACTGCAATGATCTTCATGATAAAGTTTCTCCTGAAATCCTTGCAGTAGGGGTTGACTTATATCTTGCTCTTCAGCTCATATTTGATATTGCTGCCAGGGATAGAACTAACACAAAGGTTCCCGCCTCTATTGTAAAGAAAGAGATATGGCCAACAATTTAGAATCCATTGCCTCTGTCTTACTATGAGGCTAGTACTTCTTCTAAGGAGGAGGATCATTAACTTGATCCCTTGATCATTTTTGCCTACAATGCTTTACATACTCATCTAGTTGGGCTAGATTGGGGGTTGGTGGGTGGTACATACTTCTTTTTTGGGTTTTTGCCTCTTTTGGATGGGATTCATAGTATGCAATTTTCTCTTTGTAATCGTTCTGGCTCTTCCAAGTTGGGATTGAGCAAAAACTCATGTCTATGTATTACTTTATGTTTAAAATAAATAAATTTTAGTGGCTTTGCCACTTTTATGGAAAAAAAAATACGTACAACTACTTTAAGAATTTATAAAATTATATAATATTTTAAGTAAAAATAAGAAAATTTAAACAAGAGATATATTGTGTCATGTTGCTTAAATGAGTTGCTAATTCAAATTGCATTTAGAATTGAAGCATGAATTATGAAATGAAATAGCAATAGATATATAATTATATATTGTAAGGTTAAATACTAATCCATTTATAGGTAAAATAGAAAAGTGTAACCTAACATATGACACTTGGGAATTAGATAAGTTAAAAAAATAATTATAGTTGTATAAAGGACAAATAAAATTTCCCTAAGATCCATCTAGGCTAACAACATGAAATACAAATAACTCAACATAAATTATCTTGATTTAATTTAAATGAATATAATCTAATGTGGCATGAACACTATCATCTTGGTACAAAATATAGACAACCTAGATGTGTTCATTATATGTCATTCTATACATACTTGGAGCTCATTATGGGTCTACTCCACACTTTTGGATCAATTCCATGACATATAGATCTATTCTACAACATGCAAAGTTGATCCTATTGATTTCACACTTTTTCTCTCTCATTTGTAGACTTTCTACTTTGCATTAATCATTAAGGACTATTTTTTTTTTTAAATACCTTTATGAGACTACCAAATCATTAGGGAAAATTTGTACTAGGAAACCCCTTGAAAATACTAGTTTTATTGTCATTTTTAAACACTGGAAAACAATTGTCTTTAAATATCAAGATATAATAAATTGTCACACAAACATGTACCTAGTCAACTCTCACAGTTAGAGCAAAAAGATGTGAGTTAACAATTTTCAAATTTTCAATTGGATCCACACCATGCAAGATCACTCTCATGCATTGCATAATTGACCTAGGTAATAGAAATAGTGGATTAAAGTAGATGATGCATGTTTAGGAATAATGGGTAATAATGAGGCATATGTGTGGAAATAGGTATATATAGGGTAGGGATAAATAAAATTTGTGCAAATGTATGAAGGAAAAGATTAGATGAGTGAAAATAGGTTTTAGAGAATGAGTCAAATTTATGGTAAGAGTGTCTCACATGTCACTATTTAATTGCACTAAGACATTCCCTCAAAATAGACCCAAAATTAAATGAGAATTGACAAGAATTAGGACAAAGTGAATTTGATTTTTGAATTTTAGAGTAAGTATCATATTTTTCATATTGCTCTTGCATCCAAAAATTTACCCCTAAAATTCTAAATTTTCTCTCGTGCCTATTTTATTAGTGTCATGAGTTGACTCCATGCAATTTTTGTGTGATTTATTGCTATTTTCTTGTATTTAAAAGAAATTAATGTGAATTCATGTATCATTTAAATTTAAGAGATAGAATATTAGGAAAACTTTAATTGAAATATTTAAAAGAATATAATTCCACATCACATCATTCTAAAGGATTTGCATGACTAATGAGTGTTATCATCCATCAATTTAATGACTATAAAGTTGACCTTTCAAGTGGATCATTCTACATGAACAAGACCCTTGTGATCTAACAATTTATCCAAGATATTTTTTAAACACTAGCTACCCTTAATAATCAAAGAGAAGCAAGATATGAGGCAAGTCAAAAATTTTTTTACTAAAATTCACTAAATTAGATCCATAGCTCACAAGACAAACTTGTGCCAATAGAAGATATCTAGATTACCAAATTTCACCCCAACAAAATTCATTAGTTATTTTGATTTCAAGGAAAAGTATAGATGGAGAGGAAATAGATTCAATAACTAGACACATAGAATTCAACACCATAAATGAACCATCCTTTATCTTTTTTCTATAGTAAAGTGTCATATCCCTCACATTTAATTTTTTAGATTAGCATTTAATATTTTTGAAAAAATTACCCCATAATTGAATATTGAATCAATCTAATTTGATTCATGCCTAGTTGTATGCATTTCCTTTTACTATCTCATAAGATGAATCCTATGGAAATGTTATTTCTATTTACAATAAGATAAATAAATAAAATCATGTAAGAGATGCTTCTATGTTGTAACCTTATCATACACCAATTCATTATCTTTTTAATAATAATGTGAAAAAATACCCATACCCTTTACCTTTTATAAAGGTATTTATAATACTAACACCAAATGAAGTTCAAAACAAGTAACCCAGTAATTATCTTATTGAATGCTAAAATCTTGAAAGGGATATAGTCAATACAAAAGTTTCAAATTATATCACAAAAAAATTCATTTGCATACAATAGTGTGGTTCCTTTTAAATCTATTTTATCACAGACTTTTTTTTAAAAGCATACTATTATGAAATTGATAGGAAATGCATAATAATAGTTGTTTTAATAGGCAAAGCATAATAATAGGCTTTTTAAATATTGAACTCTCAACTTTCATTTTAATTTTTTTTAAAATTAATTAGTTTTGTCAAAGTTAGGGACAAAGTTAAAATATAAAATTTCTATTTCTTATTGTCTATTTTCTAGATTTTAACATTTTAGTTTATTTAACTAGAAATTGCACCTTAGTGTACAATGGGTACGTCGAAGAAGTGTGGTAGGTCAATTAGGATAAATTATTGTCTATTTTTTGCATACATTTACTAATTACTAATTTTGGTCAATTGATAGGCCATTTAGCAAATGATGTTTTTTATGCAACAAAGGTCTCAATGGAGAATTTATACCTTCAAATCAACTATGCATCCATGTACAAGGATCCAAACATGAATGAAATAAAACCTCTGAATTAGGAATATAATTAGGATCCATTACCAAGAGGCTCATGTTATGTTTGCAATAAGGAGGGAGGGATAGAGAGAGGGAGAGATAGGGATAGAAAGAGGGAGAGATAGAGGGGGGGATAATGAGAGAGAGAGAGAGAGAGAGAGAGAGATAGGTATGGAGAGGGATAGAGAGAGATAAAGAGAGAGGAGAGAGGGATAGATAGATATGGAAGAGATAAATATATAAAGAGGGAGAGAGAGAGAGAGAGAGATAATGAGAATAAGAATGAGAGAGGGGGACATATAAAGATAGAGATAGAGATGGGAAGTGATATATAGAGATGGAGATATATCTAGATCTATAGAGATAGAGGGAGAGATGGAAGAAGAAATATGGAGAGATAGAGATAGAGAGGCAAAGAGATAGATATAAAGGTCTAGGAAGAGGGAGGGGGAGAGAAAGGGAGAGAGATGGATGGATAGAGAGAGGGAGACATGTCTAAAGATAAAGGGGGTGAGAGGAAAATAGAGTGGAGAGGGAGAGGGAGAGGGAGAGATAGAGAGATATAGATGGTGAGGTAGAGTGATAGAGAGATAGAGATATAAGGAGATATAGAGAGAGGAGGAGAGGGGGGAGAGACAAAGAGATAGACAAACATAGAGAATTAGAGATAGATAAATAGAGATGGAGAGAGGGAGAGAGAAGTAGGGAGAGATGAGATATATGGGAAGAGAAAGAGAGAGATAAAGATAAATGGAAAGATAAAGGGAGAGAGGTAGAGATAGAGAGATAGATAGGGGGATAGGGAGGGAGAGATGAGGAGAGATAGAGAGGGGGTGAGATGAGAGAGAGGGAAGGAGATAGGTACATGAGGGAGAGATAGAGAAGAGGGGGAGAGATAGGTTGAGGAGGAAGAGAGAGAAGAGGAGAGAGGGAGAGACATAGGTAGAAGAGGGAGAAAAATAAGAGGGGGGAGAGAGAGAAATATGTATAGAGGGAGAGAGAAGAAGATGGGGGAGAGAGGGAGAGAATAAGATGAGGGAAAGATAGCTCAAAGAGATAGAGAGGGAGAGATAGAGAGATATATAGGGAGAGGGAGAGATAAAGAGATAGATGGTGAGATAAAGTGATAGAGATATAGATATATTAGGAAGAGAGAGATAGAGATAAATATATATGAGAAGAGAAAAAGAGAGAGGTAGAGATAGAGAGATAGATAAAAAGATAGGAGAGATATATAATAATATAATAATTTATACTATTATATATAATAATAAATATAATTATATTAGATATAATTAATTTGTATTATATAAAATATATATTATATATTAATTATATTTATATGTTAAATTTTTGTATCATATAAAACTATATAAGTTGTTAATTATTAATTATAATCATTTTATATATGTATTTAATAGTTTTATTAAAAAATATAATATATTATAATAATAAGTATAATTATATTATTTATAATTTATTTTTTATATATAAAATATATACTATCGTGCTTCTCAAAATCCTACATGAAAATTTCAAATCACTCCCAATTTTTTATAGTAGCTTACTTGGCAAGTCCCTTGCTTATAACTTTCATTTCAAGGCTACATCATCAAATATGATGTCACATCAGCATGCTTTTTGTCAAGGTGTCCAAAAAGGCCCAAAAAAAGTGAGACTAATACTTGTGCATTCAAAGCATGGGTAGTTGAGTGCTGATGTGGCATCACATGATTGGTTGCTTTTTAGATCAAAGGAACACATTTTGTTTAATAATGGGTATTCAAGTCACAACTATTGGACATTATATAAACAACTACTATCACAATTTTATAAACAACCAACATTCAATTTTAAAAACAATTAACATTAGCATATTACCCATCAATTGCCTATAGAAAAATATTTTTGAGTTAATATGTTAGAAAATACAATTCCATTTGTGCATAGGAAAAAATATTTTTATTTTCTATTTTCTATAAGTAAAGATATTAAAAATATGATATATGAGTAATGATGACAATCTTAAAACTTAACAACACATACAATGACTTTATATTCTTCTTTTACTTAATAGGCCTTGTATATATTGAAGTCCAGTTGCTATCTAGGTTGACTTTTGAAAGCCATCATCCTCATCTCAATTATGAGTTCATCCTCTACCTCTCCAAAGAATTGATATGTGTATGTAATCTGTCTCAAAAAAGGTTAGAGATGAAGAATCTACAGAGTGGTTCTACCCTCGACCCCAACAATCTTCAAAATTCTTATGACCCACCACAGGGTTCACCTCTATTTTCAGCAGAGACGGTTCAACTTGTAAAGTTTGCACATTTCCATTTACAACTTGGACAAGGAGCTCATCTCAGAAATAGGAAATTCTATGAAAAATCCAGTAGCACACAAACTCTTCCTTAACTGACCATGGTCACCAGATACTTCAAGAGGCGCTTCTAAATAGTGCCTAAAAAGCATTGGTCATTTTATTTCTAGTGTTGGATAACTCATTGATCCTAATTACACTCTTGATCATGGAAAGCATGTGAAGGTCATCATTTATCTAGAATGCATTCTTTTGTCTTCTATTGGAGTAAACCCCTGCAATTGAGGTATCTTTATTTGTTTTGACCATCATTCCTACTTCCAATGCTCAACACAAACACAATAGACTGAAACCTTCAATCACCAGTAGTATAAAAAATTCAAATGAAAGAATTAAGACAAAAGAAGATTGATCAACCATGAGGAATTAACGATTTGGGGTTTATCGATGGAGTTTGGAAATCAATGCAAGTTAGGCTTTCAAGATAGAACTCCCTATCTCTAGGATGTATTGAAGCAATCTGCCTATTTTTACATTATCAGTCTAGCTTTCCTTAAAAATTAGTCCTTTCCGAACAACATAACAACCAAAAATAAAACTATTTGACCTTAATTAGGTAGATAATAGTAGGTATCTGCATGCAACAATTGATGTGAAATAATTTTATACCTTTTAAGATGAGTAATATTAATTGAACAATGTACATATGTAATTTACAAATTACACCAGCAAGATGCTTTTAAGATGCTTCAACTTGAATTCAATTAGAATATATAAAAATATAATGTTGAATTATATTGGTGAATAAGATGTATCAACTAATTCTAAACTACCAAACATAACTAAAAGAAATGTAGTTTATTTATTTTTGTCCTTTTCCATTCATAATTAGTTCCTTTTTGATTGAGAAATAACATCAAGGATGAAACAATGCAATAATTTGTGTAAACTTGAAATGAGAACTATATTGTGTATTTCGTAGCAATAATTTGTTGTTCGGTTTTTGCTGGTTGGGATGCTACTGGTTGTTGACTATTTTATTTCGTAGTAGCATTTGGTGACTTTTTGTACAAGGTTTCGGGTCCCTTCAAAACCTATTTTCCCTATTAATCAAAACTATATTGTGTATTTCTCATTTCAATATAATGTGCAAATTTATGAATCATCACAAATTATAGGTTTAGTTTAAAATCCACAATATTTCAAAGATACTCCACTTGTATTAAAAAGATTGTATTGTAAGATATTGCAATGACTTACAATGTTTTGACACTAACAAGTCCTCAAAACAAGAATTCACCATAAATGACATGAAGAGTCATGATGCACTCTCATGACTTCCTAAAATACATTAGTCCACTAGGGAGACACCTAAAATATGGGGAGGAAAATCCATTACAACTTTTCCAATTCGACATACAAATGAATAAGTCTCCCAAAAATAAAAATACAATGGTTAGTTATCTACAATTAATATTTAAAGTATTCTCTAGTACATGGAATAGCTAATAGGCCAATATGTTTTACATCTTATCACCATGTATTTATATCATTCACCTCTCTCCCACTCTTAGCATATGGGTGTAGATAAACTTGGAATTTCATGTCAAATCAAAAAAATCCCTTTTTGCTCAACACTTTACACTAGACATTCATTTACACAAGGGATTAGATCTATTAAAAATAAATTTGAGAGTAGATAGATAGGGGATAATATCTTTCAAAATAAACAAACAATAATTCTAAAAGAAATCCAAGCATGCACATGTATTAGTATCCTTGCCTTCATGTGTAATAAATTTACCCAGCATGACTTTCCATTCTTATACACACATGTTATTTTGAAGAAAAGGATAATACAATGATAATGCACCAAATCAAAAGATATTGTGTAAGGAGGGAAAAATTAAAAGGCATCATTCTAGTTATACATGCCATATGCTAGCATATAATAAAATATGTTTCCTACATGAATAAGGCAAGGGCACAAAATATCATTTTTAATTATCTTGTATTAGATAATATATTATTCAATACTTGTAGCCAATAAGACATCATCTTTTATGCATATTAAATCTATCCTTAGTACAAGAACCAACATGAAACAATTGAGTAAATATTTATTTCTTGTTGTTGCTCACACAAATGCAAGGAAGAAACTATAAAATAGGGAATTTTATATTATATAAAAAATCATATATTCTTTTATATCCCCACTTTGTGTTTGTTAAGGCTATAAATAGGGGATACGAGATGCCATAATTATATTTTAAACATGCGATCGTTTTTCTTCGCTTGATAAGAGCTAATGTTATATTAATGGCCATGGTAAATTTCCATATCATATACAAACCACATATATTGATATAAGTTGCATTTATGGATTTGGTAGGGTTGTCCAAACCATCAAAACTTGTGTACATCCATACACACATAATGTCTCTTTACATGTACTAAATAAAAAACTGAACCAAGGAAACAATGAATTTTAAATTTTCCATATAAAATAAATTCCTCTATGATGTACCTAGCTTAGGCAAGCCCTCAATTTTAAAACCCATCTCATAAGCCAACCAACCAATAATCACTTATATATAGCTACATCACTATAAATTATCAATATGTTTTTCCTTGTAGTAAACGACCTAGTTCATGGACCACATGTTGACAAATTTAAAAAGAACAAGGAATAAATAAGGCAATTTGATACACGACAAAAACTAGTAACAAAGAATTGTAAACTAAAATTATATAAATGCATATGCAAACAATAGGGGATCAATTCAGTTTGACAGAAAACATATATGGGGTTATGAAAGTTGAGATAAAAGGTTGACAACAAATTGAGAGTCTTGGGATGACTAGGGTGTTGGTGTTCCAAATCAACATATCAAATGAATCCTAAAGACTAGCCAATTTCTTATGTTCAGATTCAAAGATGGATTTGGCCAACTAACGGGAAATGGGATTAAAACACATTTCCCCTGCACTTCAGGTTCTATAGGACCTAGGGGGGTGACCCTTTAGCAACATCTAAATATTCAAACACACAACTAACAGGATATTGCTTAATAGATAATGTTATCACAAAATTATGCTGAGGAGCATATAATATCACTCAACATTGGCAAGACATTGAGTGAATTTCAGAAACTAGCATGAAGAACATGGCAAACATAACTCAACAAAACATGATTGAAATGGTTTTTAGATTTAAAGAGTTGGGACCAAACTGAAAACAACAGAAGCATGAAGATTGAGTAGTGCCAAAATAAAGGGTTATGGAGTCATATAACTAGCACCTCATCTTACAGTGTTAAGCATGTTTTGAAGATCTTTGAAAATGTTACCACATTATGATAACAAGACCACTAAAGCTTTATCAAATAACCATTCTTGCAATCCATCTGGAAACACAAAACACCTTTCATATTTATTAAAGCAATTACCGTATACTTTGAATAGTAGGCAATAACAAATATAACTCAAATGCAACAAATATGCATGAAAAATCCAGATAATCTTTGATTATTGAATTCAAAGAGCTTTACATTTTAGCCCTAGAGACAGTCATTTGATAAAATATAATCATGAAAGCATAATTCCAAACACAGACACCTCAGATTAAGAACTCAATTACAATTCATCCTAGCAATACAATTATACCCAGAGCTTTCAAAAAATTGGAACCCCCTACAATGAGAGAAAAAGAGAATATAAAGAAGAAGAAAGAAAGCTCCAGAAGAATGATCCGTAGATGATAGCTCAAAAATTCTCTCCTGTTGATCAACAAAATTACAAATCCTCTCTCCTCTTTCTATAATAGACTTATTTTGCCTCTAATTCTGCCTTTGTCTAAAGTTATTTTACAACTGAAAAATTTCTCCATGTGATGAATTTCTCCATTTTATCCAGTTGTGTGAAAAATGCCTCTCCTCCCGTGAAAACTCCATTTCTGTTCTTTACTTTGCTGCACATTATTTTACTCACTCTAGGTGCATATAATGTTTTAAATGTTTTATTTAAACACATTCATTCATAAGCTCCGATTTCACTTTACAAAAAGTGAAAAACATTAAAAACTTATTAAGTAAAAGGATTTTACCCGTGCACCTATATTCACCATTTCACCTTACACTTTACTTTCAACAAGTAAAGCATTCTTACTCTGCATTTAAACCATTTTGCCTTTTGTATTAAAAGCATGGATTTTAAATAAAACATTCACCTGGTGTGCCATTCATTTTTCATTAAATTCTCCTTGACCTGTTTGCCCAGCATTGAAATATTTCACAAATATTTCGCTTCAGTGCATTTTTTAAAAAAACATGGCCTTATAGTTTCAATTAACAAAGTGAAAAACTTTAATATTTTATCATTAGACAACAAAACTTTTCCATGCTTATAATGTTTCAAATGTTTCACTTAAAACATTTGCCCATCCACAACACATTTTGTTTAAAATAAACTTTCGGGGCAAAAATTTATTTTACTCATGCTTTTATTCACGCCTTTAAGCTTTACTACCCAACATCATGCAATTATTTATTTTGGACTTTTGAGCAAAGTTTTTAAATAAAAGTTTTGGCCACCATTAGCAACCTAAGTATTTCCTATTCAAATACTTCCCTCTACAATACTGAAACGACCATTAACAACAGGTAGGATGGCCCCCTTCTGCAAACTTGATGGTTCCACACACCCATCGAGCCCTCTTATGCCTTGTGCATGTGTCCTTGTTTATGCTGGGCATGTGAATGGTATTTGTTAGAGAAATTTCTGATATCTTTTCAACAAGTCCATTTTATACGCTTTCAGCGGGTGTTGATCTCCTCCACACGTTTATATCGACCTCCAAACTGATCAAATGCAATGATGGCGTTCCATGGAGGCATCCTGCGATTCAAATCTGTTTTGTGTAAAATCTGTCGTCTCTATGGCGTCCCATTCAGCTTGGTGCGTGGCCATTAAAAGTTTCTGAGATCTTTTCAACATAACTATTCTTTATGCTTTGGCGGATATTCGTAAACTCCACATTTGTAGCCTTCCCACTTCAAGCATGCCCTTCAAATGAATAATGAAGCAATTGAATCCCTCTAAAATGCGTTTATCCCTTTTGGCTGGCAGAAATTCATTTTGTGATTTGATGGATTTCCATACCCTGCTACACAACTCTTATTGCACATAGAATCCTTGTGTGCATCAAGGTGGGCGTCTATGGTGACAGAGATACTCCTAGTATCATCACGGTCACCAATATCAACATAGCAAGTCTTGGCACCCGTAGGCTTTACTTCTATCTTATCAATCAACTGATGTATCATCTTGAACGTGGGGAAATAAGCTTCTTCCATTCACTTCCTATCTCATCTTGATCATGTTCGCTTCCTCCAATGTTAGGCATCTTGATCAAAGCTTACATTGTTGTGTGTGGTTATTGAGGAATTTAGGGAATTGTCCTGCGTTGTATGCTAGTTGCTCTGTTGGCAATTACCTGGGAATTTGAATAATGTTAGCCTATATAAAAGATTTACTTTCTATATTGTGCAGGCCACGCATTGTCTTCTCAACCTTGTGGTATTTTCTCTGGATTAAATACTCAAGATCTCCATTATGAACTCTATAGTTTGGAACAAACTCTGCCCCTTGTATTCTTATAAAAGCACTTATGCCACACTGTTTTCCTTTGGGATTCAAACCTAACTGATTCTTCTATTGTTCACTTTCCTCATTAATATTGCTTGTAGCTTTCACAAACTCATTCACTCGATGCAGCCCTCTTCCTGTTGTGTATATTTGAAACTTAATTGGATCTCATTTCAAAGATAAGCCATGGCTGCAAGACATAAATATGTATCACATGAAAAAGCAACCTGAACAACATTATCCTTGTATAAATGATTTGTTCATTTTTGTTATGCAGCTGCTCAAACAACTTAGCAAGATTTGATAGTGTTGTGGTTTCATCCCTTGGTAATCAAGTGAAATACCGCCACCTATTCAATGAATTTGCTCAAGTCCTTTACTAGAAAAGATTTATGAAGAGCTTACATCTTCAGATATTTTGCAAAACCCTCTCATCTGCAAGACTCTATGTTTGGCTGGAAATCTTGACACTGCATTCATAAACTATGAATCAATATTTAAACTATGTGGCTTATTATTACACTCACACAATTAAGTGATATCCTCAAGAGTTCATCTTGTTTGATGCATTGTAAATTGGAGATCAACAACCATGATGATTCCCACACCTGCTTTGATCATTGCGACATGTACATAACAGTGCAAAGCATGTCGGGCCCATGTGACCCGATTAATTTTTTTTTTCATTTTCAAACAACTTTTACCCTAGAATGATCTGAGATAGCTCCTGAGTGCATCTGAAGTGAAAATTCAAACTAGGTTTTCACTAAAACTTGTTTTCTGACATGTTTGCAAAATGTGCAAAACTAGCCAGGTGGGCTCTGAAATCGCCTTTGCAAATTAGTCAAACAACCTCATGGAGCAATAAAAACTTGCAGGCACGTAGACATTCGGTCCAGGAATGGAGTGCAAAAACTGGTTCGGCAAAAGGAATCACGAGGTGAAAAATATTAATTAAAAAATTTTCCTATTTAGACTTTATGCAATTGTGCTTGTTCAGAAATCAATTAAAACTAATCAAATCACCTCGTTGGAAAAATACCAAATCAACTCCTGGCAAGCTGCCACCAGACACAGTAGATCATTTAGGTACACTGAGCACGAGTGCAAAAGAAATTATCTTGAATCATCATTTTGCACAAGATATTGATGTTCAAAGTTGGCCTCTCAGAAAAGTTTCTGAAAATGTAAGTGCAAAATTGAAGAAATTGCATTTGGTTTTGACTTGCTAAAAATAGAAAATCAAATCATGAAGCTCTAAAACCTGACATGGGCGCACATTTAGGTATGGAGAACTAAGAGAAACAATCATTTTATCTTGACAATCATCTGGTTACAAAATGCAAGCTTGAACGAGAGGCTACTTTGAAAAACTGAAAGTTTGCAAATAGCAGAATAGTGCCAAAACCCTCCAGCTTCACTTTTCAAAACTTAGTCAAAACTCATATCGGGAAGCTAAAATTTGACGTGCACACTCACATAGGTCATGTGAGTGGGTCTACAAAGGGGTTTTACTTGAAAATCAACAGGCTCCGAGATATAACCCTCCAAAGTAGGTCACTTAGGTAGGTTTATCAGGTGCACTCCTAAGAGTGAAAAGGTAAAATTTTGAAATGGACACTTCAAATTTGCAAAATTTGAGAGTGCCATCAAAGGGGATACATGGTGTAAGAGAAAGAAATGGATCCAAAACCATGGAGAATCCAACATATTCAATTCAAATAGTTTTCATGTCTTCTATGTCAAAGTATTCTAGACTATTGATATTTTTAAAAGCTCGTGTATAGACTAACTATATATATTAAATGCTTTCAATGGATTCTACTACAAATAGCCTAGGTGGAGCTAACACTCAAGCAATCTTTGGAGATGGTAGATCAAACTTGATTCCAATTCACTCCCTTAAGCTTGGATTTCCAAATTAGTGATGCCCAAATTATATCTCAATTTCTCAAAATAATTTATTTCCAATAGCTTTATAAAATGTTTGTGAATTTCTTCTTTCACTTCCAAACATTAAAATTATTTTTTGCACTCATAGCTATTTATTTAACTATATTATATTTGATATCAATCTAATTGGATTGACCATGTTATATAGGACTTTTAAATAATAAAGTTTGGAATAGTACTCTCACAAGATTTTCTCATCTAATTAAGTCTAATAATACTTTTCTAGTCCAGATTTATTGGCAAACTATTGAAATTACAACCACATTCTTGGCCTAAAATATAAAAGAAATAAAATGGGTTGTTTGGAATACCATGGTACTACTCCCAAACTAAAATAGAAAACATATTTGGAAGTGTTCTTCCTATTACCAATGCTACTTTCTCAGTTATCTTATAGCCAATTAGGTTTAAATTATTTTAAAATTTAATATATAGAATTCCATGATCTTTAGTGGTATTGACATTTTTCAAGATTCTTTTTCTTTCTTGCAAGTGAAAGTATTTTAGTTTTCCCACGCACTTGGGGATTAAACTCACTACATAAATTATAGTAGGCCTTGTATCTATCTAATACAACATAGAACTAATATTTTTTAGAATGTTGGTCTAACTTGCTACAATCATCTTTTCTTATTCTTTACTCTATTAAAACTAGTGCATATGAGTTGGTTTACTACTAAACATTCTAAATCTCTCCAATACATCACAAATGCATACATATATAAGTTATAAAAAAATCCACCACTAATTTAATTAACTTCTTTAACCAAAAAACATTTCATCAATCTCAAATATACTATCTTAAATTCTTTCTTCAATACTAATCTATAATTTTCAATTAACAAATTTCAATTTGTTGTAAAAATAAAATCAGCTACATACAAAGAAACTATTATAAAATTTCACATTATTTTTCTAGCTTGGTGGATAGTGTGGGGTTCAATGCTACTTTTGTCAAAACCATTGCTTAAAATGCATATTTATGTAATTATACCATGCCCTACCTACTTGTTTGAGCTTATATAACAAAATTTTCATCTTATAGAATTTAATTTATTGAACCAAAAATATCATAGCCAATTGGCTGCTCTAACATAAACCTCTTCTTCCAACTCACAATTTAAAAAATATGGATTTTATGTCCATTTGATACAGTTTCCAATTGTGTTGGGCTACAATTGCTAAAATTTCTCTTTAATTGTGTCCAATCTTGCCACAAAGTGAAAATGTTTCATTATAATAAATTATATGCTATTTCAAATATTCTTTTGTATCCAATCTTTCTTTACACTTTTTAATTTCACCATTTTCATTGTATCTAGTTTTATAAACCAATTTGACACCAATGGCATCTTTTTAGGTATTTGAAGATCCACTTACTACCATGTTTTATTTTTCTCAATCTTACAATATCCGCACACATAACATTGAAACATTTTTGTTACATATATGGGTTCTTCAAAACTAATTAGATCAACTTCCAAAGCTAAAGGAAAAATTAGTAAAATTGTCATTTTCTTCTTCATTTTGTGTTGCTTCACATAGTTTATCTTGAGTTTCTTGTCTTCCTTGACATCAAAATTGGTATCCTTTTGTGTTTGGAGATGTTATTAATGGTGAAAATGAGATACTAGTTGTGGTGGATATATGCTAGGTATAGAGGGAAATTTTGTTACACTTCCATTAAAATATTTTATTTCAATACCTTTTAATTTTTTCTAGTCATTAATCCATTCTCGTTGTCATGATTCATCTTCATAAAAAATAACATATTTCAAAATTGTAGCTTCTTTGATAACTGCATTATATAGCTAGCCCAAGAGATTCAATTCTAAAGTAATACTTTATCACATGCATGCATATTGGGGTTTTCTAAATATATAAAATATAAGGTCAAATATATCACTTTTGTATTATGAATGGGGGATCTAATTTCATAAATTTGATACAAGTAGGTATTAGGGGTTAGAAATCATATACATAGAAGCTAATAGGTTGTTTATAAGTGACATTTCAAATACTTTGTATATCACTTTGCAAAGGTCAATTAGAGGAAATCCTATTTATTAGTCTATTTTTTCTAGGATTGTGAAGCTATATTATTTTTACACCTCATGTTCTTGTGTGTGTGAATGCCTCATAATCCTAAGATATTTTCTTAATTCCAACCCTATTAATTAACAAAGGAAACTATGATCACACCAAGGTCATGCAAATTCAATATAAATCTCACCTAGTTTCCTAGAACTAATCATTAGGGACCTTTTGATAATGCTATGACCATACCACAAAGAATCAACATGTATAGATCTAAAACCCTTCCACTACAATTTAGATTAATAGTTATACTATAATTGAGATACTATTATTAGGGGAGTTTTTTTTAATAGTATCAAGTGGGAAGGGCCTAAACCCATTACAAAGCAGTCATTGAGGCATGAGAGAGGCGTCTCACAAAGAGTAAGACAAAAAATAAAATAAAGAAGGACGAGACTGACTAGTAGTGAGACTTGAAATAATATCAAACAAAACAAGTATCCCAAGAAGAGAGACATGAAACAACAACGAAGAAGAGAACAACATAGACCAACAATATTTTTGACCGAAGCATGGAACCAGAAACAAGCTTTTGGAAGGACCAAAAAACATTGACAAAGATAATCAAGGTAGTTTGAAACAATCATATTAGGGTTTTTGCTCCAAAACACCAAGCCTAGAGAAAATATTAACAATGTTGGGAAACTCCCAACCAACTTTAATACAAACACAAAATCATGCAAAAAGAAAAATTATTCTAGATTTTGTGACATTGTCAATGGTAACAAACTGATCAATAGTATCATCTATACCACAAATGATAATTTTATCCCAAACTCTAAAGGGATCTCTAGGAGATGAACCCAAACAAGAACTAAGTTGGTCTTGGTAGCATCAAAACCAACAAACTAATTTTGAATGTAAAGAAAGGATTTACCCAAAAACTAGGGTCCACCTAATAGAACATGAGAGTAGTCCACGCTGGATTTGAAGGAGAATAAAAGGAATGCATTCCTCAAAGAGGTCACCCTCAATAAAAAAAACCACACCAACAATCAGATGCCCAAAAATGAATAATATCAATGTTTGGTCTCTGACCCAAGAATCTCCCAATGAGAGCATGTTGTAGGAAAGTAGAGGTTTTTTCAACCCACTCATTAGGCTAAAAAAGGATACGATGAGGTTGAGGAATGACCTCCTCAACACTACACTCCAATTTACTATAGGAAAGATAAGCCACTCACTTAGTAATAATAGGAATGGCAGCTTCACCCAAAGAAGGTGATATGGAACAAAGGTCTCGATTGGGATAGAGAGGCACAATCTCCACTTCACACATATTAGTAGTAGAAGGCATTAGACATGAAGATGAGACAAGAAGATTTATCTTCAAACCCACCTCACGCAAAGGATTCTTGGGAGGTGTATAAGAAATGTCCTCTTGAAAGACATCCTATTCACAATTAAAGAAATCTCAATAGAGCCCAACCCAAAAACACCATGCTTGTCAACAATTGAACATTAGGCTTCTAGCCACATAGCTAGAAGAGGAACATCCTCATCGACATCCACTAGATCACTTGTAGAAGACATGGACCCCATACATTGCTTTGTAATATGATCCTCCATAAAAATATTTTAGGAGAGATTCTTCCTCCTCATCCAAAGAGATCGCCTAAGAGAAATACTCCTCAAGAGAGCCACCCCTCACATCAACCTCAATAAGGGTGTCAAGGCTAGCATAGGATCCCAAGCTCACAACATAAGGGAAGGAACTAGGCACAATGATGAGGGCTTCATTTTCAAGAACAAATGTAGAGGCTATCACCACCACCACAGGGGTAAGGGGATTAAAAAGGGAACCAACCCACAGGTAGGAAGCCAACTCTTTCTCACCAACACTTTCTCCATCTTTCGACTCATCATTGCCCTCACCACCATCTATAAAATCTCCAAAGCTTTCTCCTCCATTGTCCCCACTATTTATGGTTCTTATAAACTTCATCTACATCATTAATATTTCTATGGGTGATCATTAATTTTGTGTGGTGACTATCAGGGGAGTTTGTTGCTAGAGATTTATATATTAAAAAATATAAAAAATTTACTTAAATTTGGATTATTTGGATGCTTTTTTTATTAATTATTATAACTAGAGAAGATATTTATTTTTTATAAGACCTAAATCTATCTTCATTTTCAAACTTAACCTTCTCAATACTAGTGGTAATTAATCAAGGCTTATAGGTGTATTAAGAAGAGCCTAGGGTTCAAGGGTTGGATTTAAGATGAAGTTGGATAAGGTTATTGGAAAGAAACTCTTGAAAGATGGAGTTGGAGGCTTTTATAGCTTCATCCAATTAGTATTAGCTTGTCAATAAAGGGAGATAGTAAGTTTAGACGAGGAGCAAGATAGTTTTAGTTACTTTAGTTGATTGTTTGATCAAGGTTGGGTTAAGGAGAAAATTATAAGTTATAGGTATTCTTTGTAGAATTATTGATTTCCTAAGAAGAGAATGAGGCTAAACAAATAGAGACATTAGAGGCTAACAAGGATATTGCCTTAGAATGATCTATCACCTATGTACAATCATACAAATTAGTACAAAGTGTTATAAAAGTTGAATATTTGTGCAAGAGATTTTGATTCCGATGCTTTGCCAAAATATTCCTTATAAATACCCTCTCGATATTAGAGTCGAGAAGAAGATAGGAGATCTATGAAAGAATGCATTGATGATAAAATATAAAATCCATCACCTTATTTATGTCTTGATTGCAATGCATAATGTTGATGAAACTAACTTGCAAGCCTATGTTGACTTGAATGTGTTCCATGAAAAGATAAGTGAGATAGAGGAAGGAACCAAAGAATAGGAAAAGGTTGTGAGGTTAATGGTAGGATAGGAGAGGGAGTGAAAATAGTGGTAAGATAGGATCAAGCAAGATAAATGAAGGGTAAGGGTTGAAACGGTGGCTCATCTAGGGGTAGGAGGTAAAGTGGTTTCCTAAAGGTACATGAACATAGTTAAAAGGAGGAATGATGAGAGAGACATAATGGTAGTAATGTGTTTTGGATGAGGAGTAGGCATGGAAATTCAGGTGAAGGAGTATGGCGATGTAGGAAAAAGAAAATAAGTTGGCTAGAAGAGAGGGATGAAGGTAGGAGAACTCGACTATGAAGGAACATAAGTGTGGATAATATATCCTATACCTTGTAATATCTCTAGCCTCTCAAGATGGGTGATGATGATATTTGTTAAGGAGTAGGTGACATCATCAAGTAGGCTACTTTGGAGGAGAGACAAGTGGTGCTCAATTTTGGTGAGTGAAAAATTCATAATCATCTATAGGGATTCATTATCAAAGTGGTCATCATTGTGAGACATATAGAGTGAAACATGTGGGGTGGATGACAATATAGGAAGGCAGGGTAATGGAGGAAGGAAATTACACAGATAGATTTAGATGATGATTCTTATAAGAGATAATGTGTGAGGAAAGGATAGTCAAAGAAGGAAGGCTAATAATTTATATCAAAGAATATAAAATGATAAATTTATATCAAAGAACATCAAAATGATTCATTCTCATATGTACTATACAAAATTTGAGTAGAAAAATGTAGAGTTTTTATTTTTAGGTGAAAGTAAAAGACAAAGACAATAGTGTATGAAATGGAAACTAACTTAATTGTTATAAGGTCTATATGTTGTGACTATGTTTATGTGTACTCAAAAAGAGTTTCATTGAATAATGAAAAATTAAAAAGTCAAAGTAGAATTAACTAAATATCAAACATTAGAATGAGAGTTTGTTGTTTATAGAGAAATATTGTTTTGAAGATTAAGAAAGGAATAAACGATGAAGGTTAGGACTAACATAAAGTTCACTACAAATATAGATAGGAGATAGATAACCTACATAATTTAAATGTAGGAAAGCCTTTTCAATTATCTATCTTAGGATTCAACTAGCAATTTATCATAAATGAGTTTACTTAACAAAAACACACAAATTATCTACCAACTAAATAACAAATTATTTTTATTTCTAGTTAGATTGCTTAACATGTCTTACTTCATCTAAATTCTTAATCTAAATGGGACTTAGTTGGGAAATGATAACAAAATAAGAAATTGGGTAGCTTACTAAAAATTAACTTTATGAATGACAAGATTGTTTAAATAATTTTAAAAGGTAATAAGAATGAAAGGTGGAAACTATATAAACTAGATGATGGAAAATTATAAGATGGTCTATTTGAAAATTGAGGTTGCTAATAGGAAGAACAAAGTCTGATTTTAGTATAAGAATTTTGGCACAGTGTAGAGTGCAACCATGCCTTTGTTACATGAAATTTAAAAAAGCAAGATAAGACAGATAACAACAAACAAAAGAATGCCAAAAGTTTCAAGAAATGAAGATTAGAATAAAGATTTTGGATTCCGATCCCAAAATAGTTCCTACCCCTTGTCTGTACTTCCACATTTTGCATACATTTTTACCGAAACAATTGCAACTACATCAAACATAATTTCTCTATCCTTAATGATTTGATAGATGTCCATAACCTATTCCAAAGCTCCCTATTTTCCTCATCATATCTTATAACTAACTAATTTCTTTAAGCATGATTTTATAGATAGGAAAATAATTCCCACCAAAAGAAAGGTCTTACTTGTCTACAATGTTAACTAGTTTAATCTCACCAAAATAAAATTCTTTTTGGTATAATGTGCTTATACATACACTTTTTGACTCTCTGGTGAACATGTCATATAGAGATAAATTTATTTCTTCAAATTTGGTTAACCTCTGAACTTTATAAAAGTCATTTTGTACAAATCATATGTGATACACTTGATCTCCAAGATTATTGTGGATCAATCTATATAAAAGACTCATCAAAGTTGTGAACTATAGAATAAGCAACCTGTAGAGACAACTTTAAGTTTCATATTTCTTTATTTTCATCGAGAAAAAAGAGAACTCAGCTGGTGCCATCAAACACACTATACATTCTTAATAATACATTTCCAAATTTATTTCCCTCTCAGTTACACTACATTATTCTACATACATTATCTTAGCAAATTTCCTAACACATAAAAGAGCAGATACTTCCATTGTGCAGCGATAAACAAAATAATGAAAGCCAATTTACTAATGAGCTCATGCAACGAAGCCTACCTACCAATTACATTTTCTTGAAATTTCCTAAAGCCTTTTAAAAAATCCAAATTCATGAATAATATGCAATTAGGGCATTCTAAGATAACATATTTCATCGAGGCATTATGTTAAACAATTCACGTGCCTTGTCTATGCTTCCATATTTTGTGTATCCTGCAATCATGGCAATCCATTTGACCACATTTCTTTGAGGCATTTTGTCAAATGGTTCACATGTCTTGGCTATGCTTCCACATTTTGCATACATGGCTACCAAGGTAGTTGCAACCACAATATCTGAAAAAAATCCTCGAATGGATTCCATACCCTGTTTCGAAGCTCCCATTTTTGCACAGGTAGGGAGGCTGCTAGTAGAGGTTGCAAAGTCTGGCTTTAGGCTGCTGGTAGAGGTTGTGGAGTCTGGCTTTACAACTACAGTTGCATTTTCGTGAAAGTTCTTGAGCCTTTCAAAAAATCTATTTCGTGTATATCCTGCTAGCTGGCATTCCATGAGACCACATTTATTTCAGGCATTCGACATGTCCCTTGTCTATGCTTCCACATTTTGTATGTTTATTAGAGAATTTTCACATGCTTCTGTTGTAGTAAAATTATTTCATGAGAAGCCTTTATTTTATTTTATGTGATCAAAATCCACCAAACTTTGCAGCGTGGGAGTTCTGAGGTTGGTTTGAATCAAAGGCAAGAACTGAGTAGTTGACTGTTGACTACAATGGCTAACAAAACTGCTATGGTAAATGGAAATAAAGGTAGGTGAAGGCAACAAGAAAGGAAAAAATTTAAATGATACTAAGAACCGAATATTGGAATGGCTTGCCAAAAAAAATCCTTCATTTTCTTATTTGAGTTTTGTTAGGCACCCAAACCATGACATCAATAGGAAGGCAAGATGAGATGTATGATGGCAAAGTGAATATCACTGATTTGAGTTTTGTTAGGCACCCAACCCATGACAACCACTTGCAATTCCATGAGGGGATCTTGTCATCCCCCTTCTTCACCACATTATCCCATAATTTTCTTGATTGCACCCCCTTAGCAAGCAGGAGTCCAAGATATTTATAGTTGATCTTTCCTCTCTTCAATTTCAAAATTCTTAGGATCCGGTCCTCTCTACGAGCGTGGGTGTTGAAGAAAAAGACCTTAGTTTTTGCTAAGCTTACCTCCTAGCTTGAGGCAAGGGAGCACTTCACTAGAATTTCCTTGAAGTGCTTTGCCTCTCACTCCTGAGCATTTCCAAATAACATATTATCTTCGAAAAAATGTTGATGAGTGATAGCTGATATTTTTCTAGTGATCTACATTATGATATACTAACCCTAATTTGTTGAAATTTTTGTGATCAGTAGGAAAATTCTAGGGAAAATCAAGAGTTGAACATTACAAATGTTGCAGAGAGCATAATTTCAATTGGCCACAAAAGAAAGGACAATATACATAAGACGCCCTTTCTATAAATGAGGTTGATATCATATTGTATCCCAAGCTCTCTCAAAGTCAAAAATATCGGACAGAGGCAAAAAAAGAGGATGGTAACATATGCAATGAGATCTATTGTCATTCTTTTGGAAATGTTTCAGGCCTAATAGAGAGTCGATGTAGTTCTAATGAACTAATGAGCTGCAAGCAAAATATCATTCTAATCAACTGAAATAAATTTGGGAAAACACAACAACAAATAGAAGCAAGCACACACAGCAAACTGGCACAACAAATAGGAATAGGCTGTGGAGTAGAATCAATCTGCCTTCAAAAGGCTCACTCGATTCTAACTAAAAATGATGTGCATGATTAATATTCATTTGTGATTCATTCCCATATGAGTAAATTATGTTTCCCATGATTTGAATAGGAAATTAGGTACAAGATCCTCACAAGAAACTCTAACTCAAATTTAACTTATGACCAAGTTCCAAAATAAAAATACCCTAGGAAGTAAACATTAATTTTTTATTCAAAAAATTCTCCATGTGATTATTACTTTTTAGTTTTCACAAATTTTAATGCATTGTATAGACACAATGTGATCAAAGAATTCATCCATATGTCAGCTTTCTATCTTTTGTGAGGTTTCCCAAATGAGGAATTTGTTATATTTTGCATATATCTGATTCATAACTCTACATCCTACCTTCATTTTCAACATGAAGTCTCTTTTTCACTAAATTCTTATCAATACTTCATATATATTAAATAGTGATATCATTTTAAAAGTATGTACAGTGAATAGTTGAATATCACCTCCATTGATCCATACAAGCCATTTCCATAAAACTCATCCAAGAGCCATCAGATGGAGAATGA
The DNA here is from genome assembly GCA_007115665.2 of Sequoiadendron giganteum. NCBI lineage: Eukaryota > Viridiplantae > Streptophyta > Pinopsida > Cupressales > Cupressaceae > Sequoiadendron > Sequoiadendron giganteum. Next base: position 249,140,492 of record CM021104.1, on the reverse strand, counting down.
GCTCATCAAAAAACCAACCTTGCATCCACAAATTGCAAGGGCTAAGTTTTGCTCTAGGCTAACTAGAAGTATGATCTCATCCATTCTGAAAAGGAAGATCATATTTTCCCTATAGAGTAAACAACTTGGTTAAATTTTTAACTCATCCAAAATTTTATTATTGATCCCTCTACAAAAACTAACATCCACATAATAAAGAATTACAAAATCATTCCTATTTATTTAGAGAATGGAAGGGCTTCCCATCAGCTTTAAGACTATGTTGGTATCAAAGATGCATATCTCATGATTTGAGAATTACAACAACATACCTTTTACATATGAAATCCATGTCATATCTTGCCAACATCACATCACATCCTTAAGTTTGTAGAAAATGCATGTTGCAAGCTGTAGACACATAAAAATGACCTAGGCTTGCAAGCTCTATTTCTAATCTCTTTCTTCCTAGCATAATTAAGACATTTTAATTATGTCCTTGGTCCACATTCAACTATTAATTAAATAATTTATGATTATTTAATTAATTCATATCTTTTTTTTATTCTTCATGATTATTAAATAAATAAATTTTATTTATTTATTTAATTACGTCACTAATTGTATAATGTCTTTCTATAATTAAATAAATTTCTTAATTTATTTAATTATCCTTGTCTATTATGTCCTCTTGATTATTAAATAAATAACTTTATTTATTTAATTAATCTCTAATTTAAAGTCCTCTTATAATTAAATAAATTCTTTTATTTATTTAATTATGGCCATCTTCACATGCTCCTCATTTTAAATAAAATCATTTATTTAAAATAGTCCCACCACTTGAATTAAATAATTTTATTATTTAATTTCTCCTTTTTTATTGTGCTCATTTTAAATAAATCTTATTTATTTAAAATAAGTCTCCCTTTCTAAATTCCCTCTTTAGTAAATAATTTAATTTAATTTATTTACTGTCACATGACCCCACCCCTTTTTGAATTAAAATAGTTTTTAATTTAAAAATTCAACATTCTCTCTTGAATCAAATAATTTTATTATTATTTGATTCCCCAACAACTTCGTTTTGTGTGCCTTGTCACATGCATTGTTAACCCTTGATTTGATTTTTCTTAAAATCAATCTTGTCCATTCATTTCGAATTTAACCTAATATTTCTCTAACCCTAATTGTGGGTTGTCATATTGAATCTTTTCCATAGATTCTAGGGCATTTGTCAATCTTTAATCTCATCCGTCCATACAAAATTGCATTTTCTATAAAATGTCAATTTTGTCTTCATTTTGAGATCCCCTGGCTATCCATTATTATCTCTCTCTCATATCATCTTGCATTGTCATATTTTAGAGATCTCTTAGCATCTTGCATTTCCATATTTTGGCATCTCACATCTTATACTTTCATATTTTATCATCTAACATTGTCTTTTGTAGATCATTTACATTGCATGTAGATTTATATTCTCTTGCATTTTAGATTAAATCCTTCAACACTTGCTAGGTCATGTCATAAACTTATTTTTCTCACACAAAAAGCTAAGGGCATCCATCATATTGCAGCAAGTAGGGGAGGTTCAATAGAAGTGAGCCATGGAGGAGAGAAATGGGTGAGACTGTTCTAGTCTCATTCCTTTTCTCTTTATTCCTCCTTTGCATTTTATTGATTGATTGAGATTATTATTGCATGCATGTTCTAAACCCTAGATCAATCTTGCAAAAGGAAATATATTTAGATCATTACATTGGTGAACCTGACATATTTTGACAACTTTTGAAGAATTTTGGAGCTGGATCTTTTTTGTTGCAGGTTTTGCATCATTTTGGGGACAAAACCCCAGTTTTTAAAGATTCGACCATATTTCTCAAACAGCTATGTATTTTCTGACAATATTTTTATTGCAAGTTGGTGACAATATTTAGAGATTCCAGTCCAAAATTCAGATTTTTTGGAGCTGTTTTAAATTTTTAATAATTTTCTTTGTTATTTTCATTAAAAATCAATTTTGAGAGAAAAATAGCAAATTTTTTGGATTTATTTATATTTTTTGGAAAGCTCTCAAAATTTCAATAGGGGTCTATTTTTTATGTTTTTAATTTTCCTGCAAAATAATTCGACAAAAGATAGATTTTTAAAACTTAGGGTTTTACAAAGATTGACTTATATCTCACAAGATTTTGTAGATCTGTTCGCACAATTTTTTTTGAAAGTTTGTAATGATGTCAGACACCTTCCATTAAAATATCAGAGTTTTCAGACCTGTTTTGAAATTTTAATAATTTTTTTATGATTTTTCATAAAAAAATAATTTTGGATGCAAAACATAGAATTATTTGGATTTCTTTACATTTCTGGAAAGCTCTTTAAATTTTAGTAAGGGTCTATTTTCTGTTTTTTTAATTTTGATGCAAAAATTAGTTCCAAAAATTAGATTTATTTTGACTAGCTAACCCTCTAATATTAGTGATCAATAATAGAAGTATCCTCTCCCCTTGCACACTTGTGCGATCCTGGGTGTAAGAAAAATTGTTATTGACTCTAGGAATTGGGCTTGCACTAGGTCAAATAGGGTTAGGGAAACACTCTTTCTCTATTTAGTAGCTTAAAGATTTTGGGTTACTAATTTTTTGATTGTAGCTTGTGGCAAGGAGTCTAACGATTTTTACTTGTTCATTTCACAAATCTTAGACAAACTTGCATTTTACATTCATGGGTTAAAATAAACAAGCATGCATACTCATTGGGCTAAAAAGAACACAACTTGCATTACAACTCATTGGCTTAAAATGAATCTGCATCTTCATAGCATTGGGTTAAAATGAACTTTTAGCTAGCTCACACTACAAACGGTTAAAATGAACCCCATGTTTTGACCAATACTACAAACGGTTAAAATAAATTCCATGTTATTTTATGTTTTTCAACACATTTTGATTTGGGCTTAAAATGAACACCATGTGAGTGTGAGTTAGGATATTCATGTTTTCACTTCTTGTTTTTAAACAAGGATCGATTGAACTATGAATATTCTAATTTGCTTTTGTTGAACCTTAGAAAATTGGGCCTGCTTTGGTGGGAAAAATTACTCACCCCAAAGTGACTCAAACCGGCAATGAAGCTTTTTAGCCAAGCTACTTCCGACCGGTATATAAATGTGAATCTTAAGGGAAAGCCTAAGATTACGAGTGCAGATATGTTATACGGACCAAGTAGTACTCCCCAAAACCCTGTTGAGCTTAACCTCTTCAGGCTGGAGTGTCTCCATAACGGAGCTTAATCTTGGCCCCATGTATAACCACTCGAACGGATGTCTGAATTAAATCCTTTGTTTTAGCAAGCCAAAATCTTTATATTCTTTGGTACAACAACGGTTGTTGTGATGACACCCACACCTGCGCAATTCTTAGTAGAGATGATCAATCTGCCATGGGAGTTTCATGGAGGTTGGAAGCTTGGTTGCCCTGAGAAGTGAGTGCACTATAAGGGGGAGCCTGTGGGGCCAAGCTTCTGAAGTCATCCGCTAAGGATATGCGGCTAGTGGGATCCAAAAGAATATTGTCCTTGCAGCCATAAGATTTTGTAAAATGACTTCTATGTGGTTGATTTTTAACACCATGTGTTTGCCAACTATTTTTAGACAATTCCAACAAATGAACAACAAACTTACCAAAATCTGAAATAACTTTGCCAAACTAAAACAAATCTTTGCAATCAGCCTCAAATTTTGTCCAATCACTTTCTGCAACTCATTTGCCATCATGAACTGCATTTGTCAAATCAAGTCCTCAATTTTGCACACTTTGGGATAGGAAAAAATTCCTTTCTTTGTCAAACCATTGTCTCAAAAATTAAATTGTCATTGGACCAAGTCAAACAAATTAGTCCTTAGTCATTGTCCTTTGGTGAGCTACTTCCAACTCATAAGTCTAGTGTGGAAATCTCACTTTGTCATTTTATCATCTTGTCCTTCAAACTAGTCCTTTGACAATCCAAATCGAGACATTGGCCAAACTTTGAGTGGTTAGAAAACCTTTCCTAAAGATCATTTGACATAAGGCATTCCCTTTTATCACTTTGCATTATCACTTTGGATAGCCTTAGTCTCATTTCATCAACCATCATGTCTTTAAGTCACTATGACATGCTTGCTAGTCAAACTGAATGCCAATTCATTAGTAATGGTCAAGCACAACTTGCGAGGGAATTCAAAACACTATACCTCCAATCCAAGTCCAAATTTATAACCCCTAGCATTCCATCCATCTATCCATCTAACCAACAATCCATGAGACCTAGTCCTCTATCCATCTACTATAAGGAGTCCCCTAACACCATCCATGGCACTAAGTCACAAAAAAATTTCATTGGTCATACCCACCCTAACTTTGACAAGGTAAATCATCCATCCATCAATCCAAACCAACTATCCACGTCATATCCTAGTCCTTCATTCGTATCATATCCTAATCCTTCATCCATGTCATATTCTAATCCTCCATCCACATCATATCCTTGTCATGCATTCATGTCCTATTCTAATCCTTCATCTCATCCTAGTCCTTCATCCACTAACCCTTTCCAAACCTCCATGTCATATCCTAGTCCATTACACCCCAATCCATTCCAAGACACTCCATGTTTTCATGAAAACACATCTAGTCATGGTCTCAAAAGTCCCATACCATTTCATAAACTTGAGGATACATGTCAAGAGGCAAGTCCAAAGCATGACATCTTAACATCACCATCTTGTTCAAATCAAAGTAGTCTATTGGACCCCATCTTTACATCCATTGAAGAAGTCCTCCTAGACAATCATAACATACCAAAGAAATGTATCCTTGGTCAAGAGTCCATCCAAAACCATGTCATTCAAGATGAACCTATCCTTGGTCAAGACCCTATTTTTGATCATGTCATTCCAATTGAGCCCATATTTGATCAAGACACTACTTTTGAAGAAGTCCAAAATGATCCACTCCTTGACCTTTATGCCCTTCATGATGAAACACTTGAAGATAACCCTCTCCAAGCTTCCAACATTGACACTACCAACAATGAGACGCTTGACTCCATGGGACACATGGACGATCTACCTCTAGAACAAGAGTCTCCTAGCATGGACATATTTGCAAATGATCAGGCTATAACTGAATTCAGTGGGCTCTATGACAATGACCATGAAGATGGTTTTGATATCAACTTCGAAGCACTAGTAGAATCATCAGAATCTGATATGTCAGAAAATCAAATCGAAGATGTCAATCAAAAATCTGTCCAAGATGTCAATGAAGCTACAACATCCTATCAATTAGGATCATCTATCTTTTTCTGAGCAGGCTTCCTTACAGAGGAAAAGATTTCAACCATTAATTTCCACAATAAAGATGGGTTAGCATCTTGCTTCCAAAATGACAAGTATCCCATCGCCAACAAAATCTGTCAGAACATGCATTATCAAGGAAAAGGACTCGGCATACATGAGCAAGGAATTATTGAACCTGTATAAGTTCAAGCACATTACAGACATCAAGGTGTTGGCTATTCATCAGTAGGAAAATCAAAAGATGTTAGTGGTCCCTCCTCGACACTAGGGGCAACTTTATCTAATACAAACATCAAAGTGGATGTCATGAGTAGTCCTTGTCATAAGATTGTTGCCAATACTCCTTCTATCCACACCATACATTGTCATTCCAACATGAATAATCCTTCCATTTGGAACCAACAAAAACAAAAGTCTTACAAATTCAAAATCCAAAATCCAATGTCAAAGGCCATGGAATCAAACAAAAAGTCAAGTGGACAAATAAAGCTAAAGTGGATCCCAAAACAAAATGGATCAAGTCCAGAAAAGAATGAATCAGGCAAAGAAAATATGCCAAATCCAAAAGTCAATCAAAATGTGGAGCCACAGCACAAGAGGACTCCCACATATAATACATGTCCACCTCCATCAAAATGGCCATCAAGCAAGACATATAAAAGTGTTGGTTCTAAACGCTATCAAAGATCCAACCTCCATCATCAATTAACCAAAGTTTGGAAAATAAAAACGGCTACATCCAAACATCCCACCAACCCGTCCATGTCCACCATCATCCATCATAATCCTACATCTCACCTAAAGTCCAAACGTCCCATGTCACAAATCCATAAAATCTTGGTAGCAACTCTTTATCATAAGGACTCTCATGGCACTCTATCGCGATGTGCATATTCTGATAAGGCCAACTCTAGTATCAACAAGGATCACAATGACATCAATCAGTTGTACGCAAGTGCTATCATCCTAACAAGGCAACTAATTCAGAAAGGTAATTATTGGCATATCATGGTACCAGTCTCTACATCAACATCGTCAAAGGATTCAACACAGTCAGTGGTCATCTAAAGCATCAAGGCTATCTAGTAAAATGCAAAAAAATAAAAATAAAAATCCAGAAAATAGTAAAGAGAAAAATTTCGTCCAATAGTGAAAACCATTCTTATGGCGCTCAGGATAAGTACCATGATGAAAACCTGGAAAACAGGCATCATGTGTAGAATAAATCATCTATGTGGACCATTACACTTGGGGGCAAGTCATCTTGTCTCCCATGCCCTTCACATGAAATTTATTATGACATTTCCATCTACCCGTCTAAACCTTATTGTGTCCATCCATTGTTCCACCTATTTTGATCTTGACAAAGATTGGGGCAAAAACAAAAATCATGCTTTGGAAATTTTTTTGACATGTCTATCTTTTGGTCATACCTTAGTCATTGAATATCATGTCATTACCATCATGGCCTCATGTGACATTGTCCTTGACAACTATATGATAATAGTCCTCATGTCTCCTATCTTTTACAGAAGCCATCTATTGTCCTTTTATACCTATCACCCATCTTGGTTTCCCTTGTCAATGGTCTAAAGATCCCTCGTCATCCCATCTAGTCCCCATCAAGTCATTCCACATGCAACAATATGGAAAACCTGGCCCATCATTCAAAACATTCCTTGGCTTTGTCCCTGGCCCTGCTGCAAAATTTTATCCTCTTGTCATATCATTGTCATCCTAATGTTGTTTCGGGATGTGTCCTTCCCACATCAAACAACGTTGTTGTTGTCATCATCACTTGTCAATCGGTATTCAGCTTGACTAGTAGAAAAATCATGGTTGTCCTTGGATTCATGTGTGTCGGCATCATTCACATGCATTTGTCATAATTTTCGTAAAACATCAAAAAGACCTAAAAATTTGAAAAAGTCTTGAAAAAAGTCATAAAAATCGTATAAAGTCCTAAAAAAAGACCTAAAAATTTGAAAAAGTCTTTAAAAAAGTCATAAAAATTGTATAAAGTCCTGAAAAAAGACCTAAAAATTGAAAAATGTCCTGAATATAAATACAAAAACATCCAAATCATTGTCAAAATCCCAAAAATAGAGTCAAAGTCAATAGTATCTTATCAATCCAATCAGTCACGTCAATCAATCTCTGGTCCACGTCCGAACTACGTTGTCTCTGCGCATTTGCTACGTAGGCAAGATTCATTTTTGAATCCCCGAGACATTTAGGTTAGTCTTTAGGTTTGTCAAATAAAATCATGTTTCAGTATTTTGTCCTTTGGACAATGTCATTGGTCGTGTCGAACTACGAGGTCTCTATGTATACAACGTAGGCAAGGCCATCAATCGATGAGCCCCCGAGGCCGCACTAGGTCAGTCCATTAGGGTTAATGGCACAGTATTTTCACACACGTCAAGTTTTCTTCAAGTCAAGCAAAATATTCCATCAATCCCGAGCAAGCAATCAATAGTCTATCTCATCATCAATTCCGATCAATTCAACAGTGACATGTAATCAAATTCTATCAAGACAATTGAACTTGGCAAAACTTTGGGGGTTCTTCTTCAGATGTGTCCTTCTGAAGAGAAACTTTCATCAGTCCTTTATGCTTTCGGATGTGTCCTTCCTAAGCATTGTCCTCATCATCTGGCATTTTGATGGATTCTCCTAACTCCAAGAATTGATCTCCTAGATATCAACGCCATTCAGGATGTGTCCTTCCTGAATTTGATATCGCTCGACAATTGACAACCTTGATCTTAAAACACTTGGCAAATACTCGGCACGTGTCTTTGGCCTTTTCATCATGTTACTAGTTTTTCAATGAGATCCTGACAACAGGATTTAGAGAAACAACGATGTCTCATGACGTTTGTCTTGTCTTTTGACACTCATGTTACTAGTTTCTCAGCGATGTCTTGACTACGAGATTTAGAAAAACAACGATGTATCATGATGGTGGCGTTATTTTTGTTCTTTTGGCAATCATGTTGCTAGTTTCTTGAGGATGTCCTGGAAACAGGATTTAGAGAAGCAATGACGTTTCATGGTTTGTCCTTGTCTTTTTTTTCTGCTTGCGGTTGGTTACAACAAAAGGAGTAGGGCAATTGCGCTTCTAGTATGGGTCATGATCATCCTTTTCTGTGACTACTTGTCTTACGTGATGGTGCGATCTTGCACACCTTGATCTATGTCATATCAGGGTGTTTATTGGCCATTACAATAATCTGCCCAATGATGATTGAAAGAGCAATAAATATTAAAGTCCTATGGTAAATGTTGAAGGATTTGATCTAGGAACTAACATGCATCTCATATAGGCATTGCGTTCATATCATCATCCATATCTTGTACTAAAACTTTCTTGATATGTTGTCTCCTAGTCTTCTCACTCATTTCTAGAGCACACCCATGTTCTTGGAACCCGCCTGTCCTCCTGAGGGGGCATACCGCAACCCTCCTCGTCATTCTTCCTCATCCTATTTTGCACTGGGGCATATGTTTGACTAATTTTTTTTGCCACAATGCGACAGGTTGCATTATGACAAAGAGGGGCAAATGTAGACACATAAAAATGACCTAGGCTTGCAAGCTCTATTTCTAATCTCTTTCTTCCTAGCATAATTAAGACATTTTAATTATGTCCTTGGTCCACATTCAACTATTAATTAAATAATTTATGATTATTTAATTAATTCATATCTTTTTTTTATTCTTCATGATTATTAAATAAATAAATTTTATTTATTTATTTAATTACGCCACTAATTGTATAATGTCTTTCTATAATTAAATAAATTTCTTAATTTATTTAATTATCCTTGTCCATTATGTCCTCTTGATTATTAAATAAATAACTTTATTTATTTAATTAATCTCTAATTTAAAGTCCTCTTATAATTAAATAAATTCTTTTATTTATTTAATTATGACCATCTTCACATTCTCCTCATTTTAAATAAAATCATTTATTTAAAATAGTCCCACCACTTGAATTAAATAATTTTATTATTTAATTTCTCCTCTTTTATTGTGCTCATTTTAAATAAATCTTATTTATTTAAAATAAGTCTCCCTTTCTAAGTTCTTTCTTTAGTAAATAATTTAATTTAATTTATTTACTGTCACATGACCCCACCCCTTTTTGAATTAAAATAGTTTTTAATTTAAAAAGTCAACATTCTCTCTTGAATCAAATAATTTTATTATTATTTGATTCCCCAACAACTTCGTTTTGTGTGCCTTGTCACATGCACTGTCAACCCTTGATTTGATTTTTCTTAAAATCAATCTTTTCCATTCATTTCGAATTTAACCTAATATTGCCCTAACCCTAATTGTGGGTTGTCATATTGAATCTTGTCCACAGATTCTAGGGCATTTGTCAATCTTTAATCTCATCCGTCCATACAAAATTGCATTTTCTATAAAATGTCAATTTTGTCTTCATTTTGAGATCCCCTGGCTATCCATTATTATCTCTCTCTCTCATATCATCTTGCATTGTCATATTTTAGAGATCTCTTAGCATCTTGCATTTCCATATTTTTGGCATCTCACATCTTATACTTTCATATTTTATCATCTAACATTGTCTTTTGCAGATCATTTACATTGCATGTAGATTTATATTCTCTTGCATTTTAGATTAAATCCTTCAACACTTGCTAGGTCATGTCATAAACTTATTTTGCTCACACAAAAGGCTGAGGGCATCCATCATATTGCAGCAAGTAGGGGAGGTTCAATAGAAGTGAGCCATGGAGGAGAGAAATGGGTGAGACTGTTCTAGTCTCATTCCTTTTCTCTTTATTCCTCCTTTGCATTTTATTGATTGATTGAGATTATTATTCCATGCAGGTTCTAAACCCTAGATCAATCTTGCACAGGAAATATATTTAGATCATTACATGGAAATTAGGTACAAGATCCTCACAAGAATCTCTAACTCAACTTTAACTTATGACCAAGTTCCAAAATAAAAATACCCTAGGAAGTAAACATTAATTTTTTATTCAAAAAATTCTCCATGTGATTATTACTTTTTAGTTTCCACAAATTTTAATGCATTGTATAGACACAATGTGATCAAAGAATTCATCCATATGTCAGCTTTCTATCTTCTGTGAGGTTTCCCAAATGAGGAATTTGTTATATTTTGCATATATTTGATTCATAACTCTACATCATACCTTCATTTTCAACATGAAGTCTCTTTTTCACTAAATTTTTATCAATACTTCATATATATTAAAGAGTGATATCATTTTAAAAGTATGTACAGTGAATAGTTGAATATCACCTCCATTGATCCATACAAGTCATTTCCATAAAACTCATCCAAGAGCCATCAGATGGAGAATGAGCTCATCAAAGAACCAACCTTGCATCCACAAATTGCAAGGGCTAAGTTTTGCTCTAGGCTAACTAGAAGTATGATCTCATCCATTCTGAAAAGGAAGATCATATTTTCCCTATAGAGTAAACAACTTGGTTAAATTTTTAACTCATCCAAAAGTTTATTATTGATCCCTCTACAAAAACTAACATCCACATAATAAAGAATTACAAAATCATTCCTATTTATTTAGAGAATGGAAGGGCTTTTCAGTAGCTTTAAGACTGTGTTGGTATCAAAGATGCATATCTCATGATTTGAGAATTAAAACAACATACCTTTTACATATGAAATCCATGTCATATCTTGCCAACATCACATCACATCCTTAAGTTTGTAAAAAATGCATGTTGCAAGCTACCTCATGATTAACATTACAATCAAGTTAACTAGCTAAATGGAGATCAACTGGGATATAAGCACAACTGATCAATAATCACCCTTTGCAACTTTTTCAGTTGGTTACTACAATTAGGTAGCATTGGCCTATCATGGTCACCATTACCACTTTCCTCTCCCTAATATCCATTTTTTTGTTTTTAATATCCTTTAGACAATTTTGAGCCCTTTTAGCTATTCCTATTTTTGCTCACTTATTCTAGTCCTTAAGTTGTATTTTCTTTATGCATATTACACCCATTGCATTGAAACTGAAGAGAATTTTCCTAATCTTGCTTCTATTTGCAATGTCTTATAGCAAAAGAAACAAATTACTAGTTAATAATTATGAGTAGAAATAGAAGCATTTAATTTTATTTCATTTTTATTTGCAAAAACTATTTTATGGTGTGAAGGACAAATATATTTTCTTATCTCAAGAGAGGTTCTGATTTGTGTCATTTCTAAAGCTAGTTTTGCATCTTATAGTCAGGAATTTCCAGGTAAATGTCTCAAGAAAAAATATGCATTTCTTCACTTCGCAATGTGATTGTTAGCCTAATATAATCTCAAGATACAATAGTCTAATAGAACTTAAAAGACAAAAAATTCTCCAAAAGCATTATACCCAGATGAATCTGCTGATACGTTGGTATGCCTAATGTTGGTTGGCTCTTATTTTCTTCCTATCTAGTAGAAGTTATCCTTGACTTGTCAAAGATAAAACTATATTAACTTAGCAAAACATAAGATTACACTTGCAATAACATATTTCTAAAAATCCAAATACAAAAACATATGTAATGAGAACTATATAAAATAATGATACAACATAGAGTTTTGTATCATATATCCTATCAAGTTGCTTCAAAGAAACTTACCAATCTTGTTTACCCCTCTATCATTTAATGAGGCCAGGAAAGGAAAACCTACAAGTGTGGAAGTTGGGAGTGTTATCTTGACAAAAAGTAGTAATACATTTGAATGGCATCTAATTAAAAATCCAAGTGCTCCTCTTAATTGTGTTTGGATAGCCTTATCTATAGGTATGTTGAAGTTTCAATCAAATAGGACATGTTATGACATCAATCTTGACAAAGTCCCCAAGTAATTTGAGTTGAAAATTTTTAAATTATGAGAATTTTAAAAATGATGTTAAATTAAGTTGGTGTAATCCTCCTTAATCATGGCACCATGCATATACTTAACTACAATCCAATGTATCTAATAATTGTAAGACATAAACCTATTGTCTAGGAAAGGATGATAAAATCTTGTCATGCCATGATTTGTTTATCTCTAATTACAAAATGTAGACATGTAAAATGTACAATTTCGGTTTGACACACTTGATCTTCATTATTAACAACATTTCTTCTTGAATCATACTCTCAACTTTTCATCATATTCTATCTCTTAATTTAATGGATCATTATTCATCTAATTAAGTCTTTCTCCTTCAGTGATTAAATTAATCAATTTAATTTAGTTAATCTTACATTTATGTTTAATTAAATAAATCGTTTTATTTGATTAAATTCTCTAAAGTCCTCTTATTAAATTAAATCAATTAAACCTTATTTGATTTAATCTAACATATTCCTCCTTGGTTAAATAAATCAAAATCATTTATTTAGTTAATCATTTCTTCTCAATTCTGATTTAAAGTAATTCATCTATTTAAGTCAAAATTGTCAAATCATCTAATCCTTCATTAAATTAATCAAAACTTTGATTAAGTTAATCTCTCTCATTAAAATCCTCTAGAGAATGCAACTTGCACAATAAATCAATTACTTTGATTTATTTAATTCTCTATTTTCCCTCACATGGCATCAAAAGGGAATATTCTCTCAATTTGAATTCAAAAAGTCCAAGTGGATTTGTACATCCAACAAGGCATTCACTTCTCTTACATGTCCTTGTGCATTGAGCCAAGTGGCATTTATTTCATTCTTTTTTTCCTCTCACATGTCATTTCGCCAATTTTTAATTCCACCTAATTGCATTTATCATGCACATTGACCAAAATGTGTTCATTCCTCAACCATTCACATCTTGACAAATGGCACTTGGCCATTGGATATTGAATGATCCCACATTGCTCTATTTCACTCTCTTTTCCAGTTTGGAAATCTATAAATTGGAGGTTTCTCTCCTCATTATTCATCCACAATTTTAAGCAAGTATACTATACTTCATTTCATCCACAAACTTTGAGTAAACTGATTATGCTTAGATTTACTTTCACTTCACTTCATAGATTTCATGCAAGGTTATTCTCTTCATTTGAGAATTAATCTTACCCATAACATCATTCAACTTGTTCAAGGATTGGGAAAGGGATGCTTACTACACAATAAGGTGGCACCAATCCACTATGAGATAAAGGTTTAATTACGTTTCTTATATGCTTTTGTTTAACTTGTTTTTCTGCTTATTAGTTGCATATTTGGACATAATTAAGTATTTCATAAGGATGATTAAATTTGCTGATTTAAACTAACTTTCGTGCTAACAACATGAAACTGTTTGAGTCGATCTTCTTGCAGATTTTAGCTTCCACATTCTGGCACTAGAAGGAGGGCTCTCTAAATTTGTTTTTATATCTTACTTATATCTCTATTTCAGGAAAATTCAACTCGCATAGATGTATTTAACTGATCTATTAACAGTAGTCTCTGTTGTTATTTATGTTTAAATACCTTTTGTAAACCATTCCTACATTATTTATTTATTCTAAATGTTTGAGAATTTTTTCATAGAATACGAGTCTTAATATTTTCTTTAACAAACGCTTACTATTTATGAAATTAAATCTCAAATAATGAAATTGTAAATAAAACAAGCTTTGCTACAAAAATTTATGCTTCCCCCCTTGCATTACAATTCTCCTGCGTAGTCAGTCTAGCCATCTCTCACGTTACCGCGCCTCTCAGTTCGTTCATCCCCGGTATTGTGGTGTCAGGAGTTGTCCTCAAGCCTCACTCTGGCTATCTACCACGTTACCGTGCCCTTCATTCCATCTTCCCATGGTATAGTGGTGTTTTGACTTTGAACGCTCTGCTGCCATTTATCTCCCCACCGCCTTACCATGGTCTACTCTTCCATTACTCGCAGTACCATGGTATTCACCACCATACCACGACCTACCCATCCACCCCCCCCGTGGTATCACTTTCATCACCACCTCCTTCACCGTCTGCCACTCCTTATCGCATCACCGCAGTCATTCTCTGTACCTGTCATGGTTGAGCGGTGTCCACTGCATTACCATGGCTCACCCATTACCTGCCTGCGGTTGAGCGGTGTCCACCACGTAACCACGACCCGCCCATTACTTGCCTGCAGTTGAGTGGTGTCCATCGCGTTACCGCGACCCGCCCATTACCTGAATGCAGTTGAGCGGTGTCCACCGCGTTACCGCGACCCACCTATTACCTGCCTGTGGTTGAGCAATGTCCACCACATTACCACAACCAGACCATTCCTTGCTTGCAGTATCGCGGTAAACCCGCTAGCCATCGCCCTCACCATTATTTTGCCGCTAGCTTTTCCCACCATTCTACCGTGGGTCTCCCTCAGACTACCCGTGGTATAGCGATAGCAATCTCGGCCAACTGTGTGAAGCTACCAACCGTGATACCGCAACCTACGGTAAAACAATGAATGGGGATTAAATTGGGAAATAAACAACAGTGAAATAAAAATTTTTTCTTTTTAAAAAAGGGGGGCAATGATTTTTTTTCTTTTTTAGAAATGGCATTTTTTTTTTATAACTTATGATTAATGTATTAATACATGAGACAATTTGTGGATTTTTTTATTCATACTGACTTTGTATTTTCTTTTGCAGGTTCATATTAGAATAAAGTCAAGGCAAAACAAGATTGGAGAAATTCACAAAATCATTTTTTAATGCTTGTTGAGCTAGATTTTTCGATTAGTTTCAAACCATCTCACATATATTTTGGGGCTTAAAATTAACCATTTTGACTTGATCTTTTGGTTAAAATTGAACCTTAGAAATTTACTAGATTTCAATTTGGGTCTAAAATTGAACAAGGCAATCTCACTTTTCCTTTGGTAATTAAAAAAAACTCATTATTACTTTGAAGGATTTAAAATGAACATGTGTTTTTTGTGCCTTGTAATCTTTTTTGCAAAGTAGTGTCATTTAAAAAAGGTGTATGCGCTTCTCTCACACTTCATGACGATCTTGAGAATCAAAAGTCTTTTTGGTGACACTAAGTTGCATAAAAGATTGCCTCCACATTTCATTTTGGAACTAAAATTGAACAAAACATGCAAGTGTGAGTATGGTATATTGCGAGTGTTTGCCCTTTGTTTTTCAATGAAGGTTGAGTGAATTACAGGATATGCTAGCTTGCTATTTTTTATCTTAGAGGGCCTGCCTTGTGGGAAAAAGTAATCACCCAAGGGAATGACCCAACCGGGAACACGCTAAAGCCAAGCGACTTTCAACTGGTATATAAGTGTGGATTCTTGAGGAAAGTTCAAGAATCATGAGGATTATTTGGATGAGAAGGGCAACAATGGTCTCTCGCCGTACTGGATAGTCCCCCATGAACAAAATGCCCGCATTAAAACCCTTTGTTTAGAAAAGGCCAAATCCTTGTCTATTTTGTTGGTGCAAAAGGTCATGTCCTTTGAAGCCGCCCCTTGTTATACATGTGGTTTTGTTGTAGAGATGGAAAGTATGCCATGGGATATTCATGGGTACTAATGCTTGGTTGACCCGAGAAGTGTGTGTTGTGGAGGGGATCCAGTGTGGTCAAGCATTTAGCCATCCGCACAAAATATGTGCAACTGGATTCGTCCAAGTGGGAACCCAACAAAATATTATCTCATCATCCTATGGTTGTAAAAAGCGCTTGGAAGTGAAGAACACATTGCTTGGTCCTCAAAACATTTAAAAACAAACATACAAAAAGAGATTTGAATTTCAAACCCCTTGGAGGAAACAAATATCCTTGACAAATTTAAGTACTCTTGCTTTCCCTAGGGATCATATCCTTAGAGGTTTCTAAGTGCTTGGATTCTTTCATCATTTGTTTTCAATAAGGTTAAACATAAGAGACTTTTTCCCTATTTTCATTGATTTCCACGTAATGGACCTTGTGGGATGAAAAAGAAAGTGGGACATTAGACATACAGTTTGAAACATAAGCAAGCAAGTTCCTTTGGTAAAAAGAATTCATTAAGCCAAGATAAAAGACAAATTGAACCTCATATGTGTTGTTCCAAATGATTTCCTGAAAGGTCAAGATCCCAAAACCAAGGTTCAAAAGGATAAGTCTAAAAGCCCATGAAAAACGCCTTGAAATGCTCCTTGAAGTCAGAGAAAGACTAGTATACAACTTCTAAAAAAAATCTTCAAGGAATAATCCAACTTTGTATGCATTCTACTATCAACAAAATATCGAAATTTTTGAAAGGTTTGCTTTCCTCACATAGGAAGTCTAGCATGTTCTTCAACATCGAGGTTTTGTAAAAATGAGTTGTGTCTAGGTCAAGGTCCAAGATCAAATTCATCATCCTCATCCATCTCTCCATCAAATCAAAATTTTCATTCCATCAACAAAATTTTTGAGAACTTTAGAAAAATCACTCGTGCTAAACTAAGGGCTGAACCAACATCACCCTATCTTGGCTTAACACACCTAGCCAAAATAGTACTCTTGGATGAATTCGCCTTTAGGATAACACAAATTCCTAAGCTCTACTAGTTCACAATCATTCGCTCAACACACCTAGCCAATTCATCCGCTTGTGCAAGTTCCCCTAGGATAACACAACTTCCTAGGGACTACAACTTCACTACAATCTTGTTCGACTTGATACACCTAGTCTAACCACAACAAATCAATCTAAGTCCTAACAGTTCAGCATAACCCTTCAAGAGTTCTTCAAAAGGTTTCACTCACTCACTTCATCCATTTATCCCATCATCATTACCACCCTCTTTGATCTTTGACTTCCCTAGTTCTTCTCTTTTGAGCCTAAAAGGTTAGGATCAAACGGTCCCTATTTTTTATGGTTCAAACAAGATCACAATACAAGAAGAACATGGAAAATATCAGCGAAATATCAACTTCCATTGACATGAGTCAAGTAACCTCCGAAATGAACCTTGCGGGATCAAGCAATCCCCCAAGTAGCTCTCCCTTATCATCGCAAAATCCTCAAGAAGAGAGTTATGAAGAGGACATCACAAACGAAGACATGGGGATGACACAATATGAAATGATGAAAATGGTTCAAAATCAAGAGAACCATAAAATTGTCAGTGCCATGTTCAAATAATTAAGCACATTAGCGGAAGGAGGGGTAAAGTTCCCTTCCAACCTTGATGCAGGCACTAGCATGGACATACCTCTTAAAAATGCATCCCCAATGTCCAATGTCAATCAAGAAATGCCTCAAATCGCCTTGGCCATCACACCAACCTCACCAATTGTGAACAAAGGAAGTGCTATGTTTTGAGAGTTACAACAACATTGCCTTGTGAACAACAAGGAGGTAAGTATCAACACCACACTGGATAATTCTGTCCCGGTAAATCCATCACACCTTTACGTCCCACTCACCTTTCATAATCCTACCGGTTCATCTTCATTCCATGCTACACCAACATGTCAATCGAACATACAAAATTCTCTACCACAAGGAGAAGGTGGTTTGTTTGGAACAACCGGAGTTGCCGATCCTTTTTCTTTCTAGGGTAGCATACCATCTCTTCCCCCATTTCCATTGACAACCACATCACCTCTCGGATTGGGTTTGCCTCCCATACCTATCGATAGTTTCTCAGATCCGAGAAATGTGAACATCACATCAAATTCTCTCTTTTTGCCCGTAGCATCACAACAACAAATCGCGACCATTCAAACCACCATGACAAATAAATCAATCGGTCTTGAAATCTCATAAAGCATACCTTCTCAAGGACTGAGCATCTCAACCACACCTCCAACAACCCAAATCCCAACCACAACCATAACCCTTTCACCTATCACAATGGTTGGCATCATTCTTGTTCCACCTACAATCCCATAAAAATCCAACGTGACAAATTCATTCATCACCCTAATCCAAACCATCCAAAAGACCAACCAATAGAGGGTATTCAAACAAAAGAAGCAAGTTCAAGCACAAGCTCAAGCACAAGCACAAGCACAAGCACAAGAACAAGAACAAGCACAAGAGCAAGCACAAGCTCAAGCTCAAGCACAAGCACAAGCACAAGTGCAAGCACAAGCCCAACAACAAGCACAAGCACAATACCAAGCACAACTACAAGAAATCCATCTGCAAGCATACCAACAAGCCTTACAAGACTTTCAGGCACAACAACAAGCCAAACAACAAACTTTGTTAGCACAACAACAACTCGACCAACAAAAAGCTTTGTTGGTGCAACAAAAACTAGACCAACAACAAGCTTTGTTAGTGCAACAACGGCTTGACCAACAATAGGCTTTATGGGAGCAACAACAGATGAACCAACAACAAGTGTTGTTGGAACAACAACAACAAGATCAACAACAAGCGTTCTTTACGTAAATGTAGGCATACCAACATGCCTTGAACGCATAACAGAGCTTGCAGAAAACTCCCACTAGTACTCCTCCCACCAATCAAACACCTCAAACACCTCAAAACATGTTCATTCCACCTCCTAATCCAAACAAAGATGTCGCAACATAAATCAAACTGCTTTCGTAACAAGTGTTGGAATTAAAGGCAGGAAAAACAACAAGAACACTGGGCAACTTGTGCCCTTATCCTTTCGACAAAAGTCTCACCATGGTACCATTCCCAAAGGGATTCAAGATCCCCAAATTTGACAAGTATAATGGAACGGGTAACCCTGAAAACCACATCAGGGAATTTTAGGTGCATTGCATGGAGGTTGCATATGATGACATGTATCTAATGCAACTCTTCCCTCGAAGTCTGACTGGTCCAACCATGGAATGGTTTTCTCACCTACCCACGGGCATTAAAACATTCGAGGAAATTGTGGAAGCTTTCCTTAAGAATTATGCTTTCAACATGGGTGCAGATGTTAGTTTGGAAGAACTATCAACACTCAAACAAAGAAAAGGAGAGCTATTCGCATCCTTCTTGCAAAGATGGTGATCCAAGGCCAATCAGAGCAAGTGGACCATGCCAGAAGAACAACAATTTTGCACCATCATATCCAATCTAGATTAAAACTTGGCATTCTACTTGAAAATGCAATGCATCACATCATATGATCAACTGATCCCAAAGGCGTTGAACATTGAAAGAGCCCTTACTGCGTGAGGAGGGGCATCAAAATTCACTCCACCACAAGATAACCACCCATCCAACAACTATAATGATAAACCTCGAACATGGTCGATGAAATTACGGTGAGCTCAATTGAGGCTCTAATCTGATTGAACTTTAACAAAATAGACTGCATTGAAACCCACATATATAATTGCATAACTTTGTGATGGCTAAGTATTTACATAACTTTGCGAAGTCTAAGAATTCTTCATAGCAAAAAAGAATAAAAGTTAAATAAAATGATATTTGATCTAAAAATATATTTTTTGTATTTAGGGTTGCTTCGCACTGGGTAATTGTATAGGTAAGGAAAAGTGACTTCAGTTTTGTTCTCTAACTTCTGTGTAAAATCAACTCAACATCATTTTTTTGACTATTAGTCTAATAAAATATGAATTAGAATTTAGTTTATAGGTGTTTTACAACAAGCCCAATAAAAATTAATTAATTAAATTTTGGTTAATATCTTAACTTTTTACCATACAAAGGTCAAAATATCTCTCAATCTAAAAGATGTCTCAAAGAGGGGCGCAACCTTTTGGTAAAATGGTGGGGATTACTTCTTGTAGAGCCAACAACCAAGGTTCAAACCTCACGAGGTCACTCTCTACCGCGTCAACAATGGAGTTTTTTGTTTACCCTCATATTAAGGGGAGGCTCCTTGGTGAATTGGTAGGGCTTCTTGCCTGTAGTGCCAACAACCAAGGCCCAAACCTAAATATTAAATTTTTTCGATAAGGGCATGGCTTGGTGGTCAAGTCTCTTGGTTGTAGTGATGACCATCAGGGTTCAAACCCTCATTGGGAAAAAGTGCTCGCAAGCCTTGTGCCTTCGTTGCACCATTGCGCTCGTAGGTTTGGTAATTTCTTGTGGTTTCTTGTACTCGGTTCATAGCTCTAGTCAAAATCAAAAGCGTTTACCCCTAATAATATGGGTGCATTGTGCCTTTAAAAGAAAAAGATGTCTTAAAGAAATCCTCCAAACAAGTAGATTATTGAATTTCAAAAACACAAATATATATGTAAAGAAATGGCCCTATGTCTGAGAAGTTTCCAATAGATATCAAGCATTACAACGTACAACACCTAATTGCCTTAATTTTTATGTGCTAGCCATATTAGAGCAGTATTTGTACCTCATAACTTTTTTAAAAAAGGGCTAAAGAAAACATTTATGCATTTATCTGGTAATGTACAAATACTGTCTTTTATTTGGTACACAATTTGTGCATTTATCCGGTAATGTACAAATACTCTGTCTTCTAAAAGATAGAAAACATAGACATTCTTAATATTTACACACTGAGAATGAGGACAATTCCTTCATTAGGAATTTTAACAAGTTTAACTATGAAAGAATAGAATGAATAGACAAAGGTATAGATTATACTTTGTTTTATTAAACCATTACACTTTAAAGTGTTGAGAGGAAACTCTTATCTCTATTTGAAATTTATGGGCAATATTGTATAACCTCTAGATCAATGGAAGATGGAGACCTTTTGATTCAATTAAATTCCCAAATTTTTTGGTATCCAATCATAAGAAAATAATAGTTTAGGACTGCGGAAATTCAAGGTCGTGACCTCAACAAATCAGCCAATTTAGTCCTCTTTTGGTTGTCATCGTGAATTTGTGACTTGATATGTACCTGAATAGTATCAGAGATTGCCAATTTCCTCTAACACATAAAATAATTTAACAAGATCTAAACATTTTCCAATGTCCCATGTTTCCAAAATTGCAAGTTGCTCAAAATGTTTTTGAAGCATATCTACATACTTAATCAATTTTCGGCTCCTCTCCTGAAATCACAACATTTATTTCCAAAAAAAATAGAAAAAATGAGTTTCCCTGAAGATGAGTGAGAGATCTCACAGAGCTAGGCATGTAAAGCCATAGGTCATGGTCGAAGGCAACCCGAGCTACTTTGATAGCCAAATCAACATCTTCTTTGGTGGATTCTGAAACACTCATTATTACTTCCTTTGTTCTTGGATCAAATGTTTCAAATATTTTCCCTACACAATCATCCATAGATAGTTTATTTATTTTATTTACATAGTGATCTATTTTTATTTTTTATAGGTCAAAATTGATCCAACTTTACAACATATGCAAGGAAAGCGAAAAATAATTACAGTTCAAGAGGTAATTTTTTGGAAATTTCTAAGCCCATAACAAGAAAGTGTTAGCTATTAAAAGTTTATTTTTGGAAGTTCAAATGGTTTCATGTAATGTTTTAAGTAATATAATACTTAATAAATTTTTTGGGAACCTTTATAGTATTTAGTTATTCAAAAGATTGTTTTTAGAATCAACTGTATATGTTTTTGAATAGGTATTGAGCTCACATTCAATGATTCATCATTAAAAAGAGGGGAATGAATAATTGAATAACAGACAGTGTTAAAAAGAGGAAGGGGTGTGACTTTTGATTCTGCTCTTTCTGATGGTGAATCAATCAATATGATTGAAAACATCAATTTAAAAACATATACAATTAATTTTACATACAATTTTTTGAATACTACATAAAAAATGTAACTAACCAATTTTTTGTATTTTACTCTGATTGGAGGTTTTATGGGTTGGCCATCCACCATCGCTAACTTCCAAGGCCCTGCTTATGCTCCATTAGATTTAGCAAATGCCATGAAGCCAATTTCTTTAAAATCATTTTGGTGATGTATTTTAGAGTAATAATAATTGTTGCTTTTCATGTGATCAAAAGAATTATAGAGGTTGCAATATTTTGAGAAGCCACAAAATTCCTCTTATATATAAATCTTACACATTGTAATGATCCATCTGTTAATATATTTTACCATTGATCAATTTTAAGAGCTATGCATATAGAAACCACATGAAATTTCTATTTGATAGAGGATACTAAATCACAAAGGGGTCCATATAAAAATAGAGCTTTAGTTGCAGATGAGACCATATAGGTGAAGTGGAGGAACTCATTCAGGTAACCAGTGAAAATACGGATTGAAATTTTATTTTATATAGCCCAAGGTTTTTGAAGTTCCATATGCCCTTGCAATTCCTTTTTGCCATCTCAATTGACAGTGGCAGCAACTCATCAAGGATTGTCATGCTATTTGGTATATTCACACATTTTTTATACCAGATGATCTTTGTGATGAAATTACGGGGATTATTCAGGTCTCATGAGATAGGCATTCAAACTCGAAGGGTTAAAAAATACTTATAATTCTACAAGATATCTTCTGCTTGAATCCAGAAACATGGATCGACTTATGAGCAATGTTGGATATATCTTTTGACTCAACTCAAATGACAAAAGATGAATACAATAAAAAAATCTGATCAGATAGGCCGAAAATAGTCTAATGAACAATGCAGTAAAAACATAACATACCATGAAAAGTGCTAATAGATATTCTGATATACTATTATATGCCACAAATCTTAACACAAAACTATTCACCAATTGTAGTTTTTACAAACATTCTAAAATTCTTGAACACAAAACAATAAAATATCACATGTTGTAGTTGTGAAAAGAAAGACTATAAAACAATGAACTGAATTTGAATTAGGCCTTTGCCCAAACACTCTGGTGAAAAAGGCAATTGGATAACGTAGGAGGACAAAATCAATCTAAATTAAGTAAAAAATATTACCATTGTATTCCTTTTGGGAATAGAAAGAGCCAATGAAGTTGGGTTTGTATTCCTCCTTGAATCCAATACCGCTTCCCTCAGGGTGGGCTTCATCATATTCAAAAATGCAGCCAGTTTTAAAATTCATAAGCAAAAGATCATGCTCCCTACAAATACCTAATTCAAAGTACCTACCACATTGGTCTGGATAGGCTCTAGCTTATGAGACTCACACCAGTCAACATTAGGCCTACCTGTGACACCTACAACATTTAGTACATGAGTAGGCTTAACATTCTCTATGTCCATATGGATCTGTGACCCATTCTACAGTTTTCCACTTCCATACTTGAATGCTATGTCATATTTCTCACATATTTTTCCTAAAATCCCACCATCCATAGATCAAAAATTTAAAATGCGGGCTTCTAAATTAGGCCATTTGAGGTATTGACTAGACAATTTTCCTAAACACCATTCTTGAAAACCATTTCTACCCCATCATGCCCTTCTATATATTTCTCAAACCCTGCCACTGTAAGCATTCTTGGATGAGGCAAAAGAGCCCCAAAAACATCACCCTACCAATCTGGGTGGCTAATGTACCACTCCATTTTTTTCTACAACCCTTCTTACCATTTGGTTCTCTCACACCACCCCAAATCCTTCAACATTTTTATCATCCAAATACTACCTCTGGTCATTGAAATGCCTATTGTCTGCAAACTTAATAACCCTCTATGGATCCAATGAAAAAGTGCACATATATCCTTAGCTACATCTATAGCCCTCCTTTCCTTCTTAGTACCAAGCATTACTCTCTTGCATCTAAAAAATAAATCAATCTGGAAAAATTGAAGCCTAAAACACATGTTATCATCAATATTCAAATCCTCTTTTGCATGATCTGCACTCCTATATTCCTGTCGAGAAAAAAAATGCCTGAAGTTAAAGTCACTAGGTACATGGAATGATAAGGGAACAATTTTCATTGGAAATGCCTATCGGCATAATAAAAGGAAGATGCACATGCATATGGAATTTGTAAATTTAGAGATGGGTTCAAACTAACAATCTAAAAGGCTTGTTGCAAGATTGCATGTAATTTATGTTAACAAGATTCCCTAGCCATTGGAATTTGGGTATAAGGAAGAGGGTCACAACTTCAAAATTTTAATTAGATAAATGTTTTATTAAAGTTTTTGAAGTGATTCACAATAACTCATTTCTGAATGAATTTTTGGGAACCATTTCTCATGAAGTGATAAGTCGATTATAAAATGGTTTGCTAATAAAGTTATTTTATTTCCAGTAACTTTCTTAAAACATTTCCAAATGACCATCTTGTGCACCGATAATATTTGTTCAAAATCAAGTAAAGTTGAGGTTTGAATCATAAAATGCAAAAAAACTCCAAGTGTTGATGGTTGTAAGTGACTCAAAATCTTTAACATCGTATAATAGCTTTCATCAATATCTTCTATTTTGACTTATATATTATAGCTTAAGGTGCTAATCATCATATCTATAACAGTTTTTCAGTCCATTTCTCTCTTTTACCATTAGTTGCAACTGTTGAACAAATATATGTTGCAGAAATTTTCTGGAGTTAATGCCAGTTAACCTGGCCTTGTTCATGGTTTTCTGAACACAAAAAATTTCCAATGCTAGAAATTTTAAAGAAAAATCAAATGTCTGTAGAGTAGAATTCTCATATTTATGTATTTCTTTAGTGAAGCATTATGAAAATAAAGAAATTAATTTCTTTAACAAAACTGTCTAGAAATTTTAATTACAAGTGAAAATTACAAGTGCACCAAAAAATTAATATTTAAAGTCGCTCCCAATGCCAATTGCTTAAGAGTTTAGCCCAGAAAACCATTTGTTTTGACACAAACTTATACTGGCTAGAAACTACTCTTAGTTGAGACTTGACAAGGCAGTAGGACCTAGAACTGCATAAAATTCTCTTATGTTTGTTTCACTAGAAATTGTTGATAGGATCAGATTCATTACATTAGTAAAACAAATCAATCGGTAGTGTAAATATTTCATCTCCTTCAAGAAATATGCTCTAGTCTAAGTGGAGCACTATCCTTCAATTCTGAAAAGTATTTAACAAACTACTGAGTAGGGTGAGCCATTGTTCCATTTGATAAATGAAACAAATTATTAAATAAAAAATATTAATCTAGAAAAATATTTAAATATAAGTGAAAAATTCAAGCTACATACAAATATGCTTGTGCCCAATTATAGAGTATACACCAAACCGACATAGGCAATTCAATTGATAATTCCATTGAACCCTATTCTCTTGAATGGTTGAAAACACTACCATGTTAAAAACCCATTGAAAAATAAATAAAGTGAGCATCACAAATACACGGGCTCACATGAGTTGGAAGGCAACATGCTCAAAACCACAAATATTATGGAAACCATGCTTCAAATTTCAAACCATACACTAGGTCAATAACAAATTTTGGTCATCAAAAGTAGAGGGATTTGTTGGAGTACATGAAACACTGAGAGGGGGGGTGAATTAGTGTCTCAATAAATTAATTCAATTTGCTGATAATTAAAAACCCTTTTTAAACCCTTTGAGAACAATATGAATTATGTTTCAAGAGCTAACATGTGTACCAATCTGAACTGTTGATTCTTAATTACATAAATGTATAGCTATGAAATTGTAAGATCACAAATGAAACCAAATAAAGACCCATAACACAGTGAATTTCTTGAGTTGAAAACCCTCTTGGGGTAGAAAAACCACTCGTAAAATCGCCTCACTGGTTTAATGAACCTCACTGGTTACATAGTGCCTCACTGGAAAATATGGCCTCATTGACCAAAGAATCTCACTGGTTACAAAAATGCCTCACTAGAAAAAATGGCCTCACTGACCAAAAAACCTCACTGGTTACAAGAATGCCTCACTAGCAATAAAACAATGCCTCATTGGCAATGATCATTATGTGTCATTGATTTGATCAGTTTAACTTCACTATACATTTATGAATAAAGAATAATTTAATTACAAAGGATCACTCTGTTTCTCTACAAATCATATTTACCTTCAATCTAATACATTTAATATCTTAAAGATTCATTTTTCTGGAATCTTTAAACTACAAAAAATATATTAGTGATACAATCTGTTTTGCATCATGTTTGTAAAACTTCAATTACAGAAAAGATAGATTAAACTTTCAGTATCATAACCCTTCTGTAAAACCTCCACACACTGTATATCTTCAACATAGGATATATAATGTTCTTCATCCTTAAACTAAAAATAAATTGCCATCTTCATAATTGATTTGTATTTCCTTAACAAATAACAGAATGGTAACCATACTGTAGCTTTGTTCACCATATCCAAACCAGGGTTAATGATATAATTCTCTATTGTATGTAGACCTAAACAGATAATGAAAACACTTTAACTTAATCACGAAAGGTTTACTCATAACTGACCATGAATGACCCAGACTTGGGTTACATTTACAAAAACCCACAATGCTTTAACATGTTAACCGAATGCATGAAAACTGAATGTGTGTTAACCACACTGAAAACTTCATACCTGTATCAGGATTAAGACAATAATGTTGTGCAATATGCATGCTTGGACATACAAATAAAACTGTAACAAACCCACGATGAAACCCTTAACAGAAATGAAACACAAATTTAACATCGCTAATAGAGATTCCAACTGATGAATCAAAACTAAAAATCCTTCTTTGCAAAGATAAAATGGGTATTAAGGGAACGAATACACCTGTCAATGTATTTTCCTTCCACCGGAGAACAACCTTCCTCTTACTGCCATATTATTCTCTGTAGATTTTCAAACCTTGTTCTGGTAACCATTTCAAAGTAACCTGCTCTTCTTTGAAAAAAATCAAACTCTAACTGTGAATGTCATTCCCTAGCTTGAGGGCTCTTTCAAAATGAAATAATAAAAATGAGCTTCAGTTATATTTTTCTTTTCAATTTTTATTTCATATGCTTCATGCCGCTTTTTAGTGCCTGTGATAAGGTTTATTAACCTTATATTAGTAATGTCTTCCAAAGACCATGCCTTAGGATATGTCAATGTTCTAGGTCTTAAACATTATTTGATTGAGTCCATATCACAACCCTTATCATCTTATCATTCTTTGCACATATAAAATAGAGCATATATAAGTGACAAATCTTATAATGAAGCCTCTTTAAGTCTTGTAATTGCATTTACATTTAAATACAATCTTTGTCATCTTAGCAAATATACAATCAAACCTTTTCAGAACTTGCAACTGAATATGTATATTATCTTAATGTTTTTCCACCTTAGGAAATCTAAATTAGAAACTCTAAATGATATACCACACAATATTCCAAGAGAGTAATGTTGCAATATATGTCACTATGCATAAGTACATATGTCTAAGATACATGTTCAATGATCAAATGTATATTGTGCCAACCATGAAAATAACCAATCTAATGATGCTAAGCAAATAAACAAATGTCATCATGTATACCATGTGTGCCATACCAAGTGTGCCATATACCTGTGATCATGTCAATCACTAACAAGATCATGTCAATCACCAACAACCATATAATTGTGATACCAAAATACCAATTTGATGGTCCTTGTGTGGCTTGTCATCAAGGGAAACAATTGAGGGTGCAACATGATTTAGTATCAGATGAATTGGAGGCAACAAACTCAAAACCGCAAATATTTAAAAAACCCAAGAACTAAAACTGTTAGGAAACCCTGCTTCAAATTGCAAACCATACACCAGGTCAGCAAAAGAAAAAATTCATCAAAAGTAGAGGGATTTGGTATGGGATGAATTGGAGGCAACAAACTCAAAACCGCAAATATTTAGAAAACCCAATTCATATTTGAAACTTCAGTTGCAAGCCAATAACTACAAAAAAAACCATTAAAATACTTGCCCATCAAACTTAGTTCTGCCACATATTTGTATAATAGAATCCAATATCTTCATATATAACACTAAAAATGAGTTTGTAATATCAAAATGAATAAAAAGCATTAGTAGAAGAAGTAAGTTTTAAAAAAATATTGTTGCTTGGAAAATCATTCATATTATTTAAAACTGTACAAACTTGCATGATAGACAAAAACAAATTAGTGGAATCATAGACTACCATATGAACTCAGAAGCTGGCTACAATGAGTGAAAATAAGAAATTATAGCAAGAAACATATATATGCATTACCTCAAACTGAATCAACAAACTCTCCATTGATGAAGAGCTTTGTGTATTTCACTATGACTGGAGATTTCATTGGTTGACCATCAATGTTTATGTCATAGCTATAGTTTAATACATAACCCAACAAAGATCGATTCTCCTAGAAAGATGTAAAACCAAATTATTGACACCCTTCTTGTGGGCCTTCATGGTCTTCAATTGGAGCAACAAATCTGAATCCCAAATAGAAATTGTGTCATCTAAGGACCCACTCAACAAATTCCTAGGATAAGAATTGCTGCTACAATTATTGTCATAGCATTCATCTCCAAAAAATAGAGGCTCGTTATTGCAACACTATGCTGGAGGAGAGAACCCACTTCAAGGTATTGAGGCATGTCAAATATCTTTATGGTTTTATCCATCCCACTTGTTACCAGCACAAAGCCTACCATGGCTAGGGTTTTGATTGGATCTGTGTGACCAGGATAGGTGAAAATGGAGTTGAGGGTATGACCCACGTTTTCTTCTTTCTGTTGTCCCTCATTGTTTTTGTTTGTTTTCTTCTCTTTCTTCCTCCCTTCATCCAGACTTCATCCTAGTATAAACCTTTCATAGGAGCCTGCTACTATATTCATACCAAGGACTCAAAATTTTGGACACAAAAAAAAAATAACTTAGTTTTTATTAAAATAAAACTAGGATTTTGGAAAGATGAAGAATCAGGTGAAGTACAATCTAAATAGATAGGATTGTATTTATAAATTACCCTATTACTATCTCGATGCCCTCTATGTGAAATATTCTAGCAATAAAATCTGCAAGGTTCATATCTTTTTAAAAAATGAACACCCAACAAGACTATTTTTGCAACAAAGGCGACCCTGAAACCTAAAATTTAGTTATTGAAGCATATCTGGATATAAGAATTCATAGACTCTTCTAATGGCCTTCAAAAATGATATGTCATATTTTTTTCCCCTAATTTAACATATTTGTACATATTACAACAATATCATATATATGTGAACAACAATAGATAAAACCACAAAATCAATGCCTTACATTTAAGAGTTAATAACATAATTGTTTTAAAATGAAATAAAACATTAAAAAAATAATCCCCAACTTCAAAATAATTTTCGAGTTTATTCTCTCAACAAGATTTGGGAAATTCTTATACTGTTCTGCATAGTTGTTGCTAGTAGTAGAATCATGTACATACTCATTAACACTGTAGACATAAACCCATTTGCAAAATCAACATGTCAAGACCATGAGATAGAAAACAAGTATAGCATTCAAGAATTAGTTTCCCTTCATCTAGTTTAGGTTTTTTCCGTAACAAATCGCCAATTAAGATAGAGAACATTTCAAAAAACATATAGAAGATTAAATCAAAAAAATGATAACAATGGCATACTTAATCTCCAAATTGCAAGGCTCAAATTTCTCTTTTGCGCTAATAAGAGTCGGGTTGACTATGAAAATATCCCCCAAAACCAAACATTTGACGATAACAGACTTGTTTTCTCCTTTTATATTCTATTTCCCTTTCATTGTAATATTTTCCTTGACCACCAAGGCCACCATAGTCCACACACTGACCAACATCTATGCAGATGGTTGCTTGAATTATTATCCACCATCTAGAGCAGACTTGTAATCACATATTTCTTCATTGTTATGATAGTGATTGCTCCAAATGCAATAGTTTTCATATTTTTTGTGACGTCAACCAACATACTACTAACTTTGGGGCTGCCCAATGCAAGAGTTCACCTGTATCTAGGATTGTTGATTGTGTATTGTTTGTATTTGCTTGGGCCATGACAATCTATAATCTGGTCATTGTGGTGTCTATGATGGAAGATAATGTATATTTCATGCACTCTTATTGGCCATTCATGTAGTACATTTAAAATTTGTCATAAATGTTGTACGTTTAGTATTTTAAATCAATTAATTCATCTTGACTTACATGTTATATATTTAAAAGTCCTACAATTATGTGAAATCCATGTTAAATACAATTTCACCATAATTTGTGGTACCAAATAACTAGTAAATACTGAAATCAATGAAAGGAACATTTTGGAAAAAGTGATTATTTTAACCATATACACAAATGTACTTAGTGCTATTTACTTTAGTAAATCAGACAAAAGGATATGGTGACTTTACGTTCAAGGAAACAAAATATGAATAGCAAGATATTACAAAAGATGAAGTCTTGCTAAAGAAGAGCAAGCCTTGTGTTTTAATAAGGCTTCTGGATTTTTCCAAATTAGTTTGAGATCAAAGTCTGTTGTAGTGTTCTTACTCATCACTACCATACGAATCTCATTCATTGTCACTATCACTATCACTATCACTATCAATATCACTATCACTGTCATACCACAACACACTTTCGGTTTCTGATTCTCCTTCAAGTAAAAAATCACCCTTTCCACCTTTTCTTATCACATCCTTGACGGTCTCAATTCCTTTTCTAGTAATAAAATTCCAAGAAATAAAAAGGTGAATGAAATTAGGCTTGTTTGCAACAGCTTCCACAGTAGCCTTAGCCCCAATTCCAATAATATAATCTGCATTCAAATTGAGTTCTTTGAGCTGTTCATGACCTTCCAAAATTTCTTTGCATATTACAAGTGATCCATCATCCTTGAGTCGATTTCCCTCTACATCAAACATTGTCAGCAAGTTTTTTACAGCAAGGCATTCTGCTAAAGCTAGAGCTGCTTTTCGGGTGATATTATTTCCTCCAACGGTTAGAACTCTTAAAGATGGAGTTGCATCCTTGATGCCGTCAGAAATAAAAATCACCCCTTCATCCCCAAGACCCATATAGTTTATGTAAACTTCTGTGAGACTTCGATGCTCAGGGATGAGGTGGCTTAGAGCAAACCCGCCTCTTGTCCCAAATGTGTTAGCTTTTAAAATGTGTGTTTTCACACTATTGCCTTTCCTCAAAGAAACTACTAAAGCAATAACACTATCGATACATATGAAGCTTTCGATAAATTTGAAATCCTCCAAAGCAATGCATTTCTTCAAAAGCTCTAAAATGACCTTTGCTGCATCATCTCCCGATTCGTTGTTACAAAAATGCAAACACTTAATCCTTTCAATAGATGGAAGAAGCTCACAAATGGCTCTAGCAATTTCTACAAAAAATATACTATTAATGAATTTTAATTCTTCCAGCATTTTCTGAGATTTCAAGAGTGGTCCAAAAGCTCTAACGACCTTCTTTCCCAAATCATCTAAATCAAGTGTCAAGGATCTCAACATAACCCTTCTAGAGCAGATGAAAATATTGACATAACCTCAAGATCCACAACTTCATATGGAGGTATATCGCTGAAATATTTTACAAGTTCCACATCTGTTAAAGTTTTTTGGACATTCATCAAGGCTCTTTTTGCAACGTGGGTTGCGTCCACTCCAAAACTTATATTTCCTAAGCATATCTTTATCTTGGTACAAGGATTGTTGGATTCTTCTAACAATGGCCTGAAGAGCTTTTTGGCTAAACATTCATCAACAAATCCAAATTCCCCTCCTGACATATCAAAACCATTTTATCTCACTTCAACTATTTCAGTGAATGCTTCACTGACATTAGGGGATTCTATCTTAGTAGGGGGTCTTGGCATTTTTCAGAGTGTTGACATTTTGTCAAAATAGTTGTTGTGCAAACTCATGGATTCTAATTTTTTGACTACTATTATGATTTTATAAGTTTTGTTTGATTTCTTTTGATGTTTGGTTGAGTGTTTTCAATGCCAATAACATAAAGGAAACGCATAGAACTAATATATAAATGATTACACAACATAAATTGATAAACCCACTTCCATTTATGCCATTAAATTAAAGATATAAGGTCTGATTAAAATGTCAACTATGTCTGATATGAAAATTATCAGATTGTAATAGCTCTATTAAACCCAATACAAATGAAAGATTTGAATAACCAATATGCCAGTAACATACCCATTCTATTCCAACATGAAATACAATGGATGGAGGCTGATATGAGCATGATAACAATTGTAGAAGACTGAAATTGAATGTGAAATATGTAGCTACAGGTCTGATCATTGTTATGGAAGTGCTGATATGAAATAGGTTGCCAAAATAGCACAACCAACAAGTAGAATGAAAATATGTGATAGTATTGGTCTGGTTGAGACTCGATCTATCAATGGTTGCACCTGATCTGAAGAAATATGCTAATATAACACTACTAAAAACTTAGATCTGCAAAATATATATTTGAAACTCATCTAATAAAGCCCAAATGAAGACCCAAGTTAGGCCCTCCCCAAAGGTGAACTGGGTTCTCATCCAATCCATGATATCCCTAAAGAGTTTCCATTCCTAGAAGGCTGAAGCAATGTTGAAACCCTTCTCCAGAGCTCAAACCTGCAAAGTGTTTTGTAAAAATGAGAGTAAAATGCTCAAAAAGGAGCCCAACACATTGTTTTATAACCTCTCATGGTATTTTTTTTTATAAAAGTCAATAAAATAATTTTCTTGAGCATCTTTCCTCATCCAAATAAAATGACCACTTTTTAAAAACAACTTGAGTTGCTAGGATGGGGGCAGTTTTCACTATTCACCTTATGATTTTCAATCACTATTCATCTTTTACTATTCCATTAAAGAAAACCTTAAAATTTTCACTTTAACCCTAGATTCATCAATTGAACTCCAAACTAAAAGGCTCATAAGGTTCCCAGCCAAACTCCATATCCCTTGGTTGGGTCCCCTAACCATTCTGCTAACCTATGGGAACCCTAATAGTAGGCCAACCTCTGCTATAGAATGAGCTATCTAAGGAAGGGGCATTACAAAAAGTCTCTTGTATGAGATCAAGCTCTTCAAGGACTTCTTCAATTTCTTTAGCTCTCTTCTTGTTCCTTAAAATAGTGAGCTACAATGATTTGATCTTCAGCTTCTCTTAAGGCCTCTTCAACCAGAAGCAATTTAGCTTTTATTTGCTTGTTCCATTCCAAAGCCTCATCAACTACTTTAGCAACCCTATCTTTGTCACCAATTATTTGCAATTTTTTTTTTTGATTTCTTCCACAACTTCCCTAATTGACTTCAAATCAGCAAGAGTCATATGACATTCATCTTGATTCCTTGGTACTATGTAGATCAGATTTTCCACACACTGACGAATTTCATCTAGCTTGGATAAAACCTGAATCTCCTTTTCAACAAACAATGAGTTGTGATTGCACCATTCACAACCCAGTTGAGTTGATGAAGTTCTCCAAGGGGAAAACAACAAGTCAAAAATAATATCAGTTGTACTCCTTAGACTGTCATGCATCTGTTGGACAATACTTCTCATTTCATCAATGGTGCTTTCAAGATCATTATCTCTTTCTTTTAATTGGCTTCAAGCAAATAAAATTCAGGCTTGTGTCTACTTGAAATAGCTCCCTCAATTTCTTCCTCAATACATGATTCAAATTTTGTGATGGAATAATTTTCCACTTCTACCTTCTTAGTTTTTTCTTGTTGTTCTAACCAGAATCCGCCTGAATTACGAAGATGTAGAAGGAATTCATTAGCTGATAGGATGTCTTCAACTGTAGACATATCAACTATCTTTGTAGGTTAAGCTCTTGAAACTTCATCACAAGTCTCCTTAGCTAATGTTGATGCACTGCACTCCTCTATAGGACGCATGGACACCTCACAAGACTCTAAAACTGATGTTACCTTGTTGCACTCTTCTATGGAATGCATGCATAATTGCATGTTTGAAGTTGTAATATGATATTCTGATATAGAATCTTTGGAATTCGACATTATTTTTGTTTCTTCTTCATAATTCTCCTCTACCCGCTCTATCTTCTTCAAAAGTGGTTTCAATTTCTCCTCACATTGATTAAACAATTCATTGATCAACATATCGACAATACGATAAATCTTTTATTCACATTCATAAGCGTCCAAAAGGAGAGATTGGTCATTTGGTGGAATTTCATCAACCTCTTTAATAGTGAGAACAAGAATATTCTTTATAGCTGTAATAACACTCTCTTTGTGTTTACTCCAAGTGGATATGAAGAGGTAGTAGAACAAGTGATAAATATGATTTTGCATTTCAAAGTCTATTAACAAGATACATGTCCTGAGATCTGAAAATGTCTTTAAAATAGCAGCTCTTATGGGAACTGCTACAGGTTTCATCAAGATCTTGGAAACTTTCTACAATCATATGAAGAATCTTCTTCATAGTTTAATCATCATAAGGCATCAAAGGTGCTAGAATTCTCATCACTTCACTAAAGCATGAAGTAACCAACAAACTTATTTCTTCATCTAGATGCTTTATCTAGTAGGGATGAATCAAAGAGGTCACTGCAGGAGATAATGCCTTCTTCATCATTTTAGTAAGTGACTGTTGGACTTGGCTCAAACAATGTTCCAACTCAGACAATATACTCACTTATTCACTTCTTGTTTGACATTCTTCATTGAGCCTTGTACCTACAAGGAAGAGTGACGTAGACAAACTTTTATCTTCTTTTGAAACCATATTCAATATGATAGGTCTAGGTTTCTACAAAACCTTAAGAAAATATACTCAACTTCAAGAATTAATTGAAGCTAAAACTAAACTTCGTTCTATCTTTTGGTGTAGTATCAGAGATCTCTGTCTCTCATCGGTTAGCTAAAGCTTTGAACCCACAAGATGGCAGGAAAACAAGATATGGTACCACTGAAATATTCCCCCTTAAATTTTTTTTTAAATTTAATCAACACAATACCAATACAAACACCACTATTAACGTTAGCTCCAAAGATAACCAACTTGGAAAGTAACCCTCACCAAGAATGTTCACCAAGATACAAATGTGGGCAAGGTGATAGCATATGGTGTCGATAATCGCTAGCAATTGGAAAAAAATACAAAGCTTGCTAGGTGGTTAGCCGACCATGAAATGAAAGTAAATGCTAGAAATACAAAGTAGGCGAATAACTGACCATGTAAGCTCTACCACTTATTCAATGAAAGCAATTATTACAAATTATGAGGTGGCAAGCCAGCCATGAATCCTCACTACCACTTGTTCAATGGGGGGAGTTTTTAAACTTAAAGTGCTGGAAATTAAAATGCTTCAACCACTTATCCAATGGGAGCTTAAAACATAAATGAATTGCAGCAAATAAAATGACTATTAGTACTACTAACTAGCCTTACAAAGATGGAGTTTTCAATTGCAAATACATAGAAATATGCTTCCCAAAACCACAAAGAGTTAGAGTAAATAACCTCTAACAATTACAACATAAGAATGATATGAAATTGAGCTCAAACCAACATTATAATGAAACTAAACAAGTCTGATCAGAAATAGTAAATACAAAAAATCAAACCAACAACATAAGATTTCACCAGAATGCTCATAACTTGCTCCAAACTTATCTGTTTAATGTGAAACTAAAAGAAAATGAGAGATAGAAGTTGGGAAACCAAGTACAAGCCAAGAAACTCCTCCAAATGGCAATGACTTATTTGTGCATGCTTCCCAATGCAAATATGGAAATGATAAAACCCTCTTGTCAAGGGCAACCTGCTCTAGAAAAATGGAGACTTCATAATAAAATATGAAACTTGATGAAAGGGGGCGCCCAAGGTAGGAAAGATGATTACTGGAATACCCAGAACCAAATGAAATTCACACAAAGAGCTGTGAATGAAAATGAGTTACAGCCAAACAAAAACCAACAACCTCAAAATCAATTATACAACAATAATTTGAATTTGGAAATCAAAATAAACTCAATCTACACTCGTGGATGAAGCACAGTCTTTAGAATCTAGCTAGGTACTGTCTTGCAAGTATGAAACTGAATGGATGAAGCTAGGAGGTATGCATTCCTCAAAGTGAGAGCTTTGAATTCATTTCAGCAACATTTCGATATAATCAATAATAATGGATGATAATGAAGGAGAAAATGTCTTTATTTATAACTTTTCTCCACCAAGAAAACCCTCAGAAGGTGAATAGTCTTTCCCTCCAAAAAGGGACACCCAAATTTGAGAATAAAAGATACTTTTAAATTAATATTTATCCTCATATTCCTAGGCGTCCAACTTAGACTTAGGAAAATTCACTTAATAACATTTAATTGTCTTCAAGGTGGCGTCCAACATGAGTCCCACTTTTAAACACAACATAAAGTAATTCCACTAGGCCATGGGGGTCCAATATAATATAAAAAATATTAGAATTACTTAAATAAATCAATTTACCAAAGTGAACCCCAAAGTGTTGAAGCCAAAATTACCAAGACTGCTCTACCCGAAATAGAACTGCACTACAAAAGATGAATTGCTTCACTGCTAAAAACATAAAGATGGACTCAAATTATTATGTTACTACTAGGATGAAATTTCCATAAATAGAACTCACCAAAAATAGAAAACTACTATAAATAGTAAGTGCTCCCAAACACCTTTTGAGCATAAACTGGGTAGCCATCATGACTTACTAAAAATAGTAAGTTCCTAGAAAGGTTGTCAGATGGAGATGCATGTTATACCATTCTGAAGCTCTTTGAAAACCCAAAAAAACCCAAAAAACTTTCCTGTGTGCAAGGTATCCACCATAAATGCATGTCATTTTCATAACATGCATGTTACCTTATCCTAAAGCTCTCCAAAAACCCAAAAATCTCCACTAGAAATGCATCAAAAACTCTCACATGCAAACCTTCAAAAGTTCATCTAAAACCTCCTACAAAATATGAAACCCTAATTTGCTCTTTTGACTAGCCTACGAGTCTCTGAAAATAGGCTATCAATCACAAAAGTGCATATGGCTAAAATGGGGACATTACACATCTTGAATCTCCTACAACAAATCCCAGCTTTAGGCACTCTACTATCTCCAAAAAGAAAATACACAAAGTTAGGTGTCTCATATCCATAAAGGACCATGAAGAGTGACATCATGATGGACATGTGATAAGTGGAATTATAGCAATATTCCCCAAGATGCAACCACTTAATCCAAAGTATTTGCTATCTTGATACATAATTTCCGAGATATCCTTCCACCCATTTGTTGACTATATTTGTCCACCCATCTATTTGTGGGTGGTAGCTTGTGCAAGGAGTGAGCTCTATCCCACTCAACATGAAAATTTTCCTGCCAAAAGAGACTTAGGAACTTGTTGTCCCTATCACTCACTAAACTCTAGAGCATCCCATGTAATTTGAAAATCTCCCTAAAGAATAAATCAGCCACCTAAGTTACAATGTATGTCACTAAAATAACAAAACAATGTGCAAATTTGTTTAACCTGTCAACCACCACATATAAGCAATCCTTTTTCTACACCTTAGGTAACCCAGTGATGAAATCCATGGAGATACATTTCGATTTCTGATTATGAATGGGTAAGGGCTGAAGTGAACTGGCTAGATAAGTGTGCTCATTCTTATTTTGCTGGAAAGTAGGATAATCTCTAACATACTTAAGGACTTCTTTTTTTAGTCCTTTCCATGTGAATCTGTAGGTATTGAAGAACCTCGAGTGACTAGCCATGGGTGCATCATGAAATGTTCTCAATATCTTCCCCTTAAGCTATGGAGTAGACACTATATATATCATCTTCTTGTGAATGATCAAATCATTGAGAACTGTATATCTATCATCATAAATAGTGCTCTCTATGATTCCTGCTACCCAAGAATCCTTAGCATACTCTACTGAAATTAACTCCCTTGAATCAAAAAAAATCTCAACCAAAGAACATAAATGAGGCCTCTTGGAAAGTGTATCAAAAACTATGTTCTTATTCCCCTTGACATAAACAATGTCAAAATAATATGCCTATACTATACTAACCAACTTCTGTTGCCTATTGTTAAGACCCTTCTAGTTTATGAAGTATTTGATGCTATTGTGGTCTGTTTTAATGATAAATTTTGCCCCTACTAGGTATGGTCTAAATTTGGCTAATGCATGCATGATAGCCAACATCACTATATCATAGATAGAGTAACTCCTCTCCACACCTCTTAATTTCTTGCTCTCAAATGCTATTGGGTGCTTCTCCTGCATGAATAGAGTTCCAATGCCCTCTCCTGAAGTGTTCACAGTCCACCTCAAATGGTTTGGAGAAATCTGGTATTGCCAATACTAGACATGAGGACATCAACTACTTGAAGTGCTCAAAACACTTTTGTGTTGAATCAGACCATTCAAAGCCCCCTTTCTTTGTCAAATCTATAAGTGGGGCCGCAATCTATGAAAAACCTCTAATGAACCTCCAATAAAACCTGCATAGGCCAAATAATCCCTTAAGCTAAGTGAGATTTGTAGGAGTAGGCTAGGAAACATTAGCCTTAATATTCTCAAGACCAACTCTCACCCCCTCAACACTAACGATGTGCCCAAGATAGAGAAGATTTGTCATGCCAAAATCACATTTGGGATCCTTGCATACAAGGATTCATTCTCCAATATGCTCAATACCTCCTCGAGATGCCTCAAATGCTCCTCCCACATTTTACTAAATATCATGATGTCATTGATAAATATCAAAACAAAATTCCTCAACTAATACTTGAACACCTAATTCATACAACTCTAGAAAGTAGCTGGTTCATTTGTTAACCCAAAAAGCATCACTAAGAACTCTAAGTGTCCCAAGTGGCATCTAAAAGCTCTCTTCTCTATATCCTCTTTCCTCATCTAGACTCGATGGTACCTTGATCTAAAATCTATCTTGGAAAAGTAACAAGCCCCATGTAGCTCGTCAATCAACTCATCTATCCGTGAAATATGATACCTATTCTTTATTGTCCTTTTGTTCAATTCCCTATAACAAATACACATCCGCATTGTTCAATATTTTTTCTTCACTAACACAACTGCTGATGCAAATGGGCTTTTGCTAGGTCTAATGTGTGCCATCTCCAGTAATTCCTTAATTTATTTTCCATTTTCGTCCTCATACCTCTTAGGATGTCTATAAGCTGTGGTAATTAGTGGTTTGGCACCCTCCTCCAACTCTATTACATGCTCTATCCCTCTCTCTAGTGGCACTCCATGAGGGATGCTCCCAAATACCATGCTATGCTTAGATATCATCTTATGGATGTCTAGATGGTAATTGTTCTTTTGTCGATTTGCAACTATAGGCATGATGAGACACACTGCTACCCACTCAATCTACTCGTGTCTCACAACTATTCCATCATTTTCAAGAACACAACTCTAGGACCCCCATATAATAATCCTATGAGCACTATATTTTTTCCATTTTCCTCAATTTTCATTTTTGTCTTCTACAAATTGAAAGAGAACTCCACAATGAATTTCATCCAATGCATTCCCAAAACCATATTAGTATCCCCAATGTTAACCACATAAAATTCCTCCATCTCATATTCCCCAACTGTAGGCTCAAGTTATAGATCTTATGGGTACAATAAAGCTTGTACCTATTAGCCACCATGACCTTAAATCCATCATGTTATTTTATTTGCAGCCTTCTCCTATTCATGAAGCCCTCATCAATGAAATTATGAGTGGCTCCCATGTCAATGAGTTGTATGATTCAATGCCCCTGCAATATCCCTCTAACCTTAAATGTAACTACTTTTTGGATGCTAGAGAGTTGGACAATGATGTTGTCACTCTTTGGCTCCTCATTTGGTGAGTTCTCATCATCACTACTCTCTAAATCAAACTACTGATCTGATATTTTTGATGTAGATTCATCAAAAAAAAATTACTCTATTTGTTTTTCCTTTTCCTTCACACTGCATTTATGAGATGGGTCCCAAGGCTCTCTAAAATGGAAGCATAATTTCTTCCTCTGAAGGTCATTTAGTTGCTCACTATCCAACTTGTTAGTCTCATGATGTGGTTTTTGTGTTTCCTTATGAAATTTTTTCTTATCCCTATCCTTCTTGTGAAGGAAACTCTTAGACTCAAATTTGCTTCTAAGAGTAGAGGTCTCCATGTCTCTAGCCTTCTTAATGGATTCCTGTAATGAAAATGGATTAAGGGTTGTTGGCATTTCAATTTGCAACTTTGGATTGCAGATTAGAAATGGATAGCTATGCACAGTTAGACTACTCTTCAAATTAGGAGGGGGCGCTCCATCTTCACTGATTATGCTTAAAACTAAATACTAAACTAATGCCAATATTTTTATTTCTCAGCTGAGAGCACAAGGTTATAAAGCACTTTACATTGCAGCTGAGGTTTTCTCTAGTTTCATAACTTCAAACTACAACTAAGCCTATTCTAATAATGATTCTAATAACTCAAGTAAATTCAAAGCCTAATAATTAAAAGTAAACAAGGAATGATTGATTTGACACAAAAGCTTGAAATAAACTTCTTTTAGATCACACCTGAAGACTCATACTTATTAGATGTAAGCTAAAATAAAGATTACAAAAGAAAAACATAAAAAAAAGTACTGAAATAGATTGAGATAGTAGATTAGAGAAAGATAGGCATGAGATTTCCTTCCTCAATTTTATAACAACAAATACACTTCTAAGACAACAAATTATAGTAAAGTAGGATTACAATATGCAATCAAACTAGATTACACTTGAAACAAAAGTTGAAGAGACATTGAATCGAAAAGTTGCAAGAAAAATATGCTCAACAAATTTTTTATCACAACAACGGTTAAAAATAAATGGAAAAGGTTTCCCTTATTTATACACAAACAAGGAGTAGGGAACCCTAAAATCTCCTTGTTTTTAAGAACTAGTCTTTCCAACATGCAAGCTTTATTTCTAAGACTAAACAAAAGATAACTAACAAATAACCAACTACTAACATCAGTTAACTGAAAAACCTCCAACTATATATTGATATTCCCAAAGAATAGATAGGCATGTATAAGGACAACAAGTTAAACTCATAAAAGGCATCAAGTTGACTGTTGCTTTTAGTTCTATACTTGGAAAACATTGCATGCTCCAACTAGTATTTTACTCATTGATAACTTGGGAAAGCATATCCTCCAAAAATTTGTTAATTGTCTCTTCATTAGGAACACTAATACTATCTAGAACAATGTACAGTTTTTCTAGCATCTCTTCACCATCTATGACCAAACTTAGAAATTCTTTTCTCTTTTCAGCGGTTTTATCAAATTTTGCTGACATTACGACAACATGATTCATCTTGCGAGCAACAAGATCACCGTTTTATGTCATGAAAAAGGTTCTAAAAATCTATCTGCAATTCATCAAGATCAAAGTGCCATCTTAATGTTGATATTGACAAGTGATCTGTGAAGCAAAGGTGCTTACACACTTGAGAGTATTAGCAATATTTTGTCTATATCCAGGCAATTCTATAGATATTCCTTCATAAGTTTTTACTTTGAAGAGTTGTTGTTCTCTCCAAGAAAGAAGCTTCTTCTTATGATCTTCTGCAACAATTGAATCATAGACCATCCTCAAGTCAGAAATGACAATCTCATCCCTTGGTTTTCTTTCTTCTATATTCTGCTCAAACTCTTGAATCCCTGAGCGAAGATCATGGGCATTATACCTCAATTGGTACATCTCTGCAAATATAAATCTACCCTTGTTGATGAATTCTTCTATCCAATCTCTCATCAGTTTATGTATATGACCAATTGACTTATCTGATGTTGATCTGTAGGTGACTTTAGAATTTGTGGAAGCAACAAGGTAGCCCGTGAAGTACCATGAAGGAGATTGGAAATATACTTTCATAATTTCCTTGAGAGCTGCCTTATCTTCTCCATCTTTGAGTACTTATTCCTTTAGATTATTGTTGGCATAACAATTAGCACCTCTAGAGTGCACATTGGTACATAAAGCTATGCACAGTGTGTAATGTCTAATCTTCAAATTAGAAGGGGAACCTCCCTCGTTGTGCTGAAATGCGAAAAATTAAAGTAATATAACTCCTATCTTTTTGACTCAGCTAGAAGAGGCACAAGGTTAAGGAAACCAAGAATGTTGTAGCTAAGGTTTTTCCATGGTTTTGTAGATCTTAACTACAACTAAACTAAATGGTTTTAATCTATCCAATATCAAGAAAATATAGCATGAGGAAAAGGAACAGGAATGTTTTATATGATAAACTTTACAATAGGATTTCCAAGAGGAGGGACCCCTATCTGAGGCATAGGCTGAAATGAAGTTTATTAGGCATGACATCAAATGATAAGCTCAATTACTAAATTTCCAAGGAGGAGGAACCCCTATACGAGGTGTAGATATGCAACAAGCTTATTAGCTACAACACTTAAAATGATAATTCTTCTTTCCAAAATTTCAAGGATGAGGAACCCCTATCTGAGGCATAGATTGAAAGAGCAACTATTAACACAACAAAAGATAGCAAACTAGGACAACCAATTGCATTGGCGATACACACATACAATAAATGATCAAACTAGCAACTATATTTAAGTAAGATGAACAAATACCATAATAATAACATTCAGGCAAGGTGGAACAACCATTTATTATCACAATAAAAGCTTGTGAATAGATACAAAATAACAATATTTCAGGCAAGGTGGCATAACATATATTACTATCACGTGCAAAATTTAATTATAAATGAGCAAAGATCTCTTATTTATAGACATAAAAAGGTGTAGGGAACCCTAATATCACCTTGAGTAAACTACAATCTTGCAACCATGCAAGATTTTATTGCTAAACCCTAAATAAAGGAAACTATATAGTTAACTGGAAAGCTACCAATAGTTAATCGAAACAACCTAATCTAACTGGATGATGTGTAACATGCAATTTCCTATTGAAATAAAAATAATTGATTACTACCATCAGTTAACAAAGTCCTAACTAAAAGTGCCAGCTCCTCCAAGGTATCTCCGAGGATGAGATAAACATGCATAAAATTAGAAATCAAAACTAAAGATTGATATCAAGTTCTAAATCCCGCTCCTGGTTCTATCCTTGAAAATAACTACAGGTCCTAACTAACTAATCACTCCATGTCATCACAATCCATCATCTCATCCAAGAACTGATTGATCGTGTCATCCTCTGGCACTTTGACATTGTCCACGATGATAACCTACCTGTTCAACTCTCTATCACCATCTTTGATTGCCCTCTGACATTCTCTGATATCTTTAGTTGCCTTTGTTGGTGCTCCAAATTGAACCAGTCCTATGAATCCTATAGAATAGCCACTTTCTAATGATCAAATTCAATGGGGGATTTGGCCAACTGACAGGAAATGGAATTAGAACACATTTCCCCTACAATTCAAGCTCTGTAAGACCTAGGGGGGTAACCCTTTAGCAACATCTAAAGATTCAAACACATATTTAATGGGATATTGCTTAACAAATAATGCTCTCAAAGAATTATGTTGAGAAATATAAAATATCACTCAACATTGGAAAGAC
This sequence comes from Sequoiadendron giganteum, assembly GCA_007115665.2. Lineage (NCBI taxonomy): Eukaryota > Viridiplantae > Streptophyta > Pinopsida > Cupressales > Cupressaceae > Sequoiadendron > Sequoiadendron giganteum. The sequence continues at coordinate 249,096,740 of CM021104.1, read as the reverse complement.
ATTGAGTGAATTTCACTAACCAACATGGAGAACATGGTAGGTACAAGTACTCACAAAACAAAATTAAAATGGTTTATGATTTAAAGAATTGGGACCAAACTGAAAAATAATAGAAGCATAATAATGGACCAGTGCCAAGAAATGGATTATGGATTCATGTAACTAGCATTCATCCTATGGTGTTGAACATGTTTTGAAGATCTTTGCAAATGTTATCACATTGTGACAACTAGACCACTGAAGCTTTATCTGATAATTCTTCTTATAAATCCACTTGAAACACAACACTCTTGTCATATTTGTTGAAGCAATTACACTATTCCTTGAATAATAGGCAATAATAAAATGCAGCTTGTCATTTCATTAAAGTAATAACATCATTCTCAGAATAGAAGGCAACAACAAATGTAACTCAAATGCAACAAATGTGCATGAAAAGACTCAAACAATTTTATTATTGAATCCAAAAGAGCATTATAGTTCAGCTATGGAGACAATTATCAGCTAAAGTTAACATGAAAGTACTATTCAAAATATAGAAACTTTCAGATTAATGAATCAGTTACAATCATCCTAGCATTATAATTCTACCCAAAGCTTTTTACTACCTTACAAAGCTTTCAAAAATTTGGAACCCTAGAATCTAGAATCCTTTACAAATGAGAACAAAAGAGAAGATATAGAAGAATAGGAGCAACCCTAAAACTAATATGTTGAAGACATCTGGAAACTCCATTCCTGTTGATTAGAAAAAATCTCAAAGCCTCTCTACTCTCTCTACAACTACAAATTTTTCCTCCAAATCTGCCTTTGCTTCAAGTTGTCAAGCAACAAAAAAAATGCCCATGTGAGGAATTTCTCCATTTTCACCCAGCTTTGTGAAAAATAGTTTGCACATGAAAATCCTTTTATCTTTGGTTCTTCCCTTTGTTGCACTTTATTTTCACATTCACTTACTGCAACATCACTTGTAATATTTCATTTAAAGGCACGAAAAAATATTACATTCCCCAACAAATAAATTTTTAGTGAATATTTTATTCACCTTTTCAAGTTATTTCTTGTGCTTGCGTTTCACCTTTAAAATATTTTCCCTCTCGCATTTTAAACAATCACAAGGTAAAAATTTATACCCATATCTCCATATCTTTAATTTTCTTGCCATATTTTACATTTGGCTTTGTCTCTTCTCGGGCAATATTTCCACTTTAAATATTTTTCCCTTTATTTCAAATTTTTTGCTTTAGAAAACAAATGAAAACCTCTGAAATAAACCATCAAGCCTTTACTCACTTCTTGAGCCCACACTCCACCTTTTATTTAAAGGTTTGAAATATTTTCCCCTCTTTAAAAGAGTGCCCATTCACTTCGTATGAGGCAAATTTTATATTTTAAATGCTTTTCTAATTAAAAGAAATGGAGGTTTCTTTTAATATTTCCATCGGGCCTCTACCTTTCGCTTGCTTTCATAGACCCACCTGCCAGTTGTCAAATTTCCACTATCTCATGGGAATTAAATGGTGAGCACCTTCCTTGAGTGATCTGGTGGGGAACGGTGGAGATTTTGCTGCATTGACATCTTCAATCTCCATCGTTAGATTTTATTTTGTTTCCTTTCTCCACATTTTTGCCCTAATTTCCTTCTTTGGCATGTATTCTTCCTCTACAACTTCAATGGTGGCTCTGGAAATTTTCATGGCCATCTGCCATTAAATTATCCCAGAGGCACCTACTTGAAACACAATCTCCAAATATCGAAAGAAAAGGAGGAAGTTGGGATCTCATTCATTCAAAAAATGCTCAAACAGAGACATTTCCCACCACAACATATGACACTGGTGAAAATTTCCATTGCAAATGTGACATCAATCACCATTCCAACAAGTTGATTGTGCCATAACCTACAACCAATGCTTGTGACCAAATTGAGCCCTCTTCAACTTACTGTGTGGTGCTCCTCTTTAATTTTAACCAAATAAATTTCTTTAAAGTTTATAAAATGTTTTCAACAAATACATTTTACATAGCTGCGAGCACAACCCTCCAGGCATTTGGCTTGAAATTGTCAAGGCTTTTCAACAACCCCAATCTATGTGTATCATTTTCTATACTATGGCGTACCATGAGACCACACTCATTTGGGGGTTTTGTTCTATCAAACATTTCATGTGCCCTATATTCTACAACAATGGAATTCCGTCTTTTAGGGTGGTGTGGGATCTAATAAAACTCCTCGATTTTGTTTGATTACTTTAAAGTTTCCAAGGCCTTTTCAACATAAAACTATCGCTATGTCAAATCGACCCATTCTCATTGCATTTTTTTGGGATCTCAGAGACATTCAAATAGTCCATTGTGTGATGTGTTCCATCATCTTCAAGTTGCGCCAAGGCTGCTCCATCGTTGCCCATTACATTTACTAAAAGGTTTCTAAAAATATTAATTGAATCCATGTTGTGCGCATACTTAAGCTTGAGTCCACATCTATTTGAGGGTTGTTTGAGGAATGTGCTCACACGCCTTATATGTCATACCATTCCATCTTACACACAGTCACACCAATCGATGGCCTCCTTCAGCTTTTGATGTTATACATATTTTTATTTCATTCTTCCCGTTGCCCACTTTTTCTTGAAAGGACTATAGGATCAATCCAATTTAGAGTTCAATGTTAACTCTAGCTATAATCAAGCATCCTCACAATAGTATTTTCTACTTATGGCTTGGATTCATTCAATTTCTATGACCTTCTCACTTATTGTCTCAAATTTCTTGAGCCACTTCTTTCATGTTGTTGCTCATTTTCCCTTCTGTCATCATGGCTGCAGATGAACATTTATTAGATTTATCAGGAGACTTTGAGCGAAATTAAAAGGTGCTTCACGTTATCCCATGACAACTAAAATGGACATCATTGTCTCCATTAAGTCAATTGAAGAAACTTATGGCAATAACAACTAAAAATAACTTGATGGACCAATGCCCTGCCATTCATAGGTTTGAACTATTCTCAATTATTAATACCTGTATCTAAATAGAAGATGGGCCTTGCTTTGCACTTGAAATCTTGAAGGTAATGATATCTACATACCTTTCCACTTACTGATCGTCTCAAAGACATTTACTGGATTTGGTTGCAACACTACAACAATTGCAAGTTCATGACCATGCAGAGCATGCCGAGCCCCATGTGGGTCCGGCTAATTTTTTTTCATTTTCATACAACTTTAATTCTCAAATTGACTTGATGCAGCTTCTGAGTGCTTCTAGAGTAAAAAAACGAACTGGGTTTTCATTAAAATTTTCTTTCTGGCTCATTTGAAAAATATGCAAAATTGGCTAGGTGGGCTCTGGAATCACCTTTGAAAACTGGGCAAATGACCTCGTGAAGCCATAAAAAACTTGCAAGCATGTAGACATTGGTCCCAAGAATTGAATGCAACAAAAAAATCAAAGAAAGGGATCTCGAGGTGAAAGTTATTAATTGACAATGTTGCTCAGTTGAACTTTTTTGAAACAACAATCATTCTAAACCAATTAAAACTGACCCAATTGCCATTTTGCAAAAATATCAAATCAACTCCTAGCGAGCTGCCATTGGACACAATGAATCATTTTTTTATAGTGAGCACGTGTGCAAGAGGAATTTCTTTGAATCATCAATTTTCATGAGATATTGAAGGTCAAAGTTGACCACCTTGAAAAGTTACAAAAAATGCAGGTGCAAATAAGGAGAAATTGCATTTGGTTTTTATCTACTAAAAATAGCAAATCAAATCAAGAGATTCTGAAACTTGACATGTGAGTTTATTTTGGCATGGAGACTTGAGATCAACAATGAGTTCGACATGAAATTCATCTGGTCGCAAAATACAAGCTCAAACAGGAGGCTACTATGCAAAACTAAAAGTTTGCAAACAACATAAAAGTGCCAAAACCCTCCAGCTTCACTTTTCAAAACCCTATCAAAACTCATCGTGGGAAGCTGAAAATTGACATGAACGTCCTCTTATGCCACATGAGTGGGTCTGCAAAAGGATTTTACATGAAAATCAATAGGCTCCAAATTACGACCCTTTAAAGTAGGTCACTTAGGGAGATTTATCAAATGCACTTATGAGAGTTCAAAGGCAAATTTTTGAAATGGGCACTTCAAATTTGCAAAATTTGAGAGTGCCAGCAACCTTTTTGAATCTAGTTGTCATCACTGAGATGTGATCCAACATGGACGCCACAGGACCTCCCTCAAGATTATCACGAACCAGCTTCTCAAACTCGGCTTGTACTGACTCAAGATCACAATAAGTACTATCTTCACAAAGATAATGGCACAAAATCTGAGTGATAAATGTAATGATCTAAATATATTTTAATTCATTATTGATCTAGGTCTAGAACCATGCATGCAATAATAATATCAAATCAAGTCAATAAAATCCAAAGGAGAAAAGGAATGAGACTAGAACAGTCTCACCCTTTTCTCTCCTCCATGGCTCACTTCTATTGAACCTTCTCTACTTGTAGCAATATGATGAAATGCCCTCAGCCTTATGTGTGAGCAAACTAAATTTATGACATGACTTAGCAAGTGTTGAAGGATTTAATCTAAAATGCAAAAGAATATGAATCTACATGCAATGTAAATAAATCTACAAAAGACAATGTTAGATGATATGCTATGACAACGTAAGATTCTAGAAATGCAAGATAGGATGATATTCAAGACAGGAAAATAATAATAAGAAGAAGGGGGATCCCACAATGAAGACAAAATTGACATTTTATAGAATGGACGGATGAGATTAAAGATTGACAAACGACCTAGAATCTATGGACAAGATTCAATATGACAACCCACAATTAGGGTTAGGGCAACATTAGGTCAAATTCAAAATGAAAGGACAAGATTGATTTTTAGAAAAATCAAATCAAGGGTTGACAATGCATGTGACAAGGCACACAAAACGAAGTTGCTGGGGAATCAAATAATAATAAAATTATTTAATTCAAGAGAGGATGTTGACTTTTTGAATTAAAAAACTATTTTAATTCAAAAGGGTGGGGTCATGTGACGGTAAATAATTTAAATTAAATTATTTACAAAAGAAGGGAATTTTAAATAAATAAATTTATTTAAAATGAGCACAATAAAAAAGGGGGAATTAAATAATAAAATTATTTAATTCATGTGCTGGGACTATTTTAAATAAATGATTTTATTAAAAATGAGGGGAGTGTGAAGATGGCCATAATTAAATAAAGAAAAGAATTTATTTAATTATAAGAGGACTTTAAATTAGAGACATATTAAATAAATAAAGTTATTTATTTAATAATCAAGAAGACATAATGGACAAAGATAATTAACTAAATTAAGAAAGTTATTTAATTATAGAAAGACATTAGACAATTAGTGACATAATCAAATAAATAAATAAAATTTATTTATTTAATAATCATGAAGAATAAATAGATATGAATTAATTAAATAATCATGAATTATTTAACTAATAGTCGAATGTGAGTCAAGGACATAATTAAAATGTCTTAATTGTGCTAGGAAGAAAGAGACTAAAATAGAGCCTGCGGGCCTAGGTCATTTTTATGTGTCTACATTTGCCCCTCTTTGTCATAATGCAGCCTGTCGCATTGTGGCAAAGAAAATAAGTCAAAAATATGCCCCAGTGCAAGATGAGATGAGGAAGAATGACGAGGAGGTAGCGGTATGCCCCCTCGAGAGGAAAATTGGGTTTCAAGAACACAAGTGTGCTCTCGAAATGGATGAGAAGACTAGAAGACAACATAACAAGAAAGTGTTAGTAAAAGAAATGGATGATGATATGGATGCAATGCCTATATGAGATGTATGTTAGTTCCTAGACCAAATCCTTCAATATATTACCATAGGACTTTAATATCTATTGCTCTTTAATCATCATTGGGCGGTAAAAAATGACACAAATGGACAACAAACACCATGGTATGACATAGAACAAGGTGTGCCAGGTCATCCACTTGCAAAACAGATAGTCGTAGACAAGGAATGTCCTACCTCATACTAGAGGCCCATTTTCCCCAGTCCTTTTGTCAAGACAATCCACAGACAGCAGTCAAAATAAAATAGGTCAATGAGATGTCGTCACACCTCTAAATCCTTCAGGGGACATCCTTGAGGTAGCTAGTAATATGACCAAAAGACAAGTCAATAAAAAGATAAGACAAAATAGCCAAAAAATTAACAGCCATTTAATTGTATTGCCAATGTTTATTTGTCGAAGATTAATTGTTTGACAATTTGACAGTTTTGATGGTTTGATGGTTTGATGGTGCCTAAGGTCAAGAAGGACACATCCTGAAAAGGAAAATGACATTTTGAAGAGGTCCAAATCCAAGAAGGACATATCTTGAAGAGGACCAAAAAAATGACAAGATTGACATTTTGACTAATGCTTTGGCAAGCTGACTGATTTTGATTGTATGATTGATCGGCTTAAGTTGTCTAATTTTGACCAATTTTGACATTGACATTTCGAATGACTATCTTGTGTTAAGTGCGACTATGTCCACTTTATTTGACTGATGCGACCATGTTTGACATATGATCTTTAAAACCTAAAAGGACTGACCTAATGTCTCAGGGATTCAAAGATGAATCTTTCCTACGTAGCAAATGTGCAAAGACAATGTAGTTTAGACAAATGACAAAGATTGACTGACATGATCGACTGGATTGATAAGACAGGCATTGACTCTATTTTTGGGATTTTGACATTGATTTGGATGTTTTTGTGTTTTCCCAAGACATTTTTCAATTTTTAGGTCTTTTTTCAGGACTTTATACGATTTTTAGAACTTTTTTTAGGACTTTTGAGATTTTTAAGATTTTTCAGGACTTTTTCAAATTTTTATAACTTTTTGATGTTTTACGAAAAAATTGTGACAAATGCATGTGAATGATGCTGATACACATGAATCCAAGGATAACCATGATTTTGCTGCTAGTCAAGCTGAATACCGATTAACAAGTGACGATGACAATGACAACGTTGTTTGACGTGGGAAGGACACATCCCAAAACAACGTGAGGATGACAATGATATGACAAGAGGATAAAAGTCTGCAGGAAGGCCAGGGACAAAGCCAAGGAATGTTTTGGATGATGGGCCAGGTTTTCCATATTGTTGCATTTGGAATGACTTCAGGAGGATTAGATGGGATGACAAGGGATCTTTAGACCATTGACAAGGGAAACCAAGATGAAAGTGATAGGTATGAAAGGACAATGGATGGCTTCTATAAAAGATAGGAGACATGGATGGCTTGGACTAGGAGAATTATCATATGGTCTTCAAGGATGATGTTGCATAGAAAAAAGGAGGCTATGAAGGTAATGACATGATATTTCATGAAAGTGTATGACCAAAGGATAAACATGTCAAAAAAAAATTCCCAAAGCATGATTTGTGTTTTTGCCCCAGTTTTTGTCAAGATCAAAATAGGTGGGACAATGGATGAAATGATAGGGCTTGGATGGATAGATGGAAATGTCATAATAAATTTCATGTGAAGGGCATGGGAGATGAGACGACTTGCCCCCAAGTGCAATGGTCCACATAGGCAATTTATTCTACACATGACTCCTATTTGCCAGGTTTTCATGGTACTTATCCAAAGCACCTGTTTGCCAAGTTTTCATCATTGGACGAAAGTTTTCTCTTTACTATTTTTGATATTTTTTGATTTTTTTGTATTTTCGATTTTTTGTCAAATAGCCTTGATTCTTTAGATAACCACTGACTATGTTGAAGCCTTTGATGGTGTTGATGTAGATACTGGTGCCATTACATGCCAATAATGACCTTTCTAAAGTAGTTGCTTTGTCGGGATCATAACACTTGCATACAACTAATTGATGTCATTGTGATCCATTTTGATACTAGAGTTAGCCTTATCAAAATACGCACATCGTGATAGAGTGTCATGAGAGTCCTTATGATAAAGAGTTGCTGCCAAGATTCGATGGATTTTTGACATGGGATGTTTGGATTTTAAGGAGGATGTAGGATTATGACGGATGATGGTGGACGTGGACGGGTTGGTTGGGTGATTGGATGTATTGGTTTTTATTCTCCAAACTTGGGGTAATGGATGATGGAGGTTGGATCTTGGGTAGCGTTTGGAACCAACACTTTTATATGTCTTGCTTGATGGCCATTTTGAAGGAGGTGGACATTGATTATATGTGGGAGTCCTCTTATGCTGTGGCTCCACATTTTTCTTGACTTTTGGATTGGGCATCTTTTCATTGCCTGATTTATTCTTTTCTTGACTTGACCCACTTTGTTTTGGGATCCATATTAGCTTCATTTGTCCACTTGACTTTTGTCTGATTTGATGGCCTTTGACATTTGATTTTGGACTTTAGACTTGTAATAATTTTGCTTTTGTTGGTTCCAAATGGAAGGCTTATTCTTGTTGGAATGACAGTGTATGGTGTGGATGGAAGGAGTGTTGGCAACAATCTTATGACAAGGACTACTTATGACATTCACTTTGATGTTTGTATTAGATAAAGTTTCCCCTCATATCGAGGAGGGACCACTAACATCATTTGATTTTTTGACTGATGGATAGCCAAGACCTTGATGTCTGTAATGTGCTTGAACTTGTACAACTTCAATAATGCCTTGTTCATGTAGGCCTAATCCTTTGCCTTGATAATGCATGTTCTGACAGATTTTGTTGGCGATGGGATACTTGTTATTGTGGAAGCAGGATGCTAACCCATCTTTATTGTGGAAATGATTGCTTGAAATCTTCTCATCTGTGAGAAAGCCTGCTCTGACAAAGATAGATGATCCTAATTGTTAGGATGTTGTAGCTTCATTGACATATTCGACAGATTTTTAACTGACATCTTCAATTTGATTTTCTATCATATCAAATTCTGATGATTCTGTTAGTGCTTCCAAGTCTATGTCAAAACTGTCTTCATGGTCATGGTCATAGAGCCCACTAAATTTAGTTATAGCTTGATCATTTGCAAATATGTCCATGCTAGGAGACTCTTGTTCTATTGGTAAATCGTCTATGTGTCCCATGGAGGCAAGTGTCTCACTTTTGGAAGTGTCAATACTTGAAGTTTGGATGGAATCGTCTTCAAGTGGTTCATCATGAATGGCATATAGGTCAAGGAGTGGATCATTTTGGACTTCTTGATCAAAGATAGAATCTTGATCAAAGATGGGTGCTTTTTGAATGTCATGATCAAAAATAGGGTTTTGACAAAGGATAGGGTCATCTTGAATGGACATAAAGATGGAGTCATGGAATAGACTACCTTGATCTTGACATGATGGTAATGTTATGACATGCTTTGGATTTTTCATTTGACATGTATCCTCAAGTTTATGTAATGGTATGGGACTTTGGAGACCATGACGAGATGTGTTTTCATGAAAAAATGGAGTGTCTTGAAATGGATTGGTGCATGCTGGACTAGGATATGACATGAAAGTTTGGAAAGGATTAGTGGATGAAGGACTAGGATGAGATGAAGGATTAGAATAGGACATGGATGCATGACAAGGATATGACGTGGATGGAGGATTAGAATATGACGTGGATGGAGGATTAGGATATGATGTGAATGAAGGACTAGGATATGATGCAAATGAAGGAATAGGATATGACGTGGATAGTTGGTTTGGATTGATGGATGGCTCATTTCCCTTGTAAAAGTTAGGGTGGTTATGACCAATGGAATTTTTTTGTGACTTAGTGCCATGGATGGCGTTAAGGGACTCTTGATAGCATATGGATAAAGGACTAGGACTCATTGACTGTTGGTAAGATGGATAGATGGATGGAGGGCTAGGGGTTTTAAATTTGGACTTGGATTGGAGGTATAGTGTTTTGAATTCCCTAGCAAGTTGTGCTTGACCATTACTATTGAATTGGCGTTAAATTTGATGAGCAAGCATGTCATAGTGATTTGAAGACATGATGGTGGATGGAATGAGATTATGCAAAGTGACAATGCCAAGTGATAAAAGGGGATGCCTTATGCCAAATGACTTTTAAGAAAGGTTTTCTAACCACTCAAAGTTTGGCCAATCTCTCGATTTGGATTGTCAAAGGACTGATTTGAAGGACAAGATGATAAAATGACAAGGTGAGATTTCCACACTAGACTTATGAGTTGGAAATAGCTCACCAAAGGACAATGATTTAGGACTAATTTGATTGACTTGGTCCAATGACAATGTATTTTTGAGACAATGGTTTGAAAAAGAAAGGAAAGTTTGCCTATCCCAAAGGTGTCCAATTGAGGACTTTAGACTTTTCCTATGATGATGATGATGATGGATTGCAAGCTAGATGAAAACTAAAATGCAATAATGGATGACTTGGACAAGTTGCTTTGCTGATTTTTGATAGAGACCACTGGAAAAAGATGCCAGTAAAGATGTTTGCAAAAGTTTGGCCTCTGGTTTTTGACAAAATTAATGTTTTCCTGACTGACAGTCAAATGCGTCACTTTAGGTCTCACATGCGGTTCAGTATCAGATGCGTCGATTGACCAAGTGAAAGCGTTTCAGTAATTTGATGTGTTCATCAAATTGGCAAATGCGCCTTTTCAAGTTTGCAAATGTGGTCTGACAAGTCTAGCAGTTTTGGAAGGGAAAATGTGACTCAGGAGTAAGCAATTCCGGTTCAAAATGTCAAATGCAATTTTTGAACTGGAAAATGCGTTGAATGACAGTTGACTATGGATTAGGCTGGCAAATGCGACTCAAGGATTATCAATTACGGTTCAGCAGAGTGAATGTGGCTGAGGATATGACAAATGTGACTCTGCAGAGCAATCGTGGCTCAGGTTAAAGCAAATGCGCCTCGACAGAGTGAATGCGGCTCAGGATATAGCAAATGTGTTTTGATAGTGCTATTTCGTTGCAGGAATTAAATTTTGGAAAATAGAAGACCGTTTGGCCGATTTGACAAGTTTTTTTATCCAGATTTGTTGATGTTTAGTTGTTGAAGTTTGTTTGAAAGCAGTTGACAAGCACATAGAGACTAAATTACTACAAATAGACTCACTCTTAATAGTCAAAGGGTCATCGTCGCAATCACAGCCCACATCTTAAAATCGCGTCGACTCACACAACTATGTCACCCCCTATAGGGCGTCCATGTTTTTGTCTTTTCTAGGTGCGTACTCAAGGTGACGGAAATGGATACTGAATCCCTTGAGCAAACAGTCTGTGGTGACTATATGGTGAGTGTCTTGGGGGGAGATTCTTCCCTCCCCTTGCACTGTGATTGAAGCAATGTCTGGATATGGACACGGCTGACCTCTACACTAAGGTTTTTAGTCAAGGTTTCCATTCGGCATGGAAAATAGATAAACTCCCTCAGGAGACCTCCCAATCTTTAGAACAAAGACTTTGGGGATGGTTATCTTGCCTACTACCATTGAATATGGGTTTCCCCAAAATTCACTTTTGATTATAGTGGGTTGGAAAACCTGGCTTTGGTTGTTCCCACTTAGGTTGTTCTCGTAGGGTGAGTACTTTTTCCCACTACGGCAGGCCTACTAAAGGTTGTAATAAAGCTTGAAATGCATAAATAAAATGGGTAAGTCTGGTTTTTTTATCACCCAGTAAAGGGGAGAGCATATACCTATTACCCAATCAAGCACAGTAGACAAATGTTCAGTTTTAAACCCAAATAAAAAATTTGTTACTCTAAGTGAAGATATTGCTTCACAACAGTCATGGGGTTCATTTTAACCAAACAAAAAGAAGATGTGATGACTATCCTAGGATTGATAAATTGCCAATTAAATTGCCTATCCTAGGATTGATAAGTTCCCAATTAAATGACTACCCTAGGGTTGGTTCATTTTAAGTCCATCAAAATGAAAAACTGGCTATGGATGCATCGGATCTAGATTACAATTCGAAAATAGAAAATGAAATTTTACCAGTCAAATGTGGTGCACTCTGGAAGATGCGGTTCGTCAAGTCAAATGCGGCTTTCGGGTTGTCAGATGTGGCTTAGCCGGTCAAATGCGGCTTTCGAGTTGTCAGATGCGGCTTTCAAAAAACCGACTACGGATTGATAGGTGAAATGCGGCTTTCTAGATGTCACATGTGGCTCGGCTCTGCGAATGTGTCGTTTGGATGGGTAGATACGGCTTGACAAAGCGGATGCGTCACTTGAGAAGGAAAATGCGGCTTAGAATGTCAAATGCGTCGCAGGAACTATCAGATGTGTCGTTCCGTACACCTGCAAAAAAAAATCCAAAACTTTCGAACCCTAACCTGCAAAAAAAAATGACGAAAAATCCAAAAAATGATGAAAAATCCATACTATAACCTGCAAAAACATGTTAGATTGTCGGGTTCACCAATGTAATGATCTAAATATATTCTAATGCATTATTGATCTAGGTCTAGAACCATGCATGCAATAATAATATCAAATCAAGTCAATAAAATGCAAAGGAGAAAAGAATGAGAAAAGGAATGAGACTAGAACAGTCTCACCCTTGTCTCTCCTCCATGGCTCACTTCTATTGAACCTTCTCTACTTGTAGCAATATGATGAAATGCCCTCAGCCTTATGTGTGAGCAAACTAAATTTATGACATGACTTAGCAAGTGTTGAAGGATTTAATATAAAATGCAAAAGAATATGAATCTACATGCAATGTAAATAAATCTGCAAAAGACAATGTTATATGATATGCTATGACAATGTAAGATTCTAGAAATGCAAGATAGGATGATATTCAAGACATGAAAATAATAATAAGAAGAAGGGGGATCCCACAATGAAGAAAAAATTAACATTTTATAGAAAATGCAATTTTGTATGGATGGATGAGATTAAAGATTGACAAACGACCTAGAATCTATGGACAAGATTCAATATGACAACCCACAATTAGGGTTAGGGCAATATTAGGTCAAATTCGAAATGAATGGACAAGATTGATTTTTAGAAAAATCAAATCAAGGGTTGACAATGCATGTGACAAGGCACACAAAACGAAGTTGCTGGGGAATCAAATAATAATAAAATTATTTGATTCAAGAGAGGATGATGACTTTTCGAATTAAAAAACTATTTTAATTCAAAAGGGTGGGGTCATGTGATAGTAAATAATTTAAATTAAATTATTTACGAAAGAAGGGAATTTTAAATAAGACTTATTTTAAATAAATAAATTTATTTAAAATGAGCACAATAAAAAAGGGGGAATTAAATAATAAAATTATTTAATTCATGTGCTGGGACTATTTTAAATAAATGATTTTATTAAAAATGAGGGGAGTGTGAAGATGGCCATAATTAAATAAAGAAAAGAATTTATTTAATTATAAGAGGACTTTAAATTAGAGAAATATTAAATAAATAAAGTTATTTATTTAATAATCAAGAAGACATAATGGACAAAGATAATTAACTAAATTAAGAAAGTTATTTAATTATAGAAAGACATTAGACAATTAGTGACGTAATTAAATAAATAAATAAAATTTATTTATTTAATAATCATGAAGAATAAACAGATATGAATTAATTAAATAATCATGAATTATTTAACTGATAGTCGAATGTGAGTCAAGGACATAATTAAAATGTCTTAATTGTTCTAGGAAGAAAGAGATTAAAATAGAGCCTACGCGCCTAGGTCATTTTTATGTGTCTACAATAAACTCATTGATGAGTTTCAGAGCTCCAGTGACACTTTCTTTGAGCACATCCATCCTGGTAGAGATTCTTTCGCATGTTTCCATCTTGAAGAGGTGTTGTTCTCTCCAAGTGAAAATATTCATTTTCTCTTCCTCTACTTCCATGGCATCATATGCAACTGCTAACTGAGATATGAGAATTAATTCTTTCGCCATTCCTTCTGCCACAACTATCTTGAGTAGTTGGATTTTTTGATGAAGTCCATGTGCATTGCCCCTCTACTGATATAACTCTGCGAGAAACTGTTGACCTATAACAATGAAGTCTTCAATCCAGGTTTCCAAAAGTTTGTCATGACTGACTAACTGATCCAATTTTTTTTGTTTTGTAGATGTATTTTATGGAAGAATAGGTGCTCTAACATGATCAAAGATATACTGTCAGATTTGCCTGATTTTAGCCTTAAGAAGCACTTTATCTTGTCCATCCTTCATGACACCCTCCTCAAGATTATTTGTGACAATCTTAAGAAGGCTCACGTCCATCTATCGAGTGCTCCTACCAAGATTAGCCTTGACAAAGGTGAAATAACCAACCTCAATGTCATTCAAGCTCTTACCCTCTGGTGGCGTAGCAACTTCTATAATGATCGCTTCTTCAAGAGTTTTCTCTATGTGCACTTGTTTCTTGACTTTGTTCAACCTCCCTTGATAAGGATCACCAAACTCAAACAAATCAAGCTCATATGAAGGCTCTCGCCTCTTTCTTCCCAAAGATCTCTCGAGCCAAAAAGAATGAGAAATGTTATCAGTTCAAGGAGAGACTACAGGTGGTGTACCAACCTGCGATGGATCACTTGTCTCTGATGCCACTCAAACTGGTGGTTCAGGCTATGAGTCTATATCAATAGGAGGTGGCTATGGTGACAATGTTGAACTAGCAGGTGCAAGTTGTGGTTCAACCTATATGATTGTCTCTACTGGAACTTCATGCACCTTCTCAACCTACTTATGCTTCCGCTTGTTAGAATTTTCCCCCTTTGTGTTCCCACTAAGTCTAACACCTTTAGGTGGTTTAAAGATAACCTTAACTCAAGGCCTAGAACTTGAGATAGAAGGTAGTGAAGAAAACCATACTGGTGGCTCTATGAATGGAACTATTTTGTGCCTTCTCTTATTCTCCAAGAAGTACATGTCGGTTTTGATAATTGTCTTAGACAAGTCTTCTATGGAAGTTCTCTCCTTGGCATACCAATCTGGCTGGTGAGCAACTTGATCTTTGACATATGAGCTAAGAAACACCTCTCCATCATCATCTGACAGACCCTCATCATCTTCTAATAGGAAATAAACAAGCTAAGTGATAGTGATTCTACAATAGTGGCGTCGGTGCTTTTCAAATTCATCTTCACAATTAGCCCAAAAATCCTCAAATGTTGGCTTATGTGCAATACTTCCATCCAATCGAGTTGCATAATGATGGAAGGGATCATAGGAATGCCTCTCGATGTGATACTTGAGGTTGAATCTCTTGAGCTTGCTCGTCATATACTTACAATCAGCAACAGACTTGCATGTGAAAATAGCCCATCCAAAAGGAAAGGAGACTGTTTTCTTGTGGTGACTGTGAAGGAAAGAGTGAACGCGTTGAGCTTCATTGAGAAATTCCATGAAAATAATTTTGTCTGACAGGTACCTCGGTAGCATCAGAGGTTCTCCCATGTAACCATACACTCAGATATATGAGAAAGTGGGGAATTGAATAAACCAATATGCCCAAATCTCCATTGGTGATTTTGCCTCTGGTGAAATCCTAATGTGCATTTCATTGTCGAGATCCCTAACTGTCTTCATGAGAAAATGATCAATCACCACCTTAAAATCTTGTTCATCCTTTGAGAACTCCAATAGAGAATATTATTCATGAACTCATTGAATTTCAAGAGTCCCATTGGTCTTCAATTGTCTAAAATTGCCTTGAGATGCAATCAAGTAGACCAGGAAAAAGACCATGTGAAACTCTTGGATTTTGAGGAATCCTGTGATTTGCTGATGAATGCACTCAGTAATCAACATAGCCCAGTCAAAGAATTTTGTACTGTCAAGGATCTGAGAAATGACATAGAACATCCATGGTTGAAAAACATTAGCGTCCTCCTGACCTATAACTTGATTGAGTAAAGTTATCAAAATAGCAACTTCATCTTTGAATTCACTGTGACCAACCTTCTTTAGCATGTTGGTCTTCTGAAATTTCAACCATTTTTGGGCAACTTTCCTTTGTGATCTTTCTTGGTCCCCATACCATATCTTCTCACAAACCTCAATAAATACAGTGAAATTATTTGAGAGAGGAGGAATAGAAAAGCACTTTTCCACATCCTTCGGCTAGAGACTACAAATAATTCTCCCATCGACTAATCTCATCTATCTTGTGGATGAATCATAGTGTTTCATGCATGCAAGAACAAATTCAAGATCAAATACCATGATAGGAATAGACACTATTGCCAACAACCTAGAATGCTCAAGGTTTTTGTTTATAGTGTTGCTGGTACCTTCCAACATGCTCAAATTGATCACCGGATAGACATGACCCAAGTCTAAATCAGAGGTTTTCAAAAATTCATGCATCAAGACCGATTTGATCTTACAATCTATGGGATTGAATTTCATTTTGAAAATCTAGATTTTTGACTATTAAGTCGGGTATGTTCAGATAGCTTTTAGGAAAAGCCGAAAAATCCTTTAGACGAGGCTAAAAAATAGCCAATTGCGGGAATTTCTTTTGAAATTTTTTTGAATTGTGGGTTTTGTGCATAATTGAATTCTAAGACAGCCCAAGTCGACAAAAATTTGAAAAAGTGAGTTTTAGCAAGGCATGCAAAAGCTTTTCAGTCGAGAACTATAGGGGTTTTAGGGCTTCCCGGGGCAATTTTTTTGAGAAAATCTAGAACATGGGTTTTGTAGGCAATGGAATTCTAAGGCAACCCAAATGATTCTTTTGAAAAAGATGGGTTCTTGGCCCTCATGCAAATAAATCTCTCAAAAAAATCATAGTGCCTAAGAATGAAGGCAATAGGGCAATTTTCTCGAAAAATCTAAGATGTGGGTTTTGCTGTAGATGCTGAAATATGCAAACCTAGATGATCAAATTCTAAATATTTTGTCATTTTATTTGACATGTGAAGAATACCTAAGATGAGAATAGAAGAAATTAGATAGAAGATAAGAAGTTTTTATTTGTTTTTCTTTTGTAGAAAATCACCTATGGTTGACTGAGATTAGATGATATCTGCATGCACTGTGGCAAACTCAAGGATTATCTCACCTTCATAATTCTTATCCATATGAAGATGCTTCTTAAGTTTCTTCTTTGTTGTGTCTTGATAGATGCTATCAAGTTCTACAAAGTTCAACTAATAAGAAGGCTTCCTCCTCTTCCTACCTAGGATATTCTCAAGCCAAGATGAGGAGTCTCTACTAACTTCTTTGGGAGGATCGGTTCCAGCTCTAGCAACTCCTGATGGATCAATGGGTGTTGAAATGTTGTGAACTGGTGAATCTCCTTCTGAATCTATATGAATAGAAGGCCTCGATGATGATGAAAGAATAGAAGATAGAGGCTCTGATTCAACTTGTGGTGTTGAATCAACTAGAATTTCTAGTCCATCTACTAATTGTTCCTATTGATTCACCTTTTCCTTTAAGCTCTTCATCATTTTGCTAATCTTTATATCTTCCAGAGGATTTCTCATAGCTTTCGCTCTCAGTTTTGATCTAGAAGAAGGTAGAGAGGACTAAATATTGGCTGCTCTGTTACTAGAATAACTACCTTTTGTGTAATTTTATTGCTTGAGAATATTCTAGTGTTCTTGATAATTTGGCTCATTCTTTCCTCATTTGAGATGCTCTCTTTGGCGAACCAATCAACTTGTGAAAGTGGTCGTTGCTCAACCTGATCTTTAGCATACATGGGAAGGACTACCCCATCATCATCTAAAAAACACTCCACATATTCTGATAAGAAATCAGCCATCTGTCGAATAGTGTAAGTTTGGAGTAGTTGCATTTGTGCACTTCAAACTCATCTTCACAATTAGTCCAAAAATCTTCAATTGTAGGCACATGTGCATGATTCCAACCAAGACGGGCTATGAAGACACCTTGAGGATCATATGAAACTCTCTCCTTGAAGAGCCTGAGGCCAAAATTTGACATTTCATCACTCACCGACTTGGCATCAACTATCAATCTACATATGTATATGCTCATCTCAAACAGAAAACTAAATGCAGGCTTGTGTCTGTTATGCAAAAATGTGTGTACTCCATGTACTTGCTTTAGAAATTCCATGAACATGACCTCATCCATTGGATATCTAGGTAGCATGACTAGATCGCCTGAGAATCCATATACTCTTATATAGGAGAACGTGGGGAAGTGGATAAACCAATCAACCCACTCCACCATTGCCAATCTAACATCTATTGAAATTATGATATGCAACTCATCATCAAGATCCCACACTGTATGTATCAGGAATAGATCATTCACCCACTTGTAACACTACTTAGATTCTGAAAACTCTATGGGTAATGATCGTACACATATTGAACACTGGGAGTTCCAACAACATTGGAACCTATAAACCTGGCTTGAAATTCCATTAGATACACGAGGTAGGATATCATGTGGAATTCATGGGCTTTGAAGAACTATGTCATCTAATGTTGGAGACAAACACTGATCACTGTTGGCCAGTCATAATATTTTTCTTTGTTAACAATTTGAGAAATGATGTAAAAAATTGAAGGCTAGAATTTATTGGCCTATGCTTTACCTATGACTCGGTTGAGCAATGTAGTCATGACTGCAAATTCCTCCTTGAACTCATTGTGCCCAACATTCCTTGGCAAAGTATTTTGCTTCTCTTTCAACCACTTTTGAGCCATTCTTTTCTGATATTTTTATTTTTGCACATACCACACCTTTTCACATTCTTCAATAGATATGATGAAGTTTTCCATCCATGGTGGTATTGCAAAGCACTTTTCAATATCTTCTGGCCTGAGGCTACAAATAATATGCCCATCTTCTGATATGATTTCTCATGAAGTTGGATTGTAATGCTTGATACAATAAATTGCAAATTCAAGACTTTGCACCGAGGTGGGGATAGAATTTGTTGCAAGCAACCTAGAATGATGAAATTTTTTGACTGCAATATTTCCTACACCTTCTAAAGCACTCAAATCAAATATTGGAAGCACATGGTTAAGTTAGTTTCAAATGTTCTGAGGAAATCGTGGAGCAACACTGATTTGGTCCTAATTTCTGTTGGAGTACTGCATGTTTGAAAACTTGAAGTTTGACTGTAAACACACCTGTGTTTGAAAATGTTCTGCCCAAGAGCTAAAAATAGATTGCTGATTTTTCTCTAGAAAAACAATTTTTTTTTGAAAAAAAGTTGTGATCTGGGTTTTGTAGGAAAACTCGTTTTGAAGAGACCCAGATCGTCAAGTTTTTAAAAAGCTGATTTTTTCAAGATCATGCAAGATTTGCTAAAAAGTAGGGCCGAAAAATTGAGGTCTGGGTTTTGTAGACAATTTCATTCTGAAGAGACCTAGATCATCAGATTTTGAAAAATTTGAAGATTTCTCGAACATGTGTGATTTCCTAAAAGATAGGGGATGAAATGCAAATTTTTAAAATTTCCCAATCTTCAAGAGGAATGAAAAAGAAGTAGACTCAGATCGATGAAAATCAAAATTTTGACCACCTGTTTCTAAAACATGATGCCATAGAAAATCAAACCATGCAAAAGCATGCCTCTGTGCTTCCCAATCTCGAATACATGAAGAACACTGAAAAATCTTTCCGTTTGATCCTCCAAATCTTAACGAGAAGAAAATTTTATGTTTCTTCCTTTCAAAGCCAACCTGTAAATTATGAAAAATTAATGCTAAAAGCTTTCTTAAATAGGGTTTGGAGATAAAAAAATGCTTCATGCAAAACCCTAAAATTTTGGAGCCTATCATGCAAAAATAGCTAACTTCGTTTGCATCAAAATGGAGAATTCATCTTTTATAGGGCAGAAAAAGCATGCACATGAAGATGTTTTCAAAAAAATTCTAAGGCAAGATGAATTGGCACCCTCCTTGAAGTAAGGCACCTAGTTTTGCCAAAGATTTTTTTTCATGATTTTTAATTTTTCGCTTTTCATGTTTTTGTTGGAGCATGCTTTTGTCTTTGATGATTCAAAAAACTGGCACCATCAACTAATAATCTTTGTTTGACCATGGCAATCTCAACTTTGACCATTGCTGAAGTGATCCTCAACTTTGTTTCAACATCTGATCATGATTGTATACCTCAAAAATTGCTGACAGAGGCTGAGTTGAGGAAAACACGAACAAGGTGAAAGGTATTCTACTTGTTGGGATGTTAGGTACCCTCCTTGAAAAAAGGTGCACAATTCCTTCATCCTTTCCTCTTCTAATTTCATCAGGTACAACAGTTGCTTCTCAATTGAATCTTTGTATTCTTTATCTTCCACTGTAGATGCCAACTGTAAGGAAGACAACTCCAATGTGATGGGTAGAATTTCTTTTGTACCATATAAAAGTGTTAAAAGGAAAGGTGTCAATGGCTCTTTTGGGAGTAATTCTATCCTCCCAAAGAGCGTCTTATATTTTCTTGTGCCAAGTCTATTGATTTGAGTCAACCAGCTTACACACAATTGTGACAATGTTTTTATTTGATGACTCATCCTATCCATTACCCTGAGGGTAGTAATCTAATGAGTGCAACAGTGTGATGTAGTGATCAAAACAAAAATTCAATATCTCCTTTGACGAGAAACACGTTGCATTATCAGTCATAATTTTGCGAGGCACTCTGAAGCGTGAAATTATGTTCTCCTTCAGGAAGTTGCAAACAATTTCGAAAGTGGCTCGTTTGGTAGGAGTTGACTCAACCCATTTCATGAATAATCTATCACTATCAGGACATAGACATGCCCTTGCTAGAACTTGGGTCGGTAGGACCTACAAAATCTATACCCCATTACTGAAATGGAGCATCGATGATAACTAGCTTGAGTGGAGTAGCTTCCAATTTGACTTTGCCAGCAAACTGCTAACACAACTGACATCTATACACCCATTCATATGCATCGTGGAACATAGTCAGCCAATAAAACTGTGCCTATAGGATTTTGAATGTAGTGACCCTCGATGAAAAGTGTTCGCTGCACGCGTGATTGTGAAAAGCATCCAACAATCTCTATTGCTGGTCTGTACCGATGCATAAAAGGAAATTTTTGTCAAGGCTACGCTTGTATAAAATGTTATTAATAAGCATTAAGTTCTATTCTCTCCTCTTCAATGTTCTTTTCTATTGCTTTTCCATGTGACATGAAAATTCTCCATAGGTTGAATAATACCACAAGGGTGTGTACCATTCCTCCACAGAATCAACAAATAGGACCAAAGGAAGGTCCTCTACAATTTATGGTTCAGGATCAATTTCACCATTGCTCTGACGCTTATGATCTCCATTCTCTGCCAATAATCGACAAAGACCTTGCCTGTGAACGAGCTTGGTCAGCTTGATTCTAGAGCATACTCTTTGTTGTACCCAAAATAATTTTTTGGCATTTTTCTTAATTGGAGCTAAATCATGTAAAAATGTCATCAAAAGTGTATTTTAGGTCAAACCAAACATAGGGTTTTTGTGGGTTTCTGTCAAGGAACATATGGGTAAATTTTGGAAATTGAAAATTAAGGTTTCAAATCACTATTTTAGGGAAATCCCTCAAAAATAGGACCTTCCTGAAAATGGATGAAAATGATTTTGATAGGATGATTCGACTTCACGATCACATCAGCCAAGTCAGAATCATCAAAAGACATGTTTAACTCTAGTGGGTCTAATTTCATTTTTCAAAATGAAAGATAGGTGATGAGTGTAGAATAGTCCAATATTTTTACCTTATAATTTCCTTTTTATTTGTGTCCCTATCCATATTCCTGTCACCATTTGCTGAAGGAACCTTAATATTTAATAAAATAAGGAAAAGAAATTGGGATTAATAAATTACTGAAAATCATGATAAATCTTATCGTTTTGTGTCCAAATGGCAGGAGATAGTTCGAAAGGGAGTTGAAGGCTGTTACAAATGGAAGGACCTCAGGAAATCAATGGAATGAAATCAACAAGATTTTGTTAAGACTGGTTATTTTAGTTAAGTTTTTTTGATTTAGCATTAAAAAGTGGCCTATGACCCTTTATCATTTTTAGACTTGTGTTTGTGAGTAGTTGATAGGCTGAACGAACAAACAAACCTATCTATTTTTTATAGTATGATCGACATATATATATGCATGCATGGTAAAAACTAAAGGATATAATATATAATTAAAAATTAGACTTGCGTAATAAAGGATCTGCATTTTATTTTGTCTCTGTAATTCTGTTGAATGAGAGCTAGCATGGAATAGATTCATGTTTGTGAGCTCCATCATTCAATAACCAGCGAAGGCAGGGCCCGCTTCCTCAGTTGTTGGTGATCTAAGTATTAGATTTATATGTGTGGTAATGTATGTTTTATAGTTATTTGATTAATCTGATTTATGTGTTATTTAGTTGATTCTGATTTCTGTTTTGTTCATTTTCTGCATATGTGTAATTCATTTCCACAAGCATGTTAGTTTATATTAATTCTTGCTATTATGATCTTTATTGATTCATTCAACATCCGTTGGTGTGTATGTTTCATCGAATTAGCTATTACCAGTGTTAAGAATAGTTTGGTATTGTAGGACAGAGTTATAAAGAGTTGAACGCGGAATAATTAAATAATCTATTACACAACCAATAACTTTGATTTTGTTTATATTATCTTAAGGTAGATTCTTTATTTTGCTTCATAGAGTTTTAGTTCAGTTATGTTGTATGCCAGTAATCTATTTTTTTTGCAAAATTATTTCTTTACGGGTTCCTGCCACATTTGTTACAGGAAGTCTGCCAATTGGAATTTTGTTTAAATATAGGTTATGTTAGTTTGCATTCATCAACCCTTGGTTTATTAATTGCAGCTCTTTGGCATATTGCCACAACATGGTTCAAACACCTACATTCCCGAATTGACACTTTAGGATAAACTGAGGAAGCCACTTCTGAGAGTTTAAATCAAACCTATCTTAAAAGTAAATTAAGACCACGATTTAGTCTAATCATTTTGGCACCGTTGTTGGGGAGCAGTGTTAAAGACCTGCATTTTCAGTAAACTAAGTTAGGAACATTACGCTAAGGAGAAAGTCCACACAATTATTAAATTTTTTTGGGTAATTATCCTTAGTTTGCTTTGCCATAGGTCATTTAGGTGCATGAATCGTAATAGAGATAGTAGGGGAAGATTCATTAGGAAAGAAAAGGGAAGTAATTCACAACCCGAAAAACCCAAAAATAAGTCAGCACCATCCATTGAGAATCCACAACCTAAAGAATTGCAAGATAAGTCAAAAGCATTTATTGAGGAAGGTAGCTCAACTCAGGAGGAAGTGGAAGCTAAATTTCCTTTATTAGAATTACCCAAACCTAACCTAGAGAAGTGTGCTATTGAGACCACTATTGTCCAAACACCTGCAAATACCCAACCAAGCTCTTCCGAAATATTATGCAAAAAGGTTGAACAGTTTTTCAAAGAGTCTTACGGGGAAGAAGTTGGTCCATTCTCTGAAGAAGGTCACAAGCCATTTGAAACTTATTTTACTCCTTGGGTATTTCAAGTTATGGATCCTGAAAACAACAATAATGACAACAAAAACATTCATAATAGGGCATTAGCCAACAATAATCTGGTTACTTTCGAATTTCCAATCACACATCTCGGGAGAGATGCCCCAACGAAGAATATTCCCCACTCTACTTTGCCCATTTCTCATTGTCTTTCAATAGAATATCTTGACATGTTTTTGTTTGAATTTGATGTGTTGTGTCACAGTTATGACTACCAAAATGATGCACAAAAACTCAAACTATTTCCAACTACATTGAAGGATGCTGCTTTGCAATGGTTTATGAACCTTGAAAACATCAGAACGTGGGAAGTCATGAAGGAAGTATTCCTGAAAAAGTATCAATAATATTGTAAAACAAAGGAGGTTTGGGATGAGATTTTCCACATGACTCAAAAAGAAGAGGAGTCCGTAGAAGACTACTTGAACATTTTATGTTTAGTCTTCAATAGTCTCATCAGGAGGGACTGAATGATGATACCATTAAAATGTTATTTCTTAGGGGAATAAGAGATGATGTTATGAAAGCATTAAATTTAATAGGAAAAGGAAAATCTCCAAAATGGAATTTACTGATATTTGCAGGAACTATTCGAGGTCACAACATTCAGGAATGAGCTATCCAAGTAAACCTTATACCAAAAATAATATGATAGGTATCACAAAGAGGGAAATAGGCAAGTTACTTGAATACCTTAAAATGGATTTGCTAAATCATATGGCGAAACAGATAGACACTCTTTATACCCGTAGGAAGCAAGAAGAGGCTGAAAAGACTTTAGTCGTGTTTTTTCCAACATGTCGCAAGAATCATGGTAGTGAGGATTTCCCATACAATAGGACAAAAATTTCATCCCTAGAGGAAGTTAGTAGGACCTCCACACTGAAACCTTTTCCTACAAGTATGCTTGAAATAGAATATTCTGAGGAACTTGTCTATTACATGGCCCCTAGGCAATATTTTCCACCACGGGCAATGCACCCTAGTATGATGAATGACTATCTTGTTTTAGGACTTAGCCAATCCAATTCCTATCAATCAAGATGCCAACCCCCATACCCTCATTGGATGCCATAATATCCATATACTTCATAGCTGTGGCAACAGGCATGGAGGCCACAACTGTCAACATATCAACAACAACCATTCCAATTTCCACCGCCTTCTATAGTTAACCCATACCAATAGTCACAACAACTTCCAAGTTTTCCATCTTTGATTTCTCAACCCATAAATCCAACAAATCATCCACCAAAACCACCAAGACCTACATCTATGCCAACCCAGCCAAATCCCAACCCCAATAATAAGGCGACTCAGCTAGTGTATAACAATGAGACAATAGGTTACTCCACCTATCCCATAAACACATTAGAGATAGATGGAGTTCAATTGAGGTCAGAAAAGGCTCTTTTGGGGTCCACTATTATGGAAATCAATGATTAATCAGAACCAGAACCAACTATGGAACCTCCTTTTCCTGAAATATTTCAACCTAAACCAATACAAAGGGAGGATTCTCAATCTGAGTTTGATTTTGTTAATGAATTACATAATGTTAACATCAAAATTCCTTTGTTGCAGGCCATCAAGGATATTCATGTTTACACAAAAACCATTCATGAACTTTGTACCAGAAGCAGAAAAAGAAGCAAGATCCAAAAACTATTCAAGTCATCGAACAATTGGCAGATCTTATGCTTGAAAATATAACTATTCCAAAATATTCTGATCCAGGGAGGCCGGTCATTAAGGTAAAAATTGGTAAAGTAAGTATTCGTAATACCCTTGTGGATTTGGGTGCTGAAATTAATGTAATGACAAATGAAACAAAGGAAAAATTGTCATTGGAAGGACTTAGGCCTACTCCTACAATTCTTCAAATGGCAGATAAATCTTTGGTTAATCCTGAAGGTGTAATTGAGGATGTAATTCTTTCTATTGATTCATGGGAATACTCGACTGACTTTATGATTTTATAGCAAAGATTAAGCTAGGGGGATACCCCCTAATTTTGGGATGACCTTGGTTAGAATATGTGGATGCCTCTATTAATTTTCGATCAGGGGACATGGTCATCTCTAATGGCAAGCACAAAAAATAGTTGGCTCTATACCCGCCAGCACAACCTTTATTGGAAACAGAGGACCTAGTTTGGATTAATAGTGACTTGGATGAGTCATTACCAATTCTAACAATTGATAAAGCCCTAGATATGGAAGAACCTACTGAGGATAATGTTCTTGTTAATTTTCTTCTTAACAGGTATACATATAATGAAAATTTTGAAAGCATGATCCTTCATTCAGGTATAAATACTCAATGTCTTTTTGGGAATTTTCCATTGGTTGGTAGTTCACAGTCTGTTCAACACTTTATCACGTTGTATCAATTGCTACCTCATAATTGCTTGTATGGTTCATTCTTATCTTCTGATAGGCCACCCATTTTGAAAACTTTAGCCATTAACTCACCCATACAATATGAAGCTATGGAAATTTTACCTAATTGTACACTTAACATCAATCCACAATTAACCCCTGAACAAATCCAAGACCTTATTGCCATGCTTAGAACAAAAAAAAGATGCATTCACTTGGGAATACCAAGATATGTGTGGCATTCATCCTGATACCTGTACCCACCGTATCTACATTGAAGAAGGTAGTCATCCAATTAGGCAATCAAAATGTCGACTTAATCCCGCTTTGCGTGAAATAGTTAAGGAGGAATTACAAAAACTGTTAAATGTTGGGTTTCTATATCCTATTTTGGATATTCAATGGGTTTCTCCTTTAGTTTTAGTTCCTAATAAAAATGGTAAATGGAGAATTTGTGTGGATTATAGAGCATTGAATAAATATACTAAGAAAGATCATTTTCCATTACCATTTATTGATCAAGTGTTGGATACTCTTGTAGGTAAGAAATTATTTTCTTTTCTAGATGGATTCAATGGTTACAATCAGATTCGCATCACAATAGAAGATCAAGACAAAACCACTTTGACTTGTCCTTGGGGGAATTTTTCTTATAGAGTCTTGCCATTTGGCTTATGTAATGCCCCTGCTACTTTTCAACGGGCGGTTTTAAGATTTTTTGCGGATCTTATCAATGACTGTATTGAGGTATATATGGATGATTTTATTGTTCATGGTGATACTTATGAGGAGGCCAAGACAAATTTAGAAAAAGTACTTAGGTGTTGTATAGATACTAATTTATCATTAAGTCATGAAAATTTTCATATGCTTATGATTGAAGGAATTGTGCTTGGCCATTACATCTCCTCTAAAGGTATACAAGTGGATCCTAAAAAGATCCAAATTATCCAAGACTTGCCCACGCCTTCTAGCCAGAAAGATGTTCATAGTTTTCTTGGTCACATAG
Organism: Sequoiadendron giganteum; assembly: GCA_007115665.2. Taxonomy (NCBI): domain Eukaryota; kingdom Viridiplantae; phylum Streptophyta; class Pinopsida; order Cupressales; family Cupressaceae; genus Sequoiadendron; species Sequoiadendron giganteum. The sequence goes on along the minus strand of CM021104.1, from coordinate 249,069,843 downwards.
GGTATTACCGAAGATTTATTCAAAATTTTAGTGAAATTGCTTTTCCTTTATTTGCTTTGCTTGCCAAATATGTTACTGTCTCATCGACACTTGAGTGTAAAGAAGCCTTTGAGGCCATCAAAACAAATCTTGTAACCACACCAGTTCTACGAGGTCCAAATTGGGAACTACCATTTCATATTCATACAGATGCTTCGGATTGCTCAATGGGAGTTGTGCTTGGACAAAAAGAGGATAATATATTCTACTCCATTTACTACATCAACAAAAATTTTAGAGGAGCTGAGGTAAATTGCATGATAACTGAAAAATAATTCTTAGCTATTGTATATGCAATTAATAAATTTCAACATTATATTACTAGTTATAAAGTGTTTGTCCACACAGATCATTCGAAAATTCAGATTTTAATGAATAAACCTGTGGTAATTGGTAGAGTCATTAGATGGTTGTTTTTACTCCAATAATTTGATATAACTATACTTGATAAGACTGGTCGAGAAAATGTGGTTACAAATTTTTTTTCTAGGTTAAAACACTCAGACAATGAACCCTCTCTAGTCAATGATGCATTTTTAGATGAACACCTCTTTTCCATATCTGCAAAGATCCCATGGTTTGCTGACATTGCAAACTATCTAGTCACATGCAAGTTTCCACCAAACTTCTCTCTACGAGAATGAAAGAAGCTGGTTGGACTTAGTGGACAGTATACCTAGATCAATGGATTACTCTTTCGCACTGACATTGATAATATCATATGGTGTTGTGTATCTGAAGATGATGTCTTCAATATAATTCATGAATGTCATACAAAGCCATGTGGGGGAAAATTTTCTGCTCAAAGAACTGCCCAAAAGATTCTCAATGCAGGTTACTATTGGCCTACAATCCACAAGGATTGTAAATGCTATGTTCATCATTGTGACAAGTGTCAGCACATGGGTCGACCTACACAATCAGATGAGATGCCTTTGTACCCTCAGTTGTCTATAGAGCCATTTGAAAAATGGGGCCTTAATTTTGTCAGCCCAATCAATCCACCCTCACGAAACAGATCAAGGACCATAGTTCACATCTAAGCTCATATATGCCTTGGTTCGTGAGTATGAGATTTGTCATTGCAAGTCTTCACCCTATCACCCTTAGGCCAATGGACAAGTCGAAGTCACCAATAAAGAGATCAAGAATATTCTTACTAAGACAATTGCACTTCATAGGTGTGATTGGGCTACAAGGCTCCTCAAAGTCGTGTGGGCCTATCAAACAATGTGGAAGACCACTACTAGTTTGACCCTTTATGAACTTGTCTATGGTAAGAAGGCGATCCTTCCCATTGAGTTTGAGGTAAAAACTCTTTGCACTACACTTCAATTGGGTATGAGTCTTTCTGATGCACAAAAGGCACACATTGATCAACTACATTCCTTAGATGAATTGTGCTAGGAAGCACTCTTTCACTCATAGGTTGTTCAGAAACAACGTGCCTTATCGCACGACTATCACATTTGCCAACGATCATTTCAATTTGGTGATTGGGAAATTTTATTTTATTCCCGCTCCCAAGAATTCAAAGGGAAGTTTCACACATGATGGCTAGGACCCTACGAGATCCAGACCGTATATGACAATGGTGTTGTCCATCTCTATACGGTGGAATCTAAATGAAGAAATCTCCTTGTTAATGGCCACTGCCTTAAAATTTACAAGAACCCTCTTTCAAAGGAAGATTTATTTCTCACGATGGAACAAGAACTTACTGCTGTTCCTTTTGGTCTCCTCCAGGACTAATCACGAAAAAAAAAAAAGCAATAAAAGATCCAGCATTGAAAACCCTTTTTAGGCATTGTTGGCCAGTTAATGTTCGAAAATTGGATTCCGACGAGCATTATCCGATTAATAAACCTAGTAGTGACAACCAATTTTTAGGTGCTACTAGGCGGTAATAGATTGAAAACTGGGCAACTGATGGTCTATTGTCGTAAATAAAATTAAAAAAAAAAAAAACTACACTCCTGTCCTTTTCTCTGATAGGATCATTCCATCCATTTTTCTTCCTTTCCCTCCCTATCTTTTCCATGCCTCCCTTGTCTGATTTTACCATGGTTGTTTGTGGCTTTTAGCCAGTAACCATTTTCCAATCAATGATATATTCCTATTCTTTTTGGTGACAGGAACTATCAACTTATGGCTCGGGTTCTTGTCTTTTCTTTGACAGGAGTGGGTATTCACTTTCTGCCCTTGATCGATGATTTTCACCGGGGTTCGCCAACTCCTGTCCCCATGATGCTTCACTGCCCATTGGTCATCCTATTATATCTATGACTTCTCTACCTAGCTGTCCTACCATCATCATCTTCTTTCGGCCATTTTGACGTCTCCATCTACCATACCATTTGCTATCTTTCCATTATTTCCACCTTGATGTCCCTTTCATGTGATATGCTCTTGGCGGTTGTCATCGGTATAGTACGATATTTTTCTTGTCACATTCTTCTCTCTAGTCACATCTTTGCAGATTTCCAATCTTCTGCATTATTTTGGCGCATGCAACATACCTGTTGGTAATCGTGGTAATCGGTAACAAATTTCTCTCAATTTATTTCTTTGTTTTATTTCATAGTATGTGTTTCCTTCTGTCGAGTGAGACTCTTCCCCATGGATGATTCAACCAATCAGCTGGGGGGAAGGGTTGTCCATGTCATAATTTATTCTGAGGGTTATCACCGCTATTATTTCTGCATTAACCTCTCATTTACTATACTTGTCATCATTTCTTGCCAAATATTCATTGCTAAATTTAGCTATTGAAACCATCTGCTGTAAAAAAACCCTATTGTCTAAATTTCTGGTATCGAGTTATAGTGAGTTCCTATGAACATGGAAAGAGGTCTATGGCATGAGCCCATCACCATGCAAAATTTGAAAACACATGCCGAAGCATATGCAAAATTTCAAAAGGCTCATTGGGATACTTATTTTAGAAGGCTACAAGGGTTTGATGAGAGGGTGGTGGAATTCACCCATAATTTTCACAACCAGAAGGATACTATTCATGGGATGGATATCATAGTTACAATGGAAACCATTGCAGAAGTTTTTGGACTTCCGTTGAGTGGAGAACAATATTTTACAAAAAAATCTAAGAAATCTGCGGAGTTACAACCGACATGGAAGAAATTTTTGCAAAGAGGAGAATCTATAGAAATGGTTTTTGGGCAGGGTACCAAACTACAATCTTTACCAGGGCATTGGAGAGAAGTTTCTAGGTACATAATTCTTTATATTATTTGTGAAGGGAGATTTCAGTATGTTTTTGCTCAACATTTTAAATTAATGTTGCATTTACGACAAGGGCTATTGATTAATATCCCATAATTTTTGTATTGAGCCTTGCAATGAAAGTCTAAAACAGTTAGAAGTGACAGACCCCATTGTCTGTCTCACCATGGCTTAATAAAAATTTTGGTAGTCCGGGAATTAAATTTGTTGACTCCTCCTGGTGATTGGGATTCATTTGTCCATTCTCAGGACGATGAGAATACTGGACCCTTTGAGGAAGAGGAATCTTCCATAGAGGGTTCCTCTGAAGATAAATCTTCAGATGAGGAGTCTAGTTCTGATAAGACACCTAAGAAATCCAGTGATAAGAAAACTAAGGGAAGCCTTGGTGAGTCCTCCGTACAAACCCTAAGATCTGGAAAAAGAGCAACCAAAAGTGCCACAAAAAAAGATGCCTCAAAATCCAACAAGTCAAAACCCTCGATTTTAAATGAGGAAAGCTATGAGAAATAGAAATCCTTGGAGCAGACACCCACTGGTCAATTTGGTGATAGGAAGGAAAAAAAAAGTTAGATGCTTCAACTAAGTTAGATAACCTAGCCCAGGTAGCTGGTCTTGTGTTGGGGTATGAGGAAATAGAGGTCTTATCTGAAGTCACATGGAAACGGTGAAAATCTCATAGAGTTAGTAGGGAAAAACATTAGAGGGAAAAAGAATAGGAATCCAAACAATAAGCCAATGAATCTCCAAAAGATTCACCTAGTATTGAATTAGAGAATGAGCCAACTTAAAGTCATCCAGAACAAACAAAAGATGCTAGGGTTATGAGGCCACTAGAAATAAATCAGGAACAAGAAATTGAAAAAGAGGTGGCCCCAGAAAAAGAAGTACAGGTTCCAGAGGAACCAATGGATAGTATTGACAATAACCCTCAGACACAAGTTTTGGCAAAAGAAATTTCCCATGAAGAGCAAGATGTACCATCTGGTCTTGATTAGGAGGAAGAAAAGATGGATGAAACGATTGAGGATGTGAATGCGAGTTTTTAGATTGGAAGTCTTGAAGCTAAAGAATAATTTGAGAAGGAAAACCCTCCTTTAAGTATGATAGAAAAAGAATTGCACGATCTGACAGATGAATTGACTAAAATACAACTAAAAAAATTGACTTTGCATGGCTTGCTACAAGAAGCTCATTCTACTGTGAATTCTCAAGCAAAGGAGATAGGAGAACTCAGAGATGAACTTGATAGAATAAATCTTTGCAGATATCTATTCAGGAACATGAACAAAAGGTTCAGGCAATGTGGCAACAATGGATTGATGAATTCAAGGGTACCTTGCAGAAACTCACAACTCTACCAAGTTTGTAACCTTTGCATAGGGACATGCAAAATGTCCAGCTGGGGGGAAATGATGAGTGTAGAATAGTCCGCTATTTTTACCTTATAATTTCCTTTTTATTTGTGTCCTTGTCCATATTCCTCTCACCATTTTCTGAAGGAACCTTAATATTTAATAAAATAAGCAAAAGAAATTGGGATTAATAAATTACTGAAAATCATGATAAATCTGATCATTTTGTGTCCAAATGGTAGGAGATAGTTTGAAAGGGATTTGAAGGCTATTACAAGCAGAAGGACCTCAAGAAGTCGATGGAGTGAAATCAGAAAGATTTTGTTAAGACTGGTTATTTTAGTTAAGTTTTTTTGATATAGCATTAAAAGTGGCCTATGACCCTTTATCATTTTTAGACTCTTGTTTGTGAGTGGCCAATAGGCCAAACGAACAAAAAAATCTATTTGTTGTTTATAGTATGATCGACATATATATATATATATATGCATGCATGGTAAAAATTGAAGGATATAATATATAATTAAAAATCAAACTTGCGTGATAATCTATCTGTATTTTGTTCTATCTCTGTAATTATGTTCAATGAGAGCTAGCATGGAATAGATTTGTGTTTGTGAGCTGCATCATTCAATAACTGACAAAGGTAGGGCCCACTTCCTCAATTGTTGGTGATCTCAGTATTAGATTCATATGTGTGGTAATGTATGTTTTATAGTTATTTGATTAATTTGATTTCTATGTTATTCGATTGATTCTCATTTCTGTATTGTTCATTTTTTGCATATGTGTAATTCATTTCCACAAGCATGTTAGTTTATATTGATTCTTTTTGTTATGATCTTTATTGATTCATTCAACATTTGTCGGTGTGTATGTTTCATTGAATTATCTATTACCAGTGTTAAGAATAGTTTGGTACTGTAGGACAGAGTTATAAAGAGCTGAACGCGAAATAATTAAATAATATATTACACAACCAATAACTTTGATCCTATTTATATTATATTAAGGTAGATTATTTATTCTATTTCATAGAGTTTCAATTCATTTCAGTTGTATGCCAGTAATATTTTTTTGTTGCAGAATTATTTCTTTAAGGGTTCATGTCACATTTGTGACAAGAAGTCTACCAATTAGAATTATGTTTAAATACAGGTTACGTTAGTCATCAACCCTTGGTTTATTAATTATGGCTCTTTGGCATATTGCCACAACACGGTTCAAAAGCATACGTTCCTGGATTGATACTTTAGGATAAATTGAGGAAGCCATTTCTAAGAGTTTAAATCAAACCTATCTTAAAAGTAAATTAAGACCATGATTTAGTCCAATCAATAGGAGCTTTGCAACCATTAATGGAAGATTGGACAGTACCTGGTGCTGAAAGTTAAGCTTCAAAAGCTTCAATGAAGAAACCATGGTAGAAAAGGACAAGAATGGTGATGTTTGATGGAGGATATTTTCAAAACAAAAAAAGGCCAAAATTTGGCTAACTCTAGAAATGCTACCAAGGAGGATTTAGGCAAAAGAGCCAAAAGCGCCCCTACTAGAGAAAGGTGTCCTTGGATCTCAGGGGCCAAATGTAGCCACTGGATTCATCTAAAACATTAATCCTCTCCATGTTTGAGCTGGTTACCTAATGAAATAATCAACAAGACCATCTAATCTAGGAATCATTGGAAAACATTGACGAAGTGAGAAACATCCAAAATGACAGTTTAGCTTGAAAAAGGTGCCCCTACTGGAGAAAGGTCCCCTTAAATAGGGTGATCTAAATGTCAATGCCTAGAAATTCATGCCTTCGTGAGATCTCTCGAGCCCTGATCCAACTCAATAATGAATCTATCAGCCAACCTGCGAGACAAGTTAGACAATAACACTGATTGATCAGTTGAATAGGCAAAATGAAGGATAAATCAGTAAGCTTCAAGATAAAAGCTCCCCTACTAGCTAGGGGCACACTTCTTTTTGAGGTACCTGATGATAGTATCAACAGTTGTTGTGTATAGGGTATTTGTTCAGTTCCCTCTCAGCCTCTCAATCAAACCAACAATGTGTTCATCGGACCTGCCAAGTAGTCAAAGGAAGCAATCAAGCAGGAAATTCCTAAGATGGAGACTGAATGAAGAATGTGGGAAAATGTGCCAAGTGTCAGGAAAAAAACACCCCTACTGAAGAAAGGTGCCCTCTCTTTTGGGCATTCAGATTCAGTCAATTTGCTCAGGGACCTCTAGGATAATCTTCTCTATGTTGATCGATCTTGACAATGAAACTGTCAGCAAGGACATCTAAAAAAGCAATCATCTATCGACGAAGATACAATTGAGGCAGTTTATAACTTTGAAATAACTGGTTCAAAAGTCAAAAGCACCCTTACTTGAGAAAGGTGCCCTTGCTTTTGGAGGCCTAAAATTGACTTTTAGAAGCTAAGAAACGAGTCATGCTTTGTAGGACTGAGCTGGTCACATGATAAATTGTCAAACAAGATTTTTTGATTCTTCAGTCAACAAAGATATCAAACCAAAGTGTGGAGGCTTGAAAAGGAGAAATTGAAAAACAAGCATTGAAAATTGGCCAAGACAAGAGCAAAAGCACCCCTGCTGGAGAAAGGTGTCCAATCTTCTGGAGCCTCAAACTCAGTTTTCTGGCTTTGCATCTCCCAGGCATGTTTCTTCAGCATGGTCCTGGCTCAGCAACGAATCTATCAACATATGTTTAGGATCAACTAATCAACCAGGAACACAGATCAAACAAAGTTTCTAAACCATGAAAAAGATGCTCAAATTTAGAAAATTATGCTTAGACTAGTCAAAGCAAGTTTTGTTGACTAAGTAAGAGATTTTGGAGGCAAATTGGTTCAAACAACCCACAATCAGTGGAAATTAGTTTTGGGAACTCAAGATCAAGCCAAATCCCTCCAAAATCATGAGTTAACATCCACATTTGAATGATTCAAACTTGAATCACCATAAACAACTCTAGGCATCCCATTCTCTTCATTTATTTTGCAGGTTGAAGATCAAAACAACCATTTTCTCTCCAAAGGCTTATGTTCAAAATCTGAAGGAGGTTTTGACCAGTCTTCATGATTTTTCAAAGATCAGTGACAAAAAAAGTTTTCTTCTTAGAGGTTGCATCCAACAAATTTTATTTTTTTTCAAGAGGGCAACAATAACTTCCAATCTCCCTCTTATCTTCTTCCTCTCTTCTATCTTAGAATTCTTGCATGTCAAAGAAAACAATAGGATATCACAAATCTAATCAAATGGGTGTGATCAACACAATTTTTTAGAGAAACCCATCTCTTGAATTTTTTCAAAATCAACAAAGTTGTCGTCCCTATTTTTAGTGATTTTTTGAAAATTCATAAATTCAAAATTCCAAAGGATTGGGTTTGTTTAGTTTTCAAACATAAACAAAACCCACGTGTCAGAATTTTTTTCAAAAAAAATACTTCTCGACAGGCGGTGCTAGTCATGTGCACAGTCATTCTTCAAGATTTTTAGGATGCAATACTCTCAGGTACAATATAAGACAAAAATTATCTTGTACCATGAATTCCTCAAAATGATGACACCGACCTACATTAAGTGAATCTCGTAGTCAAGATGGACACCTTAGAAGGCATAAATGACATCACCATTCAATAAATGAAGCAGTTGCAAAGAGGTGATAACTCTAGTAACAAAGCCACCAAAGTTACCAAGAGAAGATTGCGGGTGGAGAGGAGATGGTGCATCACCACATCATCATCCTACAAAGCATTGACTATCCAGAGGTAGAAAAAGTCAACACATGGATCAAGGAGATGTTGACCAGAGCACACCTAGGCTGGGATGTCCTAGTCTCTAGGAGGGAATTTATGATCAAGAGTTAGTTAAATTGTTGACTCTTTATAAGTTAACTAATTCCCCCTTGAATCATGCAATTTTATCTCTATTTATGGGGGATGTTTGTTTTGACTTCCATTGTTTGTTGGAAGAGATAGGTTTCTGATTGAATTCACCTGATTTGGGTCAATTTCAGTCTCCTCTTTGGAAATGATGTGGCAAAGTAGCTTGCCCTCTGTCACCAAAAATATGATCTTCTTGGGGTTCAATGATATCTTATGATACCTACATCTCTCAAACACATTCATGAGGTGTGCAAAGTGATCTTCCCATTTATCTGAAAAATAGTTAAGTCATCAAGGTAGAGGACTATGATTTTGTCCTTGAGGTCCCCAAACACCAAATCCACAACCCTCTAAAATGTCGCACTAGCATTGATAAGGTTGAAAGCAATCCTTTCATAAGAAAACGTTCCCCATAGCATGGTGAAATTTGTCTTAATCTGGTCCTCCTCTGCCACTGCAATCTGATTGTAACCAGAAAAACCATTTTGATCAACACGACAAACTTCTCAGCTTCTTTTGGAGTGCAACAGCTGCCTAAATTTACAAACTAAGGCTTGTATTTAGTACCTATGTTGACTTGATTGTATTCTACAGAAGTATTAACACCTAACATCTTCTGATCTTGGATGTATCTATCATGCCTGTCAAAAACATCTTCTAAAGATACAAAACCCTTGGGAATTTGATTTCCTTTTAGTTGTATGATCCTGGAGTCTATAGCTTCAGAGTCTTCAATAATTGAATCTTTGAAAGGAGTAGAACTTCCTTCAAAGAAAAATTCTTTATAGTTTGCTCCCATGACGATAAATTATTCAATATCATCATCATCATCAAAGACTTGCCAGTTGTCTGAATTATCTGATACAGTTGGCCTATAGATCAACTCAATAGCAAATGACATTTGATGAAAGTTAGCATTTGGCATGAAAGGATCAACTGATACTACAAGGGCATCAAATTTTCTATTGTTTATCCTTGGAATATATTTGATGTTAAATGCATCAAACAAATTGATAGTATTCCACACCCTCTACCTATAAGATTGAAGGTGATTCTTTCTAACTTGAAATTGTTCCCTGATCTGTTTAACAATCAGCTTTGCATCTCCTTTAACTTTAAGCAGTTTGATCCCCATATCCTTCACGTTCTTGAGACCTAATAAGAGCTCCTTGTATTCAGTAGTGTTATTGGTGCATTCAAATTGCAACCTATATGTGAATGGATATAGATGACCTTTAGGAGAAATTGTCACTACTCTCGCTCTGAAACCTAATGTTGAGAAACTGACATCAAACTGCATTGTCCACATCTTAGATTCTTCATTTGACAAACCCATGGAAAGTGCAAACTTCTAACAATCTTCAGTTGCTTCTGAAACCATAGCATATGTGCTCGGACTCATGTCTTGCTATAAAACTTGTGCTTGAGGGTCCGTGGACCTCACAACCATAACCCTTGATTTTGTCTTAGGCTCTAGCTTGAAAGTGCCCTTCTTCAATGGAATTGTCATGAATGATCAATCCATTTGAATCTTGCCTTCGAGGTCTTTGCAGAAGCTCCTACTGAGTAACATCCTGTAGCTAGTAGGAATATCAGCTACAAAGATAGTCATCATTATTTTCTTCTTGGGACATGACGCTAGCCTTACTTATGCATCCTTTAGTTGATCGACTAACGACAACAATTTTGACTCAAGTGAGAAACTTTTCTTGAGTTTTGGTGCATGAAAGTCCCAATACATTCATAATCTGTAAGGGCATAACATTGTCTGTAGCTCCACTATCGATGATACAATTGTTGAGTTTAAAACTTCCTATATACAAAGATATGTAGAAAGGTTTTGGCTTGTCTTCTGCTGATACATAGGACTCAGGCAATATAGGCTAGATTTCATCCTGCTTCTTTACACCTTTGAGGATCCTATCCAATTGCTCTGGATGATCCTGTAGATAATCCAATTATGATATTTGCACCTTCATTTTCACCATAGAAGACACAATGTTGAAATTTGTTGAAGAATGATCTTGAGAAACTAGCATGGTGTTCTCTTGGGAAGACTTGGGATTGGAAGTAGAAGGAACTTCCTTTCCTTTTCTATTTTTACTCCACTTTTCCTCTTCCTCCTATGCTTTGAAATTTTGCGCACGTGTGAACACAGGCGAGGAGATATTCTTGTGATTGACCGCAAGAGAGAATCGGCAGTATTTTTCTTCTTCTTCTTCTTCATTAATGGGTTCTCTATCAAAGTACCCCATTGTGAAGTCTCCATCAAAGTCATCCATCTGTGATGAGACAACATTTGATCTTGAAGGTACAAAACTAGTACTTGGAGCAATATCAACAAATCCCATGAGCCAATTCATTCTTTGATTTTTCGGACATGAAGCTCCAATGTGTTCAACAGTATCATAGAAAGTGAAAATGGTTTTAGGCTTCTCAACATCATTTATTTGCTTTGATTGTCCTTACAGAAACCTTGACTTGTAATTTTTGTATGGTTGGAAGTTATTCCTCTTTGGCTAGTATAGATGATAAAGTTCAAATGACGGTGGTGTAGGTAGTGCTTGTTGCCCTTGAAGGGGTGACTATCTTTTGAGGATAGTCACCTTATTTGCTACCATCTATAGTAGTGGATCAACAAACACTTGTACAAGTTGTCTGATTGAATCATTCTTCATCTTACCCATCGTGATCATATTATCTTCAAGTTTAATTGCTTCTTCTTGTATGAGTTGTAGATCATCTTCATGGCCTATTTTCAAGAATAAGGTGATCTCTAATGGTAGTGCGTTGATGAAGCTACTCATTTAAATCTTTTCAGATGGATTAAGAGTGTGGGAAAGACATGTAACAAGGTGGTTAAACCTTGCTACAAATTCTCTCATCGGTTCATTTGACTCCATCTTTGAATTCGATAATTGTGTAAATAGTTTGTGACTATCTTCGGTAGGCTTGAATCTTGCAAAAACCTTTTCGCTCATGACTACCCAACTATTGATGATGCCTGGTTCAAGATGATTGAACCAGTTGACTATGTAATGCTCAAGAGTCTCAATAAAAATATGTATTGTGATGTTCTCATGTGAAACATACAAAATGGGACAAGCCACTGTGAATGTTGAAAGATGTTCATCAGGGTGTCGTGATCCATTGCCATGAAATCTTGGGAAAAAATTGCGTGAACCCTTGGGTAGTTCATGGTGTCCTATTAAGGCCAATGGTCCAATTTTGTCACCCCATTGTTGTTGTTATCACCCATTGCTTCAACTAGGATGGGAGGTTCTTCTTCTAGTCCTTCTAGGAAATGTTGAGGAACCTCCTGAAAGATAGGGTCTTCTTGAATAGGAGGATTTCTTCTCCTTCTTGTCTATAATCGGTACACCAAGATGCTTAATTCCACATTGGTGGTGGCAAAACTGGTCTACCTACTACAAGATCCGCTCTTTATTCTTCTTTGTCCAGAGTAGGAGCCATGTTCCTCCACTAAGTAGTTGATGTATGATTTTCAAAGACAAAACTACACAGGTTACTGATGATGTCTGACTGCTCTGCTTCAATGAAAAAAAATTGGTTGTATGACAACCAAATTTAGTCCTATCTAATGAGTTGGAGCAGTAGAATGCCAAATGGTCATTCCCATGACATAAAGCGTAAAAATTCTTGAGGTTTTCTTACCTTGTGCCCCATGGTGGGCACCAAAAAACTATTGGAATAATAATTAGCACCTCTAGAGTGCACGTTGGTATGGACAACTATGCATAGTGTGTAATGAATGCTCTTCAAATTAGGAGGGGAAGCTCCCTTGTTGTGCTCAAATGCATGAAAAAGTAAAGAAATCTAACTCCTATCTTTTTGACTCAGCTGGAAGACGCACAAGGTTAAGGAAACCAAGAACATTGCAGCTAAGGGTTTTCCATGGTTTTGTAGATCTTAACTAAAACTAAACTAAATGCTTTTAATCTATCCAATCTCCTCAAGAAAACAAAGCATGAGGAAAAGGAGCAGGAATGTTTTATACGATAAAATTTACAATAGGCTTTCTAAGGAGGAGGGACCCCTATTCGAGGCGTAGGCTAAAATGAAGTTTATTAGGCACGACATCAAATGATAAGCTCAATTACTAAATTTCTGAGGAGGAACCCCTATCTGAGGTGTAGATATGCAACAAGCTTATTAGCTACAACACTTAAATGATAATTCTTCTTTCCAAATTTCCAAGGAGGAGGAACCCCTATTTGAGGCACAGATTGAAAGAATAACTATTAACACAACAAAAGATAGCAAATTGGGACAACAAATTGCATTAGCGAGACATGCATACCATAAATAATCAAACTAGAAATTATATTTAATTAAGATGAACAAATACCATAATAATAAAATTCAGGCAAGGTGGAAAAACCATTTATTATCACAATAAAATCTCATGAACAAATACAGAATAGCAATATTTTAGGCAAGGTGGCACAACATATATTACTATCACGTGCAAAATTTAATTACAAATGAGAAAAGAGCTCTTATTTATAGACATCAAAAGGTATAGGGAACCTTAAAATCACCTTGAGTCAACTACAGTCTTGCAACCGTGCAAGTTTGATTACTAAACCCTAAATAAAGGAAACTATACAATTAACTGGAAAGCTACCATAAGTTAACTGAAACAACCTAATCTAATTGGATGATGTGCAACATGCAAGTCCTTATTGAAATAAAAATAATTGATTACTACCATTAGTTAAAAAATAACTGCACATCCTAATTGAATGATCACTCCAAGTCATTGTGATCCATCATCTCATCGAAGAACTAATCGACTGTGTCATCCTCGGGGAATTTGATTCTGTCCATGATGATAACCTGCCTTCTCGACTCTCTGTCACCATCTTTGATCGCCCTCTGAAATTATCTGATATCTTTAGTTGCCTTTCTAAAACTAACTGTCATCACTGAGATGTGATCCAACTTGGATGCCACAGGATCTCCCTCAATATTATCACAAACCAACTTCTCAAACTCAGCCTATATTGACTCAAGATCAATATAAGTACCATCTTCATGAAGATAATGGCACATAATATGAGTGATAAACTCATTGATGAGTTTGAGAGCTCCATTGACACTTTATTTGAGCACATCCATCTTGGTAAAGATTATTTTGCATGTTTCCATCCTAAAGAGGTGTTGTTCTCTCCAAGAAAAAATCTTCATTTTCCCTTCCTCTACTTCCATGGCGTCATATGCAACTGCTAACTGAGATATGAGAATCCAGTCTTTCACCATTCCTTCTGCCATAGCTATCTCGGGCTGCTAGATTTTTTATGAATTCCATGTGCATCAACCCTCAATTGATATAAATTTGTGATAAGTTGTCGATCTGTAATAATGAAGTCTTAAACCCAACTACCCAAAAGTTTGCCATGATTGACTAACTTATCCAAGTTTTGTTGTTCTGTAAATGTATTTTGTGGAAGAATAGGTGCTCTAACATGATTAGAGATATACTTTCAGAGTTACTTGATTTCATCCTTAAGAAGTGCTTTATCTTCTTCATCCTTCATGACACGCTTCTCAAGATTATTTGTGACAATCTTAAGAAGGCTCACATCCATCTATTGAGTGCTCCTGCCAAGATTAGCCTTGACAAAGGTGAAATCACCAACCTCAATCTCATCCATGCCCTTACCCTCTAGTGGTGTAGCAATATCTACAATGATCTTTGCTTCAGGAGTTTTCTGTATGTGCACCTATTTCTTGACTTTCTTGTTCGACCTCCCCTAATAAGGATCACCAAACTTAGACAAATCAAGCTGATATGAAGGCTCTCACCTCTATCCTCCCAAAGATCTCTCGAGCCAACAAGAATGAGAAATTTTATCAGTTTGAGGAGAGACTATATCTACTGGAACTTTAGGCACCTTATCAACTTGCTTCTGCTTCCGCTTGCCAAAAATTTTCCCCTTTGTGTTCCCACTAATTCTAACACCTTCAAGTGGTTTCAGGATAACCTTAGCTCGAGGCCTAGACCTTGAGATAGAAGGTAGTGAAGGAAACCCTACTACCGACTTTGTGACTGGAACTATCTTGCACCTTCTCTTATTCTCCAAGAAGTACATGTTGGTTTTGATAATTTTCTTAGACAAGTCTTCTATGGAAGTGCTCTCCTTGGCATACCAATCTAGCTAGCAAAGTGGCTAGCGAGCAACTTGATCTTTGACGTATGAGGTAAGAAACACCTCTTTGTCATCATCTAACGGATCCTCAACATCCTCTAATAGGAAATCAGCAAGCTAAGCAATAGTGAGTTTGGAGTAGTGACGTTGGTACACTTCCAATTCCTCTTTGCAATTAGCCCAAAAATCCTCAAGTGTTGGCTTATGTGCAATACTTCGATCCAATCAAAATGCATAATGACACAAGGGATCATAGGAATGCCTCTTGATGTGATACTTGAGGTTGAATCTCTCAATATCCCTCGTCATATACTTGCAATCAACAATAGACTTGCATTTGAAAATACCCCATCCAAACGGAGAGGGGATTGTTGTCTTGTGGCGACTACAAAGGAAAGAGTGAATGTGTTGAGCTTGTCTGAGAAATTCCATGAAAGAATTATGTCTGATGGGTTCCTTGGTAGCATTAGAGTTTCTTTGGTGTAACCATACACTCAGATATATGTGAAAGTGAGGAATTGAATAAACCAATCCGCTCAACTCTCCATCGTTGATTTTGCCTCTGGTGAAATCCTAATGTGCATTTCATTGTCGAGATCCCTCATTGTATTCATGAGAAATAGATCTTTCACCAGCTTAAAATCATGTTCATCCTTTGATAAATCCAACTGAGAATAATATTTGTGAACCCGCTGAACGCCAAGAGTCCTGTTGGTCTTCAATTGTCTAAAATTTCCTTGAGATGAAATCAAGTAGACCAGGAAAGATACCATGTGAAACTTGTGGATTTTGAGGAATCATGTGATTTGCTGATGAATGCACTCACTAATCAAAATTACCCAGTCAAAGTGTTATGTATTATCAAGGATCCGAGAAATGACATAGAACATCCATAGTCAAAAAACATTAGCTTCCTCCTGACCTGTAACCCAATTGAGTAAAGTTGTCAAAATATCAACTTCATCTTTGAATTCACAGTGACTAACCTTCTTTGTCATGTTGGTATTATGAACTTTCAACCCTTTCTAAGTAACTTTCCTCTAAGATCTTTCTTGGTCCCCATACCATATCTTCTCACAAGCCTCGATGACTATAGTGAAATTATCTGAGTGAGGAGGAATAACAAAGAACTTCTCCATGTCCTTTGGCTTGAGACTACAAATAATTCTCCCATCGACTGATCTAATCTATCTTGTGGATGAATCATAGTGTTTTATGCATGCAAGAAAAAATTCGAGATTGGAAACCGTGATAGGAATAGACATTGCTTCCAACAACCCGGAATGCTCAAGATTTTTTATTATAGTGCTACTGGTACCTTCCAACATGCTCAAATTGATCACCAGATATAAATGACCCTAGTTTGAATCAAAGGTTTTCAAAAAGTTATGCATCAAGAATTATTTGGTCTTATAATCTATGTGATTGAATTGAGTTTTGAAAATCTATATTTTTTATTGTAAAGTCGGGTATGTTCAGACAACTTTTAGAAAAAGTTGGAAAAAGCTCTAGATGAGGCTAAAAAATAGCAAATTGCGAGATTTTTTTTTGAAACATTGGTTTTGTGCATAATTGAATTCTAAGACAACCCGCATCATTAGAAATTCAAAAAAGTGAGTTTTAGCAAGGCATGCAAAAGCTTTTCAATCGAGAACTATAGGGGTTTTAGGGCTTCCTAAGCCAATTTTCTCAAGAAAATCTGGAACATGGGTTTTGTTGGCAATGGAATTCTAAGGAAACCTAGATGATTCAATTTTTAAAAAGATGAGTTCTTGGCCCTCATGCAAAGAAATCTCTTGAAAAAAGCATAGTGCCTTAGAATGAAGGCAGCGGGGCAATTTTCTCGAAATAATCTAAGATGTGGGTTTTGTTGCAGATACTGAAATAAGCAAACCCAGATGATCAGATTCTGAATATTTTGTTATTTTATCTAGCATGCAAAGAATTCATATGCTTGACTGAGATTCAATGATGTCTGCATGCACTAAAAAATTTAACTTTGGAAAATTAAACTTCTGAACAATTTGGACCTGGCACTAAAAATTTGAACTGAAATCACCTTCAAATCTTTTGTTGCTCAAGAAAATCACCTTTTTTTAACCTATTATGAAAATAATGGCACCAATAATGACTTAAATAAAGAAATTAAGTCTAAAATCATCCCATTAAGCATGCAAACCAAGCGCCACCATTATTGGGCCTTTGAAAAATACTTTATCTAATTGGACCTTAAAATAGTTAACTGAATGTGAAATACACCCTAATTAGGGTGTCATCTTTGATACTTTCAATTAACTAAGCATGCAAAATAAAATCATCCCTTTTTGCAAGCAATATACTTTCACTTGAAGTTGAAAAATAATATTTAAATAAATTTCTTAATCCCTCCATTATAGGGTGTTTAGTCATCTTGAGTTCAAAAGTCAACCCTTTGACTTTAGGCGTCACTTTCCAAACTTAACCAATTTCATGAAATTCACTTCACAAACCTCACTAGAGCCCAAGTTCAACCACTAATTCTGATTGTCTGACACACCCAAAATACTAGTTGATAGTTTCATTGAAGAGCAGGATCAAAACTGACAAGAATATCCACTGAGGATGTAAAGCCTAAATCTAAGATCTGAGGCTTCAAAAATTAGGGCACCCTTGGTCTCCAGGGGTGCTTTTGTCTTCAGACTTAGTCAAATTTTCATCATTTTGAAGGAAATTTTAACCTCCTTTCATCTTGCATCCTCTGACGTTCGATGGAACTTCAGAACTGATAGGATGACTCACTACAGAGTTGGCTTTGTTTCGCACAAGAGCTCCAGGAGAACACTTCTCCTAAAAAAATCATCTGGTGGTCGAAAAACAAGGGCGCCCCTGGCCTCCAAGGCCGCTTTTGTTCCCAGAGATAGCCATTTTTCCATCTAGCTAAAATAACACTTAACCTCCAGCTATAGGTTGTTGACTCGTCTTTTGACCTAACCGAGATATGCAACAAAAATTTGGATGTAACACGAACATGATGGACACCTGAGATCACTAGAAAGACTACATTCAAGGCTTCAAAACCTTGGGCACACCCAAAAAAAGGTGTGCTTTTACTTTTTTCCTTGATATTTTGACCAAGATTTAACCTCGTGTTTGACTCGTGATTCCAACAGTTCAACAACTTAGATTAACCTGTTGATGGGTGTGTTGTGAAGCCAGATCAAAATTGAGTCAAAAATATTAGGTGTCATTTGGTCAAAAACCTTCATTTGATCCCTCAAAAATATGGGCGCCTCTGGCTAAGAGGCGTGTTTTTCCTTCTAGTGTCATTTTTTCATTCCCCTCATTTCTCACTAGATCTCCTATAACAGGTGATAAACATATCCTTTAGGCTGACTAGTAGGCTCATCGCAAAGCTGAAAGTATTCCAGAGAAGTCTTCTTAGAAGTAACAACCCTCAAAAATGAAATCTGGGCCTCTAAAAGCTAGGGTGCCCCTAGCCTCCAGGGGCTCTTTTGCTCCAAACTTTGAATTTTTTTGATGATTTTCATCTCGGTAAAAAAATCCTCCATGACAAAAAAACATTTTGCATCTTTCTCACCATAGATTGTTCATTTGAGCGTTTTAGGCTTAGATTTCAACATATGGTAACTGGCCATCTGCCATTGATGATCTCAGAGTTCTTATTTCTCCATCTGAAAAAGTGAAAACTACCCACTAGACTTAAACTAAATTTTAACTAAATCTGACTTCTCCATTGTGATCGTGAAGTGAAATAAGCCAATCAAAACAAATTTCAATCAATTCTGACAAGTTTCATTTTTTAGGGTTTTTGACCTAAAAACAAGGTTCTAGAAACCCTAATTTTCATTTTTTTCAAATTTCACCAATATCTTCGTGACATCAAACTGACTCAAATTCCATACTTTAATTTCCCAAAAATAAACTTTTGACATCATTTTACAAGGTTTAGACCATTTTAAGCAAAATGCCTCAATGAAGCAAAAAAAATTGGTTTGGGTAAAACAATTATCGGATGCAACCTTGTAGAGATTCACATCAGTATGTCAAGTGCTTCTTTCGAGATTGGCCTTGACAACTTTGAATTCATCAATTTCAACCTCATCAAAATTCTTTTCCTCTAGAGGTGTGGCAAACTCAAGGATAATCTCGCCTTCAAAATTCTTATTCATATGAACTTGCTTCTTAAGTTTCTTCTTTGTTGTGTCTTGATAGATGCTATCAAGTTCTACAAATTTCAACAGATAAGAAGGCTTCCTCCTCTTCCTACCTAGGATATTCTCAAGCCAAGATGAGGAGTCTCTATTAACTTCTCTAGGAGGATTGGTTCCAACTCTAGGAACTCGTGATGGATCAATGGGTGTTGAAATGTTGTGAACTAGTGAATTGCCTTCTAAATCTATATGAATAGAAGGCCTTGACATCAATGGAAGAACAAAAGATAGAGGCTCTGCTTCAACTTGTGGTGCTGAATCAACTAGAAATTTTGGTGCATCTGCTAATTTTTCTTGTCGATTCACCTTTTCCTTTAAGCTCTTCGTCATTTTGTTAATCTTTATATTTTCCAGAGGATTTCTCATATTTTTTTCTCTTAGTTTTGATCTAGAAGAAGGTAGAGATGACTGAACTATTGTTGGCTCTGGAACTAGAATAACTACCTTTCGTGTGTTTTTACTACTTGAGAATATTCTATTGTTCTTGACAATTTGGCTCATTCTTTCCTCAATTGAGATGCTCTCTTTGGTGAACCAATCAACTTATGAAAGTGGTTGTTGCTCAACTTGATCTCAGTCATACATGGGAAGTAGGACTTCCCCATTATCATCTGAAAAACCATCCACATCTTCTAATAATAAATCAACCATCTATCGAAGAGTGTAAGGCTAGAGTAGTTGTGTTTGTGCACTTTGAACTCATCTTCACAACTAGTCCAAAAATCTTCAATTGTAGGCACATGTGCATGATTCTAAGCTAGACGGGTTGCGAAGACATTGTGAGGATCATATGAACCTCTCTCCTTGAAGAGCTTGAGGCCAAAATTTGACATTTCATCACTCATTGACTTGGCATCAATTTTCGATCTACATCTATATATGCTCATCTCAAACATAAAACTAAATGTAGGCTTGTTTCTGTTATGCAAAAATGTGTGTACTTTGTTTACTTGCCTTATAAATTCCATGAACACGACCTCATCTATTGGATATCTAGGTAGCATGACTGGATCACTTGAGAAGCCATATACTCTTATGTAGGAGAATGTGGGGAATTGGATAAACTAATCAACCCACTCCACCATTTCCAATCTAGCATCTGTTGAAATTATGATATGCAACTCATCATCAAGATCCCACACTATATGCATCAGAATAGATCATTCACCCACTTGTAATGTCACTCAGATTCTGAAAACTCTATGGGTAATGATAGTACACATATTGAACACCCAGAGTTCCAACGAAATTCAAACCTCTAAAACTGGCTTGAAAGGCCATTAGATATACGAGGTAGGATATCATGTGAAATTCATGGGCTTTGAAGACCTATGTCATCTTACGGTGGAGACAATCACTGATCACTATTGGCCAGTCATAATTTTTTGCTCTGTCGAGAATCTAGGAAATTTGAGGCTGTAAATAATATGCCCATTTGCTGATATGATTTCTCATGAAGTTGGATTGTAATGCTTGATACAAGAAATTACAAATTCAAGGCTTTGCACCGAGGTGGGGATAGAAGTTGATGCAAGCAACCTAGAATGATGAAATGTTTTGACTAATATTTCCTACACCTTCCAAAGCACGTAAATCAAACACTGGAAGCACATGGTGTAAGTCAGTTTTGAATGTTCTCAGGAAATCATGGAGAAACATTGATTTGGTCCTAACTTTAGTTGGAGTATTGCATGTTTGAAAACTTGAAGTTTGACTATAAACACGCCTGTGTTCGGAAAAGTTTTGCCCAAGAGCTAAAAATAGATTGCTGATTTTTCTCTAGAAAAAAGCAGATTTTTTGAAAAACAAAGTTGTGATTTGGGTTTTGTAGACAATCTTGTTTTGAAGAGACCCAAATCATCAATTTTTGAAAAAGATGATTTTTTCAAGATCATGCAAGATTTCCTAAAAAGTAGGGCCAAAAAACTAAGGTCTGGGTTTTTTTAAACAATTTCATTCTGAAGAGACCTAGATCGTCAGATTTTGAAAAATTTGAAGATTTCTCGAACATGTGTGATTTCCTAAAAGATAGGGGACGAAATGCAAATTTTTTAAATTTCCCAATCTTCAAGAGGAATGAAAAACAAGTAGACCTAGATCAATGAAAATCAAAATTTTGACCACCTATTTTTGAAACGTGATGCCATAGAAAATTAGACCATTCAAAAGCATTCCTTTGTGCTTCCCCTCGAATCCACAAAGAACACTAAAAAAGATTTCCATTTGAGCCTGTAAATCTTAATGAGAAGAAAATTTTACATTTCTTCCTTTTAAATCCAACCTATAAATTATGAAAAATGAATGCTAAAAGCTTTCTTAAATAGGATTTGAAGATAAAAAGTGCTTTCATGCAAAACCCTAAAATTTTGGAGCCTATCATGCAAAAATAGCTGACTTTGTTTGCATCAAAATGGAGAATTCCTCTTTTATAGGGTGGAAAATCCATGCACATGAAGATGTTTTCAAAAAAAATCTAAGGCAAGATGAGTTGGGCACCCTCCTTGAAATAAGGCACCTAGTTTTGCCAAAGATAGAAAATTTGTCATGATTTTTAATTTTTTTCTTTTCGTGTTTCTGTTGGAGCTTGCTTCTGTCTTTGACAATCTGAAAAACTAGCACCATCAACTAATAATCTTTGTTTCACCATGGAAATCTCATCTTTGACCATTTATGAATTGATCCTCAACTTTGTTTCAACATCTAATGGTGATTGTATAGCCCAGAAACTGTTGATGGAGACTGAGTTGAAGAAAACACGAATGAGGCGAAAAATATTCTAAGTGTTGTGATGTTAGGTGCCCTCCTTGAAAATTTTTTCCCAAGTCTTCCAAATAGTTTATTTTTTGAGATTTTCACTTTTTTTGGTTCGCATGTCTCTGGAATCTGGTACCCCCTATTGGGGCATCATTTTTGTCCAATCCATGAACAACTAAGACTAAAAGTTAGTCAATCTAGTAAGCCTGATCAAATCTAAGAAGAACGATACCTCATGCCAGCCTTCATTACTACATTTGACTATTTTTTTGAGATCTAGAACTAGGCCGATGAAGGAGATTTTGACAAATTTTGAATGATCGAAAAATATTCTAAGGCACAAGAACCTATGTGCCTTCTCAGTTATAAGGCGCCTGGCTTTGCCAGAGATAGAATATTTTTCATGTTTTTCAACTTTTCTTTGATTTTCCTCATTTTTCTTGAAATTCCTCTATTTGATTTGCAATTCTGGTTGTCTTATAGATCCTGTGAACTAGATGATGGATTCATTGAAGAGCTTTAACATATCTGATGATCTCCCGCTTTTTCCCAACCCTAAAAACCAGTTTTGACTTCTTTCTACACATCTGGAACTGGGTTGACGGAGGGGATTGCATGTTTTCCAAAAAATGCATAAAATTTTCTAAGGCATGAAATGCCAAATGCCTCCCTTGAAAAAAGGTGCCTAGACATCCTAGACTTAGTTTTATTTTTATGATTTTCAACTTTCCTCATCCTTCGTTCACCACCTTTACTGACTGCGTTGATGCATTCACCATTGTATATGCATGATCTATGAAATCTGAAAATGGCTAAGGCATGGAAATTCAGGCTCCCTCCTTGAAATAAGGCACCTAGGTTTCCCAGTGTTAGAATTTTTTTTACATTTTTCAACTTTTCTTTGATTTTCCTTGTTTGTTCATTGTTTCTCATGCATCTTTCACCATTGATCAATCTGTGTAGCATTTGAGACCTTGTAACTGACATTGAGTAGTTGACCTCCTCCATTGATGACCTTGAAGGTCTTGATTTATCTTTTGAAAAAAGCAAATAGACC
Source organism: Sequoiadendron giganteum (assembly GCA_007115665.2). Taxonomy (NCBI): domain Eukaryota; kingdom Viridiplantae; phylum Streptophyta; class Pinopsida; order Cupressales; family Cupressaceae; genus Sequoiadendron; species Sequoiadendron giganteum. The sequence continues at coordinate 249,047,113 of CM021104.1, read as the reverse complement.
CATCAGAGAAAATTTGATCTTTTGACAATTCTGATTGGACCAACCTAATTGGGAAGTTTTTCTAACCAATCAAAATCAGTTAGAGCCCTGGAAACAAAGATTGTATTTTTAAACATTTCTAAAAATAGAATTTTCTATTTTTAGAAAAATTTTCCAGCATTCCTTTGACAACAAAAAAACCCTACATCATGTTTATTTATAAAATTTTTGACTTTTTTGACAATTTTTAAAAGACTTTAACCACTTTTACAAAATGCCTTAATGAAGCAAAAAATTTAAATTTTGGGCATAACAAGGGCCTTAATCCAACCTCACAAGGGATTTGAAAGACTATGCATGAACAAAACAATGAGCTTCCTCTCTGAAATATTTATGACTAATACTTAAACTCTCTAGAAATCGGCCACATATGCCTCCACAAAACCCCATTGTTTGAGTTGAGCCAACTCCTTGAAGTGAAACTCTAGATCTTTCCTATCAAATCCCTCTATCAACCTCTCTGTGAACTCACTATGAATCAATCTGGTCATGACCTAAGGTGATCATGCCATGGTACCACCACTTGTAAGTGCTACCATCCAAATGTATAGTTGCATACTTGATAGCCTCATCCTCCTGAATTGGGTTGAGTTGGAAATATGTGTCCAACTTTTGAACCCATTCCCTAGCTATGGTCTTCCTTGAGCCATCAAAATATGGAATGGATAGCTTACCCACCTTTCGCTGTAAATCTTGATGGTGTTGTCTACCACTCCTATGTGGTCTATGTTTCATCTTGAGGTCCATGTAATCAAAAAAGGATATCTAAGGATATCTCAGCCTGAAAATCCATCCCTGAATCTTTCCAATCCTATAAAATCTGATCCTAAAGCTCCTATTGGGTGGGCTCTTCCTCTACACGAGGATTAATTCTTGATGGAAAGTTAGGCATTAGGGGCCTGAAATTGGCTTTCTTGGTTCTACATTGTTGATTCGTTCCCCTATCATTCATTGAACCTCCCCCATTACCATTATTTTTGTCGTACCATCTATTACCCTCATTGTGACCCCCATTGTTTCCAACATTATTCCCTTGATTGTTATTGTTGTTCCCAAGCATCTATTGGTTCATTATATCCATCATTTGCATTAAACTCTTTTACAAATCATGTTGCACCCTAGCCAAATCATTCAACATCTCTAGAGTGCTAGGTTCTTGTGGTTGTTCTTTGTCACCCATTGCAATGCATGCAAAGGGATCTAACTCTGGTTGGCTCTCAAGGCTTGTGTTGGATCCATTACTTCTTAGATTCTAATGATGGATTCATTACTCATTCAGTCAACTTTCATAACATTGTTTATCCCTTCATGATGGCAAGATTCATTGCTCTAATACCACTATAGTGTCTAGCCCCAAAAATATATATATGTTTTTTTGAGTTTACTCTTTAAGTTTGATGTATAAATGTATGAAATGCAAGGGATAGTTTCATAGTAAGATTGCCAAAAACTAGTAACAATTTAACATAGAACTTATTCAAAATGAAATGTCAATCATAAGAGACAATGCATTGCAACTAATTATTTGACTTCACACCAACAATTTAGATGTATTCTTATTGAAATAAGAAACCTTTATACATACTCAGTTATGTTGTACATGTATAGGTCTGTAATAGCATTAGCTAAAACAACATAGAGTCTCCAAATGTGGTCGCCAAACCCTAGGAATAGCTGGAAACACTTCAAAATTTTGTTGGGTAATAACAGAGAGCTGGACACCTCCAAATATGAGTGGAAAAGCACCAAAACCAAGGCACTTGGCAATTGCAACTTCCCACAGCCCTGCTAGAAATGGTATCACCCCTATGGCAATTTGGAAATGTAGAAAACTCCACTCTAAATTTTCCAATCTGTAATTAATGGCTTTGTTTGACCTCCTCCAACCTAACGATTGATAACAATATGATAAAATGGCACCATACAAGCTTGCAAGTGCCTAGGAAAGGGGTACAACCTGCTCATAAATGGCTTGACCAACAAAGTGTTCACTGATTCAGAATTAATGCCACAGTCCTGTTGTTCACTCTTCAATCCAATACTTTGAATATTCAGACCTATAAACCCTCCAAAAACTCCATAAATTCCACCAAAAACTCCTAGATTGGATCTTTCACCAATGTAGGAGATGGTCACCTACAAGGGATTTCGTCCTCACAAACCCTCCTGAAGAATAGCTCCTCCACCAATGGAAATATTAACATACCAAAATCAACATAATTAATGAGCTTCTCAAAAGGTTGCTTTTATATCATTCCCAAAGCCCCATGCCCCTTACTTTTCAATTTTAAAGATATTCAGATTTATTCTTAATTCCTCCAAAGTGGTGCCCAAACATATAAAAGGACCATACTTTTTAAATTAAATATTTCGCTTTATCCTTGGTGCCCACAATAGTCCTTTAATTAAAAATTAAAAATAACAATAAAGTTAAAAAACAAAACACAAAGCTTAGACTTCATAGATTATAGATTATGTGCTAAGGTACTTATTTATTAACTCATTAAAGACAACTTTTAACAATCAAATAATAATATAATCTCAATAAAACCTTGCTTTAAAGCAACCACATCTCTATCCATTGCAAAGAGGAATAAATCACTAAAATAGCCTCAAATAGGCTCTTTTCTTATTTAGCTTTTCTTTCTATTTAATGTAAGCCAACTAAGATAAGGTATGGTTGTGATTCACTGAATCACTTAAAATAGCATGGAAAATCTAAAGTTGTTGATTTAAGAAGCAAGGTAGAGTTTTCAAATGACATTGTCACCTCAAAATGGCACCTAGCTTAAGTGTTTTTTTTTCTCATCGTCGATACCAGTGCCACTCAAAAAGTGCAAATTTTGATGTTTTAACTAGATTTTACTTGAGTCACATTTTTAGACTATCTTCACCACCTTTCGTGCGCTTTCTTTATTCTTCTACCTCTCTTGTTGCATTTTCTTTGTGGCTTTGCTACTTGAAAATCCAACACATAAACTTCCATTCATGCTCTTTTAAGTAGTACCAAAATTCTTCAATATGTTTGCCACTTTCAGTTACACTTTTGTGTTGTCATTGCCAAAAAAAAGTGCAATAAATTTTTATGGTTTTAGTTGTCTATTCTAATCATGCTTTCCTTATTCATTTGCTACTCTTGTCAAAATTTTCTCTTGTCTATCCTAATAAAAAGGTGTGATATTAAGGATACTTTGACTTAAGTTCTTTCATTGTTGGTGTTTGTTCTTGTCTATACCACCCTTGGCACAATTTTATTCTCAATTTTCCATCTTTATCAAAACTTTAGATTGGTTTAACCCTTCTATTGTGTGTCACTTTAAGGGAAAATTTTCCTTAAAGAGAATGGAACACTTTTTTTGTGTCATCACTACCTTGAATAGAGTTTTAGACTAGCATTTCAATCAATAAGTGTGACCTCTTAAGTTTGGTGCACTTACTCCTTGGTGCACTTTTGCAATGCCTCAACCACCTTTGTTGAAAAATTTGGATTGTGTTTGCAAAGGAAAATTTGTAGTACGTCTCATAATATTCACCTAATTCCTTTGTCCTTGCAAAGATTTCTGATGAGAACACACAATTATATGTAAAGACCCCCTACCAATTTCTTTCAAGATATTTCAGATTGGGTTCACAATAATTTTGTCAAACAATTAGCATGCAATGATTCATTCCTTAATTCTGATCCAAATGCACATAAACATCTGCAATTATCTCACAAGTGGCTAGGAATAGTCCCAAACATTTAGTAATCATTGGGTATCACAAGGACATTTTTTCAAACACTTTGTATTAAACCAGAAATAGGTACATTAAATTGATACTTTCAATTCCAAGTGTTGATACAATTGTTTTTGATAATTTACTGACAAATATAAATATGCTTCAAATATTATTAGCCTCTGTATATTGTTGATGCAATTTGTTACATTCAAAAATTTCTTACAGGCCTGATTAAACTGCACATATATTTACATATTCATGAATTTATTTTTGCTAACCTATGAACAACAAAAATATAAACCCAAATCAGCATCCACCTCAAACTTTAATCCTTCCTTAATGCTACACTAGACCCTTGACCAATCCTTAGCATCTCCCAAGTGCCACATCACCTTTCGTGCATAGAAATTTCCAATGATAAACTCCTAAAAGGTATTTCATTGAAATTTTAAACTATTGGCAGCTAGCAAAGAGAGTCCTATTTCCAATAAGAGACTTGAGTTGTCTTCTTCCCACACCTTTTTGAAAGTTTTCAAGACTCCTAAAAGGTACATCAACTTCCATTTGAATGGAGATTACCTTTTATGAGTTATGTTGACTTCATTGACCACCAAATAAGTTGCACTAGAACTTGTGAACACTTTTAAGCCCCAAAACCAAAGGTTCGACTCTTCTCTCATTCCTTGGAAATGTTTGAAAAAACTTTTTGTTGTCGCGTATACTCCTTGTTGTCTTGAAAATATCAATACTTTGCTACGCTAGATTATGGGAATGGACGATTTCCTTATATTAAATCAAACTCATCCTTTTACCAAGGAATGGCTCCTTATGGAGAGTGGAATTATACAACTGGGTATGCATGCCAGCATCAATAAAAATATAATATTTTATTAATTCTTCAAATTTTTGCACACACGACACTTAGGATTTTTTATCTTCAGTAATATCTTCTATCATTTCACATAGCCTACAAAAAACTGAGATAATTTTTCTTTCCTACACAATGATGACCTTTGGATGAAATCATTCAAATAGACTGTAAGGATTTTAGTCCTCAAATCCAAAATCTTCAACACACCATCGATCCTTGGCTGGAATTGCAGTGTCTTCCAAGATTTCGTCCATCAAAAAAATCATTGGGGTTTCCATCCCTCCAATGAGAAATATGGCCACAAGCACAAATATCCAAGAGAAATAAACAATATCTAGAATATCCAATATGCTCAAATGACACCCCTCAGCCCTCTTTATAATCCTCTTAGAATTTTAATTGTAAAATTCAATTTTTAAATATTAATCATTTTTCCTCATAAAAGTGACTTTATAATATTTTATTTTTGTTTTATTTTGGCACCAGGTAAATTCACTTTATTTAATGAAATATTCAACTCATAAACATAATTAATTGAATATAAGTTTTCTAGAGACATAAATTTAGACAACTTAATTTAATTAATTAAATTACTCACTCTCCATAACCTAGGCCAAAAAAGGGGACGTTACAATATACTAAGAGGGGGGTGAACTGAAATATTATTCCATTGATGTAAAAGAATTTGAAGTCGTGCAAATTCGTCAGCTTTGACTTGTATGAAGTTATACCATATCAACCTTGAACTTTCAAGGTCAATTCACTTCATTTATAATGTCTTGCATCTTTGATTCCTCTATTCTTAGTGTTGGCTTGTGTTTACTGCGATTCAATATTGTGGTGGCGGCTTATTTATAACACCTCTGACATGTTCATTCAAAGGTGATGGATCATGGAGGAATTTTTCATTTTTGAGGGCGACCATTAATCTATGATGGCTTCAGTGATAGCTTCCCTATATTTGGATGTTGAATTCATTTCCTCCGATGACTCTAGTCAAGACGTCAACTACATATAATAACAGTAATTATATCTCTAAAGTAAATGAAGTGGACGACTTTTGAATTTGTGGCACATCAAATAATGCAGATGGCTCATTTTCTAATGCTTAGGAAACATGTCATTCAATCCAATTGATTTTATAGAAGTCATGATTTTTTTCAGATGTCATTATCCGCATGAGCCAACGATTGTGTGTGAATTAAATCGGGTTTGGCATGGAAGACATGTTTTTTGAAAAATAATGCTAATAAAAATAAGTCGGGTGTGAGAAGTTAATCCATAGCTGAGTCATTATATTGTGTGTGATTTATGCCAACATTGAAGTCAAATAAGTTTTTATGATGAGTGTCTAAGCTTTGAATTTTCTCAGCAAATCTGGCAAGTAATGGGAGTCATGTGATTTTATTTACATCTTATATGGAGTCTTAGTTTGTGAAGAAAAAAATGTCGTATGAATCTCCTTGGTTGGTTCATGTGAAGTTGTGAGCTCTCTATTTATTGGATATGGTTTTTGCAAGTTAAAAATTATGTATGTGAGATAAGTATATTGTTCTCTCACTCATATAGTGTGATAGACAAAGTATGCCAGTTTTTGAGAAGTTTGCATTTTTGCAATGAGCAAGTAATGAAAGTCATGGTGAATGTCTATTACAAATCGCCTCCATTCTTTCTGGTATAGGCTACATGTTGAAAGAGACAAGGGAGATAATACGCATGCGTAGGTGTGGCTGTGTAAGCTATTTTAAGGTATTGTAGAAGTTATTTCTATGTTAATGCAGTTTTTTGATGGGTGCGACAAAGCCATATTCGTGAAGTTTGAAGTTGTGAGTAGTTTTTTAATGAAGTCATTAGAATTCAATTGATTTCTATAATTTGTATGGGTTGAGTGAAGTAGAGCCATCTATTTTTGTTTCATAGCTCTACATATGGAGTCATAGCATTGATAATATGATATCACATCTCTTAGGGCTTTGTGAGCCTTTTTACATGAACTATGGTAACTTATGAGGTTTTGTAGCTTGCTCAAGGTACCGTTAATATTCATACATGCTCAAAAAAATATTTTTATAGACTGTGATTCATGTATGACCACTTCTACGTCCATTGATATGATTTTTCAAGTTCAGATCAAGCACAGGTATCAAGATATGGTGCAAAAAGGGAAGTGAAAATTTTCTCTGTGTTGATCCATGTTACAGTTACATGATTGTTCATGTGTTCAGAGGGTGGTATCAGATTGTTGTTTATAGAGATTATGCATATGGTAGAATGTAAGAGGACTAGGAGTAAATCTTTTGAATTTTGAATAAGTTTGATTTTGTATTATATTGAATATTTTCAAGTGAAGTGAAGTGAAGAATGTATTTTGAGATCAATAATTTTCAAGAAAGTAGTATTGTAATTCTCAATGAGTTGGTGCTTTAGTTATACGAAGTTGATGTTTTGAGGAATTTGGTGCTTCCAGTGAGTTGGTGCTCATGTTGGAGTTGTTGCTTTAGCTATTCAAAGTTGGTGATCACTCTTGTAATTTGGAGATTGTAGTCTCTTGGGTTGGTGCCCATTTGAAGTTAATAAAAGCAATATTTCTACCGTGATTTTTTTACCCGAAAGGGTTTTCCACGTGATATTGGTGTTCATCTCGTCTAATTCTTGCTCATACTATTTTGATTGTCGATTCAAATGGTTTCAAGTTTTAAATTTTTAAAATACTGATTCACCCCCCCTCTCAATATTTTTTGTGTGCTCTTCAATTGGTACCAGAGCAAGGTTCCTTCGAATTAAAAGCTTAATCGCTTGGAGGTAGATCCTAATAGCACACTTGGGTTTGAATGAAGGTCTTGCTACAAACAAATCTCCTCTGTTTGATGGTTCTAACTATTCCTTTTGGAGTATTCGTATGCATACTAATTTGATGTCTCTTGGTTTTGATATATGGCGAAGTGTTGTGAATGGTTATACAATTCCAACAACTCCGCCAACAAATGTAGATGAAAAAAGAACTTTCAAACACAATGCCAAAGAGATTAATGCCATCCTCTATGGTTTGGAAAAATTTTAATTTGTTAAGGTCGTGCACTATGAGACAACTTAGGAAATTTAGGACAAACTTCAAAAAACTTATGAAGGAGATGATAAAGTCAAGAAAGAAAAGCTTTAGACACATAGGAGACATTTTGAAATCCTTAAGATGCAAGAAGATGAGAATGTTGTTGCATATCTACTTTGTGTAGATGAAATTGTTAACACAATAAAAGGCCTAGGAGAGAAGGTTGAGGAGTCCAGAGCTGTTCAAAAAATCTTAAGATCCCTTCCTTTGTGTTTTGATGCTAAGGTTTCAACTATTGAGAAGATGAAGGATCTTGAAAAGTTGACAGTAGATGAGCTACATGGTATTATCATAGCCTATGAGATGAGAACTCAATCAACCAAAATGGAGATACCATTTAAAGTTTCAAGAAAGGGAAAAGACAAGGAGCTTACAACCAATGATAGTTTAGATGAAGATTCAGATACTGATGAGGCACACTTCATGAGGAAATTAAAGAAGGGTTCAAGAAAATACAAAGGCAAGTTGCCTTTCAAATACTTCAACTATGGAAAAGTGGGGCACTTTGCATCCAAATGTCCTTATGTAAATAACGAGGACAACGATAGTGAAAAGAAATCAAAACATTTCAAAAAGGGGTATCAAGGTAAGAAGAATTTTAAGAAATCTACAAAAAGTTTTTATTCAAAAGATCACGATAGCTCAGTAGAAGATAGTGATGAAGTGTCTTCCGCAGAAGAAAATATTCCTAAGATTGAAGATAAAGATATAGAAGATGAGCAATATGATGAAGAAGGAGAAGTAGATCTTGAAGCAAAACTTGTTAGTGCACTACGTGAAATCAAGAAACTCAAAAAAAGAAATTAGAAGTTGAAATTATGTAGCAAGAAGATAATGAGTCTAAGGTTATTGCATCTTAAGCTCTTGAAGAAACTAAAAATAAGATTTTGATCTAAAAATTCAGATTGAAGAAGCCAAAAAGATTGAAGATGTTAGAAATCTACTCAAAATGAAGGAAGAAGATTGTGAAAGACTCAAATCTGAAATAGTTTCTCTTAGAAAATTAGACAAATCAATGTTAGGGCTGAATAATGAGATGAAATATCAAAAGCGTTTTATATCATTGGACAAGATCATTAGCGCACAAAAATCTTATGCTTACAAAGGTGGAGAATGTTTTTTATGTTAAAGGTCTAAAACATAATTTACTCAACATGAGTCAAATGTGTGACCAAGGGAACACTCTTGTTTTCAACTCTAATCGTTGTGAAATTAGTAAGGATGCTAGACATATTGTTGAAGCTAGTAGAACTACTAACAATATTTATAAACTTGATGACATCAAAAGTGAGAAGTGTTGTTTGAGTCAAGAAGATGAAGGATGGTTATGGCTTAGAAGGATGGGACACTTGAATTTTGATAATATTGTTCAGATTAGCAAAAAGGAAACATTCAAATAATTGTAGAAGAAGTTGGGAGTGATTTCACTCCATCTTTGACTAAAATTTCTACACTTACGGGGAGCTTTCATTGTCATATTTTATTAGCTTCGTTTCAGTTATGCGGGTTGTTTAATTTTTCATTGATTTCAAAGGGGGAGTAGTGAGTCAAGGGGAGCAGTATTGGTTTTAGAGCATTATGGTTTCATAAGTCATGGCCATCAATGACAAAGGGGGAGATTGATGAAATATTTTTTCATTGATGTCAAAGTGTTTGAAGTTGTGGAAATTCGTCAACTTTGACTTGTCTGCAGTTATTCCATATCAGCCTTGACTTGTCAAGGTCGACTCACTTCATTTATAACACCTTGCATCTCTGATTCGTCTATTCTTAGCATTGTCTTTTGTTTACTATGATTCAATATTGTGGTGACCGCTTATTTATTTCTAACACCTCTAACATGTTCATTCAAAGGTGATGGCTTATGGAGGACTTATTCTTTGTTGAGGGCAGCCAATAATCTATGATGACTTTAGCGATGGCTTCCCCATATCTAGACATTGAATTCATTTCCTCTAATGACTCTAGTCAAGGTGTTAGCTATATATATTAATAGTAATTATACCATGAAAAAAATGAAGTGGACAACTTATGAATTCGTGGCATTACAAATAATGTAGACCGCTCATTCTCTAATGCTTAGGAAACAGGTCATTCAATCCAATTAACTTTATAGAAGTCATGAGTGTTTTTCAGATACTATCTTTGCTTCCATTCATTATTGACATGAGTCAATAGGTGCATGTGAATTAAATCAGGTCTGGAATGGAAGTTGTTTTTTTGAAAAGTAATGCTAATAAAAATGAGTCAGATGTGAGAAGTTAATCCATAGTTGAGCCGTAATATTGCATGTGATTTATGCTAATATTGAAGTCAAATAAGTTTTTATAATGAGTGTTTAAGCTTTGAATTTTCTTAACAAATTTGGCAAGTAATGGGAGTCATGTGATTTCATTTACATCTTATATCATGTCTTAGTTTGTGAAGAAAAAATGCCATATGATTCTCCTTGGTTGGTTTGTGTGAAGTTTTGAGTGCTCTATTTATTGGATATTCTTTTTACAAGTTAAAAATCATGTATGCAAGATATGTATGTTGTCTCTCACTCATATAGTGTGATAGAGTATGTCAGTTTTTTAGAAGTTTTCCTTTTTGTGATGAGCAAGTAATGAAAGTCATGGTGAATGTCTATCAAAAATTGCCTCCATTATTTCTACCGTGGGCTGCATGTTGAAAGAGCCATGGGAGATAATATGCATGCGTAGGTGTGGCTATGTAAGCAATTCGAAGGTATTGTAGAAGTGCTTTCAATGTTAACACAAATTTTTGGTGGGTGCAATAGAGCCATATTTGTGAAGTCTAAAGTTGTGAGGAGTGTTTTAATGAAGTCTTTAGAATTCAATTGATTTCTATCCTTTGCATGGGTTGAGTGAAGTGGAGCCATTTGTATTTTTTCAATAGCTCTACGTGTGGAGTCATAGCATTGATAATATGATATCACATCTCTTTGGGTGTTGTGAGCCTTTTTACATGAACTATGGTAACTTCTAAGGTGTTGTAGCTTTCTCAAGGTATCATTAATATTCAAACATGCTAATATTTCTAACACTTTCACTTTTCTTCAACACCTTTTGACCTTTGTTGTGGTTTTGGATGAGGTTTACCACTTTGGACGAGAATTACCACTTTAGGTGCCACTTCCCTGTGGTATTATCATTGAAATTTTGCAATAATACTAAGACTTGTCCTTTCTTTACTTTATGTTGGTGTGTCACTTGAATGAAGTCTTAGAGGAATTTGCTTAGCCATTTGCTTCTCTTTGATAATTTTAGGCCCAAGCCTTTGCCATTTCCTTCTCTTTCTTCTTGATATCTATTCCTCTAGTAGTCAAGAAATTCTTCATATTTCACTTGGCATAGTGCAACCTCCAACAATCTACAAGAGTTATCAACTAAAAAAATAGACCATGGATAGAATTTGCAACTCGACTAGAAAAGAACTTAGTTAACATTAATAAAATGACAAGAATGACTTGATCTAAGACTATCAACATGACTGCAAGTAAAATTTTGTAGTGGTGTCAAAATGGATACCAACACTCCTCTCTTTGTTCAATTAACTCAACTCCTTTTAGAAACTTGTCATCAAAACTCATCCATCCAAGAGACTATATACATATGTACATGTATATGTGCATGTGTGTTTTTTTAATAGCTAATGAGAATGCCAATCTCTATTCTTGTGTATTATCAATTTCTACTTCCATGCATAGAAAATTCTAGTAGTAACTACTTTAATTCAAAAGGTTTTGGGTAGAGATTTAAGTTGATTCTAAAATCTTATATGGAGGAATTTGTCAATTTTGCAGCTACAATTATGTACTTATATAGTTGCAAGTAATTGCAATTACACATAGAACTCATGGGAAATATTAAGCTAAAAAAATAGATGAGTAACTCACAAAAAACCTCTACCCTAAGTAACAGGTAAAACTCATCGCAAACATTTTCAAAAAACTCGCAAAAATCACTGAAATCGCCAAAAAACTCATGATTGTGTGAAAAAATATTTCATGGTTTTTTCAATGCCCTTTCATATTCCAACAACTAGTTTTTCATTACCACAACTAGGGTTTTTCTTGACCACGATAGGTTTTTTCTGATGCTCAAACAAAATGTTCCTACAAGTTGTATTATTTCACTATTGCTCGAACAAAATGTGACGAATGGGATTGTCACTATGTGTGTAAGACTTCCAATTGTTGAATATTAGAAGTTGCAATGTTTCAAAAACTCTTCCATTGACCCGACCATGTTTGGCTCTGAAAGTGTTCATTTCCAGTGATTAACATGTTCATTTCTCTACAAATTGATGAATTGATTTGGGCAGAAAATATTTTCCTTCATCCATTCTCTATGCTTGGCTTTCTACCTCTCACAACACAAATGCATATTGGCCCTTTTAGTGACACTTAAAACACAAGTGACTCGTGTCTTTCTTCGGCTAGTATAAAGAATTAAAGTCTTCCTCCTTACCCTTCTAACCCTTCACGGGGTCCTCCTTTCTTACCACCTGTCCTTATCTTCATAATGAAGGCCATGTTCTTATTATGTTCCACTATGGCTGAAAAAATATCTAGTCTAGTCTCCTAAACGAAATCATCACAAAGCTCCTCATGAGTGCAGAAACTCCAAACAAATGATTCCCAAGATGGTGAGAACCCATTTAAGGATGTGGGTACCAACTCTTCATCCTCCACCTTTACCAACTCTTCATCCTCTACCTTAACCCCTATAGTTTCAAGTTGATAATGAATTTTTGTGATCTTCATCAAGTAGGTGGCTACTAGGTTTGTGTCACTCATGCATGTGTTACTAAGTTTACTATTTAGTAGGATCTTATAGGATTTTTTTAGACTTTGATAAAAAGTGATCAAGGCATCATACATCTCGTTTGTTCATTTCCTTTCAACAATGTGAAGAAACCAATGATCCTTTACAAATTCCATGATATGAATTGTCTTGGCCATTTCTTGTTATCTCCAGCCATATGAGTAGGATTAGTTGGAGATGTCAATACACTTTCCACAAAGACCTAAATATAAAACTTCTTCCAATAGAATCTACAACATGCACTTTCAAGGAGTAAAATTGAAGCACCCTCTAGGTGATCACATTCTCTAAGACTGAAACTAGTCATAATTGCAGTTGTTGGAACATGTTTATTTTGAGAAAATCAGCTAAAATAAAAATCAAATCAACAACCTAACTAGGTGAAAATCAACATTCCAATGACTAGACCAACTAGGGAATCACACCATACAACCTTTGAAACATCCCCTATGGATGTTTGGCCCAATTTTTCCCAAATTTACCACAAAAAAATTTAACAAACAATTTGCATGCAAACTGATTTTAATTTATCCAAAATCTTGCAAACAGATTTCAATGTAAATCTTGTAATATCAATTTTAGAAATAAGATCTAAAAATACATATGATTATTGCCTTCAAAACTTCAGTAGAATAACAATAGTAAGTATCCAAACGTAGTCATGAAACTTACAGTTGGATTAAAACACTAGAAGTATGAATCTGAAGCACAAAGTGTGACACCTAAATGATATCTCTAAAAGATAGTGGGTTTTTGTCCACTACCTCCAAGCTCGAGGGTTTCCATCCTCAAACCTGCTAAAAGCCAAAGATTCCCTCAATTCTCCAAGAGAAAATAATAACCAAGCATATACCAAGAATATCCATAAATGAATCCCTTAAAATCCTTTTATTTAAGTCACTTTATTAAATTAATTAAACATAAGGCTACTTTATAATATTTATTTATTTAGTAACCTTACAAATAATTAATTTAATTATTATCTCCCTTATTTCTCCCAATCCACTAAATTCAAGAATCGACACTCCCAACATATGATCTTCAGGTGCCTTGCTATAAATAGAAATGTTGGTTGGGTGACTTACTATAAATAGTAAGTATGCAAAACAGAGTCAAACAAAGGCTAGGCTTGAACCAAAACTAGACGTTGAAGGAGAAAACCCGCTGATGTCTTCTAAACGAGACCCTCTAACCATCTAAGTTAGCCTACAAGGGCTAGTGATAGGCTTAACCATCAATAAACAAGATCATATGGAAAAGGGGACATTACAGTCTGTCCTCCCTAAAATTGCTTGTCCCCAAGCAATCTTAGGAGAAAAGTAAAACACAAGTGCACCCAGATCCCAAGGGTAGATCTATGTAATGTCCCTGCTATCACCAAATAGCTCCTATAACACCAACACTAGCACATCCTACTGAATCAACTCAATCCCAAAATTGTGATGGTGAATCTAATGCAAACACACTATTGGAAAGCCAATATCTATCGCTTCTCGTTGTGCCACTCTAATACCCCCTATCTCCAAAATGCAGCCAATCTCCAAATCCTGAATCAAATGATAATCATCATGAGAGAACAAGGTAGAAGACCTGCCAAACTCAGAATCACCATCATGAATACCATCTACTCCCTAGAAAGAGGCTAGATCAACATCCAATGTGCAAGTCCTAGAAGGAATTATCTCCTTCTGATAGGGCTATCCTAACTCAATCTCATCATAAGGTGTCGTAGGAGTATAAGCCTCAAAAGGAAGCAACTCAAAATCCTACACGTACTTGTTTCCAATCTCTATGCAAGGTAATCTATCATGCAAACCATCCATCACATGCGCCACTGGACTATGCATCTGAAATGAATCATGCACATGAGGATCAAACGTAAATTTGTACGCACTCTTCACCATGTACATCTTTGAAATCTTCTATGTGAGTGTTGTCTAAAATTATGATGTACTTGAAGGAAATTCCACAATCATTGCTCAACTCAAGTCTGGGTCAAAAGAATGATCAACACTCCATCTCTTGATCCACCTCATGCTCTCCACCCAAATCCACACTATAGTATGAGATTAAGTCAGCATCACTCACCTCATGATCAACAGTATCGTGTGTGTTATCATCAGTGCATACATCGACATCTAAGGCACTAATACTATGTACCTCATACGATGTCTTGAAATACATAGAATCCAACCACGTCAAGGCTTGAACAATTTTATCATCCTTCACCGCCAAATGATCTTGTAAATATTTCCACACCAAAAGCTTTTGTTCTGATTTTTCATGTGTAGGTTTGGTGTCATCATTGTAATCAACTATCACACTCATAGATGCATTGTGATTACTCAAAGAATCCATATCATCATTACCCATAATAGTCTCATGCTCAACATCAAAGGAAGTCATGTTCATCTGTACCATAGAATCCTCTCGTGAATCTTCTTGCAAAGATGGTGAAGCCTCATGTGAGTCACTCCCCAATGATGATTGATTTTTGCATTCATCATGATTACTTGTAGGCTGCAAATCCAATTCAAATGTTTCTTCTTTCCTTTCCTGTTCTTGTACCCGAGGCTCATCTTCTTTCCCAATGGTCGCTTTGCAATCGACAAGCATGAATTGTGGCACAACATTGAGATTAGCCAATAGAGTTCTTATTGAATTCATATCCGCATATAATTTATCAAGTATAATATCCAAGTCACCCAACCAAAGACTCTTGCATTCCTTTGTAGATATCTTATAATCTTTGTTGGATTTAACTGAATGCATGGCTAAGGCTGCTGCTTGAACACAATAATTGCACATTCCTTTCCCATCACCAACAATTAGATTTTTTAATTTTCTCACATCTTCTAAGGTTTCATTTACAAAATTACACTTGATGTAGCTTGAATCAACATCACATAATTCTATTTTAACACTCAAATCTTGAGTGTCAGCATTAGGGAGCTCCACACATCCATCATACTCACAAGGAAGCGTTGTTGTCTCATGAGTAAGCTCAATATTATGACTGCTTTCATGAAACAAAAAATCAGGAGTTACTTCACACTTATCTGTAGTGTCCTCAACGAGCTCAACCAAAAATTTATCCTTTGCTAACTATCCATTACCAAGTGTTGGTTCAAGAGGTGTCTTCAAGGGAAATTAAGTGTATCACGTGCCATAATTTTTGTCCCGTGGCTGCAAGGTAAATCTACGTGTATAAGCCACTTTAATCTCAATGGTTTCATCATGGTCATTGTTCCTCCAAATGATGTGACTCATGATCCCCAACATTATCATGCAATGTGTGCCTCTCCAAATCTGACTCCTTTGTGGCCCCTTTTTCAATGCATCCATGTGTAAAAATGAGGTCTCCTTCAAGCTTCTTTGCCACATTGTTTATGCATTGGTGGTTACGCTCTTGATAACCTTTGTAGGTGAAGCATAGACCTTGTATTCTCATTTCATTGTTGCTCATGATAGGAGTTCCTATAGCCTGCTCATTGAGTTTGGATGTAGAACCATCTTCATTATTTGTTTTAGTAATTTGACCATTCCTACATACACTGTGCCCATGACTCAATTTTGCCCCTTTAGATGAAATTTCCTCCTTATACACCCTCCTAATACACTTCACCAATCCAATATTTTTGGGACACCATGAGGCAAACAAGTTCAGATAATCATGAAGAGAGCATTGTGCTTTAAAATCATCTGGCATACTCTGATAGCCTTCAAGAAGTGAAGGGGCTTCCCATTCGTTACTTCCCCTCATCTTGATAACATCCTATTCAATCTCTTCCCTGGATTTCCTATAATACTGTAATAAACCATAACTGAAATATATTGGAAACTGATGAGTGTTGGTCACTCAAATGCAATCTGTCAATTGAGATAAATGCTAAAGATATCACTGTAAGAAGCCTTGGAAAAATTTGCAATAAAATATCTAATTTCTAGTGTCTATAATTTTGTCAAACAGTTTTCCTGTAGACTCCCTTACTGATGTATGTGAAATCTTTGTATTTTCTAGTGCAATATGACAATTGAACTAATACAAATGCTTAGCTATAGCACTAAGACATTTTATCAAACAAATTGAATGCATCCTTCTTAGTATTGTTAAAAGGAACCTTGTAATATGAATACAATTCTTGTAAACTGATTACTCTTAAGAAGATTACAGTTACAATGCTAGAAATGGAGACTAAAAGATTTTGACAATGCAACCAATGGTGACTGTTGTAACATGAAATCTGATTACAAAATTACCTTCAAAGACTAATTTGATCGCCCATTCTATGAGGTAGACAATTCTACAAATGATTCCATGCTCACAGACAACAAGTAAATTAAATGATGGAACCTGATTTGGAGCAAATGTCAGATAAAACACATTTAGCTAAAAGGGAAACCTGGGAAATTGATGACTTGAGACCACTCCCAGATTAGCAGCTTGAATGAATTACCTCTCGAAACGTGGTGGTAGCAGCAACTTTGTCTTATTGAATGTTGAAGCTCCTCCAGTAATATATCAATATTCTTTGAAAGGACTTTAGCAATTCAGATAAGCCATCTGAAGGATGACGTATCACCCAGTGTAGACTTCCTTTGAATCCACAACTTCAATACTATAGCGCTACAGTTTGAATAATAATTGGTGGCTGAATTACTTATATCTTTTAGTGACCTCCAAATTACCATTCAGTTCCCGATAATAACAAATGCTCTATCCAAGTTAGCGACTCCTTATACTTTATATGTGGTGTCTTTGAGAAGGACAACAAATTATTGGTGTCTCATCGACCACCTGTTAGAAGTGATGCAAATATAGTGGCTTTGAAAAGCTAAGAAAACTATTTTTGACCTCCAGAATGAGTCCCGCAATTTCTTTGATAAATTTATTCCTGGCTTCAATGAACCCAAAATTTTCCTCTATGTGTCTTAGACTTTCAAAGTCTCAATGAATATTGATTTCTTCTCCTGTAGACACATTTTATTCTTGTCTCATTCTATCTTCTTCAAAGTGACACTCATCCAAAGCAGCTACTTTAGTAGGACCGATGAATCCAACTATTCTTTATCTGATCAATTCATTGGCAACTAAGCAAGAATGCCACAATGGCTTGTGATTTTTGAAATCCTTTCTTGGTAGTTGCCTCAACATTCTAGTTCTTGGAAAATATTGAATACTTCAATATCTATCAGCTCCCTTACAATAGCGACTATCCCTTAGAGTGTTGATATCACTGTTAATAACCAGCGGATGCTTTCATCTTCGCGATTTATCTTTTTTACTAAGCAGCTCCCGATCATGTCAATGGAAGCGATTCTTTTTTATTTATTTTTATCTTTATTGAACAACTCCCAATTATGGTCTCCAAAAATTTACGCCTTATCTTTATGAATTATAAACACTTCCAGCCAACATGATACCCTAAAACGATCTTGCCTTTACTAGATTGTTTTTTATTTGTAGATGCATTGTTTTTATCCTCCTAGAAAAGATGTAAGAAGTTCCCACATCAAAAAAATGTAGTTGCTTGATAAGATGTCATCAAAGACACCAAGACATGATTTCTTAAAGCCCGATTATCTCAAAAGACAAACGTCTTTTTCATGTGCGATTCTTCTGAATATTTGTCCTAGTGCAAGTCACGACAAGGCAAGATCAAATCCACCATTTCAAGATGCATGGAACCACATAAAATTTTTAATTGGTTAGCGTGTTACACCTGATACTATTTGTCTTTCTCTGAATTAGGGATGACAACTCCCTATTTGCTTTCCAGCGTAGCTTCCAAGGAGATCTGCAATATAATATTCATTGTGGATTGTCTATCACTTATTTATTTGATGCTTCTTCATGAGATTCGACTTGATGTTTCATATTACATAAAATTCAAACAATCAAGATAATATCCCAAATAATCGAGTCCTTCCAAACTGAAGGTATTCACCAATTTGCAAATATATATTTTATCAATCTTCTCAGGTTTGGCCAAAGGCCATTAAATTTGATGAATCTTCAGTAGTGAGTTCTTCTCACAGCAACTGATTCTTCCCAACAGGCTGGCAAGATCCAAGCTTTGGTACCACTGAAACATCCCCTATGGATGTTTGGCCCAAATTTACCACAAAAAATTTAACAAGCAATTTGCATGCAAATTGATTTTAATTTATCCAAAATCTTGCAAATAGATTTCAATGTAAATCTTGTAATATCTATTTCAGAAATAAGATTTGAAAATACATATGATTATTTCCTTCAAAACTTTAATAGAATAACAATAGTAAATATCCAATCGTAGTCACAGAACTTACAGTTGGATTAGGTAACTAGAAGTATGAATCTGAAGCACAAAGTGAGACACCTGAATGATATCTCCAATAGACAATGGGTTTCTATCCACTGCCTCCAAGCTCAAGGGTTTTCATCCTCAAACTTGTTGAAAGCCAAAGCTTCCTTGAATTCTCCAAGAGAAAATAATAACCAAGCATATACCAAGCATATACCAAGCATATCCATAAATGAGTCCCTTAAAATCCTTTTATAACTTCCCTAGGAGAGCTCACACACTTTTCCAGCCAATGTGGGATAAAAGATATATTTCCTACTTTGCTTTTATTTTAGCGACTTTATGATATTTTATTTTATTTAAGTCACATTAGTAAATTAATTAAACATAAGGTTACTTTATAATATTTATTTATTTAGTAACCTTACAAATAATTAATTTAATTATTATCTCTCTTATTTCTCCCAATCCACTTAATTCAAGAATTGACACTACCAGTATATGATCTCTAGGTGCCCTGCTATAAATAGAAATGTTGGTTGGCTAACTTACTATAAATAGTAAGTATGTGAAACTGAGATGAACGAAGGCTAGGCTTGAACCAACACTAGATACTGAAGGAGAAAACCTGCTAATGTCTGCCAAAAGGGACCCTTTAACCATCTGAGTTAGCCTATGAGGGCCAGTGATAGCCTAAAATGGACTATTGCAGGCTAATCATAGAGCAGATCGGGGGTCTTTATATTGCCGACCTACCAGAGGATTTCAAAGATCCCAGTGACATCATGAATGATACCTACGATGAAAATGAGATTTCTAGGAGACCTTTTCATGCAGTACAATGGTCTAAGAAGGAATGTGTCTCAATCGGGGAAAGGCTTGCTTGCATATTGGCCAACATAGCAGAGTGGCTGCACAAACATGGTTTCCAGATGAAAGCCTCCAAGACAAAGTCGAAAGGAGAAGTATCTAGAGCAGGAGCCAGCCAACAACAATAGGAAATATGCACCAAAGATAAGCATGGGGATACTCCCTCTTCTTCTCGAAGAGACCCTAGAATCAAGTTCAATGTTGGAAAAAATGATACACAAACAGTGGAAGATGTAACTCATACTCATCTACTATTATGGAAAGATTTTAACTACCAATTTCCTGCTGATATTAACTATTTGTTTTCAATCTAGGGTTTCTAAATTGATTTTAATTGAATCAATTTAAATTTCAACTAACTTCTAAGTATTTAGTTTCAGCTGAATTGAAACAACTAACTGCTTCCACCAACTGTTTCAGGGAAGTTCAATAACTAAATAATGGTCAAACTAGGGTTTTCTTTTGCAGTTAGATGGAAAATAAAATCAATTCTGATGTCATTACATCATACAATTCATCAACTAACTTTTAATTTTCATTTATAGCTAAATGAAAATCTATTAACTGTAACATATAACAAAAAAAATTACAGAAGGATATTAACCACTTTTCTTTGCTTCCAGATAGTATCGATCAATTACTACAGCTATGAAACAAATGTAACAGTTGTCATTACATGGTTTAAGAAATGGAAAACTAACTTCCAAATTTCATCCGACAATAACTAACTAAATAATCCATCTTGGGTTCCTGTTTAACCAATTAACGAACTCCGGGAAAGAAATAACTTCTTTATATTCATTAACTAATTTCAAATCTTGCATTTTAGTTGAATGAATCTAATAACTATCTAACTAATCAACTACAGTCTTTTACATACCAACAATTAACTTAAAATAAATAACATTTAGTGCAGCATTAATAGTAATTTTAAATTGATGAATGCAAGTACCTGGAATTACAATTTGACATCACCATCATGTTGAATTGCTTGAACTTTATCATTGAGAGAATGAGAAACATTATCAAGGGCTTTTCCACCCAACCAAGACCTACTGGTCCCTCGAGTTTCTTCAATTGAAGAACCTGACTCTTCATAAGGGTAATCAACATGGATCAAATTATCATCATGCCTTTTTGAGCCTGGTGTCATGGACCTACACTATTGGTCGATCCCTTCTCTGTAGGTACCTCCTAACTAGTAGGATCATTCTGACCAGAAGTATATATGGATCATGATAACTAACCAATGCCTAACTGGAATCATACCTTGTCCAAGGATTTTAATATTTTTGGCACTCCTATGCCATTATTTTTGGCACTCTTGTGTCATTATTTCTAGCACTTCTATGTTGTCAACACTCTCACCCTTGCTCGACATGATAATACTAAGATCAAGGTCTAATTTTACATTATAAATTTTGATTATCATTTCTTCTTAGTTTGACGTTATATCTTAACCATAGGATTTAACATCACACTAACTGATTAGGAACCTTTTCTTTAAGATTAAGTTGTTTTCTTAAACCCTTTAAGAGAGATTGCACTCTTTATCTTTTAACCTCTTTGGTAGCAAATGGCTTTTGCAATCAAGGATAGGTGAATGAATTGACAACTGCTAAGAAGGAGATACCCTCAATCCCTTAGCAAAGGTAGGTCATGAGATGAACACAATTGAGAAGAAGTTGCTCATATTACCATAACTTGATTCAGAATATTTTCTCTTAGTTAAGGTAAAGATGATACCATTAAGCATCAATTCATAAAGAGAGAGAGAGAGAGTCTCGACTCAACATATATCACTTCTTTTAAGACTAACTGCCTTCTCTAACAAAGGTTGTTTTCATTGAGCACTTATGTACTAAACAACATATTCAATTAAGTGGTCTTTCAGATCTTTTCATTCAACTTCTTATTTTGGACCCAAGTTCAAATTATAATGATAGGTTTGGATATCAATTCCTTTTAGTTTCTAGTTAATACTTAACCTTAAAGTTCATACAAATGAAAAGATACTAATACATCTTTGCGTATTTCAAGGCTCTTATTTACATTAATAAATATCCCCAAAAAGTCTTGTTTGGGCAAAGATATGCACATATTCAGCTTCTATTTCAAGAGGAAAGACATTCGGCTTATCTAGATAGATTCAGATCTTAGGAAGTTTTCAAATGGTTCAACTGAACCTAGGTACATAGCTTAACCGATGTATGGCCATATAATTCTTACCTAAACCATTCGGTTGATTTTTTAAAAAGAATATAGAAGTCACATCTCTGTTAAATTGTAACCAGATTACAGTGAGAAAGGAGTTTGATTCAAGCATGGAGGTAACTAAACTTAGAACAATTCCGACAACTTGTCTAGCATTCATTTTATTTCCTAAGAAGAAAAGACAGAGAGTTCGATGCCAATAGATTATCATGCATTTCAATTAATGTTAGATTCTTCTATTGGATGAGTTTCTTCTAATACTTTCAACAGCTCAGAAAATATTTCTTATTCCAATAATTCATGAAATTATTTATACAATTTGTGGCAATCAAAACTAGTTTATACAATATGCAAAACACAATATGTGCCTGATTGAGTAATGCAAAACTCGAAGAGAACCCACACTAAAATTCTCCAATGAATGGTGTAGGTGACTCTATTTCAATCCACATCTTTCACTTTTACCGACTATGAAAGACCCAAGTTGTCACCTTTAGATTTCATCCTTACAAGAAAAATAACTGAGAGAGAGAACAGAGGAAGAGTCGTCCAGATACACATGGAACAAGTGTGAGGCTTAAACAGATGGAATGACCGGATGGAATGAGACTCTGTGAAAGAGTGAGAAATATTCACACATAAATTAAAGGTGAAAGTAGATAGATGGAGCTCCCCCCAAGTTGAAGAGGTGAAGAACGAATGAAAATAGAGACCTCCAAAAATATATGAATCCACCAAGGAACCATTGTCCAATACTACATGAGCCTTGCGACTGCATGGCTTCCTTCTTGCCTGTTACTTCCAGAAGCACGAAAGAGGATGGCGGGGAAAAATTATTTCCAGCGCACACCAATGACTCCCCAATCCTATTAATTTAATCATTAACTTAAAGCCTTACTAATGTTTAATTCAATGGCTTAAGAATTTATTTATTTATTTTTATTTAATATTCTATAACCATCATAATTTCACAAGATATAATTCAAGAATTGACTTGCTCATATTCAAAAAGGAGATTATTATTAAATATTTAAATTGACTTGTTTAACTAGGTTTATCTTAAATTACTTATGATCAAGGTATGACTTCGATACATTGTCTTACACTGACTCGAATTTAGATGATAAAATTGATCCATTGTTAAACACGTCCTCTCTCTGATGATATTTCCCTTTCTCTCTTGGCGTCAAAAATCCTACATTCACTGAAAAGGATTATGGTTAGATCATTCTCAACGTTTATATATATATATATATATAATCTCATGATCACATTCATTTTCACATGAATAGAGTAAACCACTCGCATATATAAGAAAATCATTCACATTTGAAATTATGATATATAAACAATTATTCTTTCCACAATTTCACATTCTCATGAAAAGCAGTTACTTGCAACTAACATAATGACCACAATTCCATTGTCATAAACATATTTAAGTCAGAGGGGATGTAACAACAAAATAAGAGGCCACAAAATCTAAGCCATCTCAGGTGAACGAAAAAGGGCCTGCTTCCGAGGAACAAGACTTTGAAGAATCCGAAGGAAATGAAATCAAGGAATCTGTAGAAGAGGAAGATTTTCAAGAAGAATACTCCGCAGAAGAAGATTCTACTGATCAACAAGATTCTGAAGAAGATGAAAGAGAACAAGAAGGTGATAAACAATAATTTGAGCACGATGATGAGAAAACTCTTTCTCCTCATGAGAATGTTGTTGAAGACCTTCCCGAAATGTCATCACCCATAACTTCAAATGTTCCTCATACACCTCCTAATCCTATCACTCATCCACCTCCTCCCACATCTACTATACATATAGTAGACATTTCCATTCCCCCTACACTATCAACCATTCTAACCACTCCCCCTACACTTTCAAATGTACAAATTGTTGATGTTTTTTCAAGTTCTCCTCATCCAACCCCAATTTGTCATCTCCATCTTTTGAAATCACTTCTTAAGCTGAATTTGATAGATTCATGAATGAATCTTTGCATAATCAACTTGGTGTATAGTCTACTAGAGAAATCATAATAGATACTACCTCAATTGTTTCAATCCCAATAATTTAAGTAGAAGTGCTTACGACAAAAGAGTTAACAATGAGTGAACAAGCGTATACTTCCTCTCTTCCACCTTGGTTGGTATCTCAAGTATCGGAGTGGAAAAATTAAATGATCTCTCCAGACGAGCTTGACCTTGAAGAGATAGCCCCTCCAAAAGCCAAGGGGAAGATATAGGCAAAGGTGCACTCAAGGCTTCATGTTGACAAGGCTGGTCATAAGTTTGTTGAGATTGGCATACAACCACAAGAGGAAGGAGATGTAAACATGGAGGACTACACTATCACGAGATTCCAACTCAGCAAGGTGACAAATGAAAGTGCCAAGGAAGATGCACAAGTAGTCCTAGAAGCATTGGTAGGAAGGCTTGACAAGATGACACAAGCCTGAGATATGTACAAGTAGAAGGTCAAGCACTATGCATCTATTTTGAGGAGACTTGCAAACTCTTCAGGAAACATCCAACCCATGGCTATTGTAAACATTGAGGAACCAGCAATATGAAAGGTAGAGAAGTTCGCCTCCAAGGGTAAATTATTGTACAATTTCATTGATGAATTAATAAAAGATGTTTCATAGGTAATAGTTGTTGCAGATGAGGCCACTCAAATAGCCAAGCTAAAATAAGAGCTTGAAAAAGAAGAGAGTATCATTTCCCAAGAGCAAAAAGAAATGGAAAAATGGCTATCATTTTGGTCATGAATGAAAGAGGCAAAGCTCAGTAAATTGGTGGAAGTTAGGGTAATCCCTAACATAGAGAAATATGTGGAGGTAAGAGAATCACTCAAGCACCACATTAAAGTGATCAAGTCTCTTATCAAAGATGTCCACCAAGTGCAAGAATATGTTGAAGGGCATCATACTATCCTACATATTGGAATTAATGAGTTACCTAGTAAGCTCCTTGATCAAAACAATACTTTACTCCCAACTAGTGAACTTTCTCGGATCTATAAAGAAGTCGTCATGAAGCAAGTCGAAGATGCAAAATTTTCCAAGGCCTCAATGCATGTCATTTATGATATACAGATGACTCTTGATAATCTCAAAATGCATCTTAAAAGGTGCAAGAAAATTCATTCGTCTGCCAGAAGGTCGATCATAAGAGTTCATACCCTTGTCGATTACATAGTTGGTCCAGATGATGCATTCATACAAGAGACCAAGAATAAATATGAAGACTTTTGTGCCCAAAGCAAGGAACCATGAAGACTTCTTTTCTCCAATGTTGAATATTTTGATATTTTGTAAATAGTTTTTGACATCTTATATGTCTTTTCATAAAATGTAGTTACATGTAAAATCTAAGATGTTTTTCCAAAAAGATGGACAACAATTTTAACTAATTCAAAGTTAGGTAAGATTTTCCTAAATTAGCTCACCTAATTTCCTAGATTTTCTCTTCACTCTCTTTTATAAATAAGAGGGAATTCTATTGTAATTTTTACTTTTAATCTTTTGCAACGAAGTGTTGCCCATTTTGAAGTAGATGTATGCAGCTTTATATTCATCTTTGTGAATTCAAATCTAATCAATAAATAAGAAAGATGCATACGATACTTTGTGTTGGAATCGATTATCTTGTGATTTGATCAAATTGGTGGTGATTAGTAGATGAGATCTGAAAGGCTTTGAATAAATTTGTGTAAACTTTGTGTTTCACTCTTTATTTGAATTTGCGTTTATGATTGGATAACTATTGGTGAATTATCTACAAGACTTTGTGCTTTTATTTGTTCATGTTGTTCATAGAACTATTGTGTTGTATCTAGAAGACTTTGTGCTTCTAATACAACGCTTGTTATTATCTCAAGGATTTACTAGTGAAAAGCTATGAAACAACTTTGTGCCTTCGTGATCTTTTCTTTCTCATTTTTATTATTTATTGTTATCATGTTGGTATCTCTACGGTTTGCTTTGATGAGATAGAGATATTGGAATCACTACTTTGTTTTTGGTTTGAAGTTACATTGAATCAACACTACCAACCGTGAAGCATTGTAAAACATCTTCTTTGAAAAAAGAGAGAAGTATGAATGTGACACACCCCGAATCTATTAATTGTAGTGTACATTTTGTAAGTATTTAATTAGCTCTACTTAGTTTTTCAAAGTAGTAAGAAGGATGCCTCCCCTTTCTAAGAGGAGAGATTACATCTCACATAGTTGTGGTTGAAATCAAGGGTGTGTAATCTATTGAAAACGGATTACATAATTTTCACCCAACAATTTTTTGGTGACTCCGTTGGGGAACGAATCATGCAATCCTAGCCTCACGCTTTTGATTGAAGTGAATAAACTTTCCAGTATCTTATTGTTTCTTGTATATCATTAATTTTAATCTCTATCTTGTTTAGATCTACATTCTAGTCGATAGAAGATATACATGAGGATTGACGGCTCAAGGAGTAGCATATCCACTTTTTGAAGAGTTGTTGTGACACAACATTCCACCAACTCCCCCACTAATAAGGTCACCTTTGCAATGTACTGTGAGCTACCCTCCAAGGAAACCAAGATCTTCTCTTCCAAGTGAATTATCTATTTACCACAAGCATCCAATTTAGTTACCTATTGTGCAACAAATCATGGACACACCACCTCAAAGACCTTGGGAAAATGCTTTCAGTCCTCTCCATTTGGTTGTACCTCTACATGAGCTTTCACATGTTTCAAGAAAACATCTTTCAAAGTTCCTAGGTGATAGAAAACAACATCCTGATGAACACATTTCTACCTACTACATCGTTTGTGGTGTTCTTGACATAGAGGATGAAGATGTTTCTTTAAGGTTTTTCATCAAATATCTCCAAGTAGTTATTGTCGAATGGTTCTATACTCTTCCAATTGCTTCAGTCACCAACTGGGCCACCCTTCACACCAAGTTTGAATAAATATTCAAACCTATTGAAGATGCACACGCCTTGTTGGCACAACTCACAACCATGTGGAAAGAGGCCCATGAACCCATGCATGATTTCATGGATAAGTTCAACAAGATGGTGAAGTGGATGCCAAATAATGTGAGACCAATAGATCATAACTTGAAATTCTTCTTCATCAATACGCAACTTCCCAAAGTAAGTTTCTTCTTGCGCAGGGAAAATCTCACCAACATTGAAGCAACTCAACAATTGGCCATCAGTCTTGAAGAGGATATGATCCTTGCTAGAGAAATAAGGATAAACACCAACACCAACAAAAGGATGCAAGCATCGGGATCTTCAACATCTAATGTTAATGCTTTTGGTGCTAGTTCCAACTTTTTTGATCCCATGATCCAAAGGTTGGCAAATGAAGTCTTGTCTGTGAAAAAGAAATTTTCTAACAACAATACCTACAAGGACATCCCAAGGAGGAATTTTCCAAAATATGCTGGAAATAGAAATTAGAATCATCTCCTAGCACCCCAAGGAAGACTTTCCCTAGAAGCTCCACCTACTAATATTGCAATGAGATACTATGAGGTTGAACAAGATGACTATGCACAACCAGATTATCCTGTGGAAGAAAGTGTTGATCTCTTTTAAGACGAAGAGATGGAATCAATTAGCGACTCCAACATTAGCTACTTGAAAATGGTGGATGAAACTGATGAAGATGACTTAGTGATGGACACGTATGCTATAATTACACAGCAACAACAGAATGAGCTTGATCAAGCTCAAGTTGATGCTCCACTAGCAAAGGAGAAGCTGTCAGTTACTATTAACAAAAGAGGATCTTGTCTCCCTTGCCAACCAAATAAGGCAACAAATCCACAAGTAAGTTCACCCCATCCCCCTCCATCAGTTCCTACTATTCCCAAATCCAATCTCCCAGTTCCAAGACCAATTGGCCTTTTATCAAACCTATCAATGAAGTTACCACTTCCTCTTTACAAAACTCTTTCCAGGCTTTCAACATTATTGACCATGCTAAGAGAACCAAGGTCCAAATGTTTGAGGTTGAGTACCTTAAAGCCAATCCTATCCAATTTGATAGCATTGTTGAGTTCATCAAAGATAAAGGAATTAACCCAAATCAGGATTCATCTCTTGATATTCCTACTACTCCAAAGCCCAAAATTCCACAGACTAACTTTTTATCCAATCCTCCAACTACCTCTGGATGCATTGATCCGTTCCTCATCTCTTTGCTTGTCAACAACTTTAAATTAAGCAATTGTGTTATAGATTCTAGCACATAAAATAATGTGATGCTAGCCAAGGTAGCTATAGCCTTAGGCTTGAACCTAACCAAA
The DNA here is from genome assembly GCA_007115665.2 of Sequoiadendron giganteum. Lineage (NCBI taxonomy): Eukaryota > Viridiplantae > Streptophyta > Pinopsida > Cupressales > Cupressaceae > Sequoiadendron > Sequoiadendron giganteum. Next base: position 249,018,861 of record CM021104.1, on the reverse strand, counting down.
ACCTTCAGTCGTTGTTTCTCCATGGAGAAAAAAACAAGTACCCTTGATCGGTCAGGTCAAAGATACACAGTATGCATTTGTTGCATATCCAGAAAAGAAAATAAAAATGATGATTCTAGTTGTTGGCGTGCCATACTCTTACAAAATCCTCCTTGGACGTAATTTTTGTAAGGATGTTGGAGGTGAACTGAGCATGGACATGTCTGAAGCAAGAATACCAGTGAAAGGCATGATGCAAAAATTGATTCCTGAAAAGGAGTCAATGTTCTCAATAATGTAATCAGATGGTTCAAGAGCTCAGATTATATTTGAGTCTTCAAGAGTTGGAACATAATATCTACAAATAGAAGAGGTTGGTGAATTTTCAACAAAACATGAGTTGGAGAGCGATGATTCTTCTTCACCAACAAATGAATTAGAGGATCCATCTACCTCAAATCACGAAGCATCATCAGACAACGAAGATATAATTTTTGATGTTGTTGGTCTTGGTGACCTAGATGATGTTTGGTTGCTTGAGTTTGATGGTAGTTTCTCTATCACCGAATCTAGGGCTGGTGTTATGTTCATTTCCCCCAAAGGAAAAATATTCCCTTGTTATTTCAAGCTACAATTTGACAACACCAATAACACTGTCAAATACAAAGCTTTGTTGTTGGGAATGCAAGATGCACGCAAGAAATACATCAAAAATCCTCATACATAAGGTGATATTGAGTTGATAGTTTATTAGGTAAGAAATATGTACCAAACAAAAAATGGCAGACTTAGGCATTACCAAAATTTGGTTTGGGACAGTGTTGAAGAATTTGATGCCTTTGACATATCTGCAGTCCCAAGGGAATATAATGAAAGGGCCAACTCTCTAGCAGTTTCAACCACTCTCCTTATTCCACATAAAAAAATTCATGGTTCAAATTATACCATTGAATTGGTTTTCCGTCCTAGTGTTCTTGATAATTCGATTAAATGGTAAATATTCAATGATGACAATCAAATCGTTGCCTTTTTGGAGAACGTAGAAAACTTTGATGAACTATATTTTGAAGGAAGCAATTCTCTACTATGAGAATCCATTTCTAATATTGGTCCAGTCACAAGAGAAGAGATATATAGTTGAGAGGGAACAAGATTCCCAAAGGGTTGGTATCCCTTGAGAGGATTTTCGATAAGCATGATCACTATTTTGAGAAGTAAATATTTGATTCTAATTCATCCAAAGAGGTTGTACAGGTGAACTTATGAACCAAAAGTAATCCTAAGATGGTAAACATTGGTAAGTGTTACATGCTCGAAGAAAGAGAGTGATTTCTCCAATTGCTACTAGAATATATGGATGCCATAGCATATTCATATTAAGAGCTCAAATATTTCCAAACTAAGGAAGGTGCAACATGATATTTCCCTAAAGGTCTGAGCATTGCCTTTCAAAGAACGTAATACAATCCAAAGATTTTTGGCACAATCCTCATTGAGGTTCAAAAGATGTTGGATACCCGAATAATATTCCCTATCCATCATTCAACATGGTTAGCAAATATTGTTCATGTTCGTAAGAAGAATGGTGAGATCTGTATTTGCAAGGATTTATGGAACCTTAATCAATTGTCTCTCAAAGAAGAGGATAATGGATCAAGTTCTTCAAATCAACACTAGATCTGAGATGTTTTATGTGCTCGATGGTTTTTCTGGCTACAACTAGATTGAAGTCGATCCAAGCAATCAATAGAAGACGACCTTCACAATGCCATGGGGTACCTTTGCATACCGTAGAATGCCTTTCGACCATATCAACGTTGGTGCCACATTTCAACGAGTTATGGACTTGGCCTTTTGTGATGTGATAGGTAAGTTCATTGTGGATTATCTTGATGATCTCATGATGTTTTCTAAGAAGCATCTAGAACATCTTCATCACCTAAGGTAGATCTTGAAGAGGTGCCGACAACATGGTATTTCATTAAATCCCAAAAAGTCAATTTTTGGGGCTACAGAAGGAAAACTTCTTCGGCACATTGTGTCCAAAGAAGGTATTAATATTGAATCAGAGAGAGTAAAAAGTATCCAATCTCTTACTTTTCCATCAAATAAGAAATATGAATATTTATTCCTAACTTTGCATAAAAGACTTGTCATATTGTAAATATGATGAAAGGTACTTCCACCTTCCATTGGATGACAGAAGGAAAATTTGTGTTCAATGACATAAAGGAGGCTATTTCTCAAGCCCTGGTGTTAGTCTTCCTAGACTACACGAAGGATTTCATCATGTATAGTTATGCTTTCGAGCATACGCTTTTAGTGATCCTATTAAAAGAGAATAGTGAGGGTCTTGAATCCTCGATAGCATTCATGAGTTGTCCTATGAAGAATTATGAGTTGAAGTAATCTCAAATGGAAAAGCACACTTTCACTATGGTTAAGGCAGTGAAGAATTTCTAGTTTTGCATTCTTAACAGCCATGTCAAAGTCTTGGTTCCAGATACAACTGTCAAGTCTATCTTGACATAGCAGGAATTTGGAACAAAGAGAGGCAATTGGATTTCCAAAATACAATATATGACATGGACATTAAGCCCACTAAACTGGTTCGTGGGTAGGGATTATGTCAACTCATTTCCAAAAATAATCCTTATCGAGAATTTTCAGAGACCAAGGAAGTAGATCAAAGTGAGCTTCCAATGGCGTTGTTCGTCAGCACCACTGAAAAGTGGTATTCCAACATTTCCCATTTCCTCACTTATGGGGAATGTCCTAACCATTTGACTCCAAAGGAAAATATAATCATCAAGTTGAAATAAAAAAACTTTGTTTTATGGGACAATGGCTTGTACAAGCGTGCAATGGATGGAACTTTTATGTGATGTGTTGATGAAGAACAACAGAAAAGTTGTTGAAGTCATATCATGACTTGGCTTATGGAGGAAATTTTTTAGCACCAATAACTACTCATAATATCTTGAGAGAAAAGTACTATTGGCCCACACTCTTTCAAGATACGTACTCTTGGGTGTGTAAGTGCAAGCTATGTCAACAGTTTGTAGGAAAACCAAAGTTGGTGGCTTTGCCTTTAAAACCCGTCGTTATTGAAGAGCCCTTCCAATAGTGGGGAATTGACTTCATTAGTGCAATAAATCCACCATCAAGTGTAGGACACACCTATGTCTTAACTACAACTGACTATTTCACCAAGTGGGTGGAAGCAATTCCAACTAAGCATGTTACTTTTGAAGTGGTATGTAGTTTCTTGAAACAAAACATCATTTCTAGGTTCAGTGTGCCAAACAAAATTGTTGCTGACAATGCTTCTACCTTTTTGTCAAGTGAGATCACTGAGTTATATTTTTAACATGGCATAACTTTTTCACATTCTTCTAACTATTACCCACAAGGTAATGGTCAGGCCAAATCAAGCAACAAGAATTTGGTGACTATCATCCGCAAGTTGGTGGACAAGAATCAACATTTGTGGCACAAAGCTTTGTATGACTCTTTGTGGGAAAACATGATAACTCCAAAGTGATAAATTGGTATGTCTCTATTCAACATCACTTATATTAAGCATTTGCATTCGTTATATTTCTCTAAGTGTATATCAATCATCTGCATCAATTACTTTCCTCATAATATAAGTAATATATATATAAATCTATGAAATAGATTACCTTCTCAAGGTTTTCTCATTGAAAGTAATATCTTCCCCAAGATGGAAGTTTGATAGAAAAGGCATTTAATTAAGAAATATCTCAATTTAGGCCAGGATCATTATTTTCTAAACAAGGGAACATCACAACCAAGTCTCGAGATTTTCAAATCAGTGATCTTGTTCTCTTGTGTGACAAATGAAGAGAACCAAAGGGTATGCATGGGAAATTCGATTCATTGTGGAAAAGACCTTTCAAAGTTCACCAACTACATGGTCAAAATAGTTTCCTATTGGCATATGAAGATGGAATGCCATTTTCCCTTCCTCAAAGTGGGCAACATCTCAAACACTTCACAAAATAAAGTGATAGGTGTTCAAATGTAAATATTTTTAAATTTTTCAAGTCCTTGTGTCTTTTTGTTTTTAAGTCTTTTGATGTCATCGCCTGACTCTATGCCCAATGGATGGATGAAGAAACTTGAATTCTAGAGTTCTTCTCCCTTCAATTGTTTTTGAGAATGAATGAAGGAAGATCCCCTACTAGAGCTAGTTGTTAATGTAGAATCTAGCAACGCTTGATTCACAGATTACCCCCTATGAAACAAACAAGTTTCATAGTTTCGTGATGTTCAAGCACGCACAATGAGGAAAAATTCAATCCACCTCGATGCACGGTCCAAAATCTCAAACGTTCTGTTTGAGTGTCCTCCCCCGTCCGTCTATTGAAGAGCTTTGAAATGAATATTTTTGTGAACTCTCAAATTTTTAAGTGAGTCAAAACTATGAAATATGTCAGAGCGCTGAAAACCAACGCTCCTACATGTTGCCTTAGTCATTTTTCATATCCAAGTGTAGGAGCGTTGATTTTTAGTGCTCATACATGTTGTTTCCTTTGCTAAAATTGCACAAGCAGTGAAAATCACCGCTTGTGCACTTTTGTCCAAACTTAGAATTTTTCATGCACAAGCGGTGATTTTCATCGCTAGTGCATTTTTCACGTTTTATCCTCCAAATTTAGTGCCATCATTAATGTGCTTCTTAAGTTCATTTAATGACCCTTTTAAAAGGTTTTTAAGTTGTTTTTAGCTAATTTATCTCCATTTCACTTTGCCTTTCTCTCCTCCTCATCATGTTGGGAAATTTCCAATCTTGCAAGGTCGCGATTTTGAAGATTTTGTAGTTTTAATAGGTATGTTTTTTACTTTTCTCTTCTCCATGTTTATTTTTCTATTTTTTTTTTTATATCTCTGTATTTTTGATTTGAAAGAAGTCACCATGTTTTTCTTTATTAGGTTTTTTAATACCTTCATGTTTCGAGCTTGATTTCCTTTTACTTAGTCGCGTCCTGCTCTTTTTTTTGTTCTACGCACTTTGCTTCATGCCCTAGTCTTGTTATCTTGCCATGTTATTTGTATTTCTTGTTAAGGGTTTTTGTTTTCATTTTTCAACATCCTCGATCTTTTTCCTTCACCTTTTCTTTTGCATTCTTGTGCTTCTTTCGATCTTCATTGTGTCTCACTCTTCAAGTGGTGAATTTTTGGGTGAATGCATTCAAAAAAGGTGGAGCTTCATTGATTTTGTAAACCATCACTTGAATTATTCAAGCCATGATTTTCACCCCTCGAACATCAAGTCTACTTGACCTTCAATGACAAGAGCAGTGAAAATTACCGCCATGACACAGACCTTCCACCAACTTGAAATGTCGAAGCGGTGAAATTAACCGATCTTGACACTCCAAAATTTTCACCAACTCCAAGTGTAGGAGCAGTGAAAATCACCGCTCCTACATGGAGTTCTCTTTTCTCCAAGTGTAGAGGCACTCTTTTTCCCTCCCTCTACATTTCACTCTTTTTTCCAAGTGAGACAAAAGTCAAGGCATTTTTTTTAACGCCTTGACACTTTTGGCAATTCACATACAAATCAACATCTCCAAGTGTAGGAGATCTTATTTTCAATGCTCCTACACATTTGGTAGTTTTTCCTTCTAACACTTCAAAATCACTTCGTTTTCTCTCCAAACACTGTTTCATTGCTCTTGCTCCATTTTCCATGCCAAATTGCTCGTTTCACACTTGCTCCACATTGCTTGCTTTCCTCATGCTTCCCAATGCTACAATCTCACCTAACATTTGTTGATTCGTCGTCCTTACAGTTTCTCTCCCAATTTTGTCAAGTGATCCCGAAGGTGATAAATTTTCATCGTGTTGCTTCTAGATGACAAAAAAGAAGCCTCCATCATCTTCTAAAAATGAGGGAAAAATGAAATATAAGTTTTAAGGTTTCTTTCTACCTATTGTGGTAATCTCAAAGGTGGATGAAATCAAAGATACTGAGGTTGGTCATCAAGACCTTGAGGATTTCATGAAAAGAACTGAGAAAAATCCCTAGAAGACAACCTAAGAGCCATTGTGCATAGTAATTTGCATCTGGTGTCCTCATTCCTGACTTCAGCTCACAATACAAAGTTCATTCTCCAAGTTGCATCCCACTACATCAGGGATAGCAGAATTGCGATAGAATCCTCAAGACAAGTGAATGTAGAGATGAAGAGGACATCCACAAAATGGACTATTGTAGGCTAATCATAGAGTAGATCAGGGATCTTGGTGTTGCTGACCTACCAAAGGATTTCAAAGATCCTAGCAACATCATGAACACTACCTATGATAAAAATGAGATTTCTAGGAGACCTTTGTCTGAAGTACAATGGTATAAGAAGGAATGTGTCTCCATCAGGGAAAGTTTTTCTTGCATATTGGCCAACATAGGAGAATGGCTGTAGAAACATGGTTTCCATATGAAAGACTTCAGGATAGAGTCGGAAGGAGAAGTACCTAGAGCAAGATCCAACCAACAACAATAGGAACTCTACACAAAGATAAGCATGCGGCTAATCCCTCTTCTTCTCAAAGAGGCCCTAAAATTGAGTTCATTATTGGAAAAAAAGGATACATAGGTAGTGGAAGAAGAAGAGGCCACAGAATCTGAGCCATCTCAGGTGAAAGGAAAAGGGCCTACTACTACTTCAAAGAATCTGAAGGAAATGAAACCAAGGAATATGCAGAAGAGGAAGGTTTTGATGAAGAATAGTCTATGGAAGAAGAATATTCTACTGATGAACAAGAGTCTAACGAAGATGAAAGAGAACAAGAAGGAGAACAAGAAGGTGATAAAAATGAATTTTGGCATGATGATGATCAAAATCTTTCTCCTCATGAGAATGTTGTCGAAGACCTTCCCCAAACATCATCACCTATAACTTCAAACGTTCCTCATACACCTCTTAATCCTATCACTCCTCCACCTCCTCCCACATCTATTGTACATGTAGTGGATGTTTCCATTCCCCCTGCAGTATCAACAATTCTAACCACTCCCCCTACACTTTCAAATGTACAAATTGTTGATTTTTTGTCAAGTTCTCCCTCATCCATTCCCAATTTGTCATCTCCATATTTTGACATCACTTCTGAAGTTGAATTTGATAGATTCATGAATGAATCTTTGCAGAATCAACTTGGTGTGCAATCTACTGGAGCAATCATGACAAATACTTCCTCGATTGTCTAAATCCAAAAAAATTCAGCAGAAGAATTGATAGTGAGTCAACCAAAATCTACTTCCTCTCTTCCTCCTTGGTTGGTATCTCAAGTACTAAAGCATAAAAATAAAATGATCTCCCCAGATGAGCTCAGCCTTGAAGAGATAGCCCCTCCAAAACCCAAGGGGAAGAAAAAGGAAAAGGTGCACTCAACCAACGTCTACTTCCTCTCTTCCTCCTTGGTTGGTATCTCAAGTACTAAAGCATAAAAATAAAATGATCTCCCCAAATGAGCTCAACCTTGAAGAGATAGCCCCTCCAAAACCCAAGGGGAAGAAAAAGGAAAAGGTGCACTCAAGGCTTCATGTTAACAAGGTTGGTCATAATTTTGTTGAGATTGGAATACCACAACAAGAGGAAGGAGATGTAAACATGGAAGAATACACTATCACAAGATTCTAGATCAGCAAGGTGAAAAATGAAAGTGCCAAGGCAGATGCACAAGTAGTCCTGGATGTGTTGGAGGGAAGGCTTGGCAAGATGACACAAGCCCGAGATATGTAAAAGCAGAAGGCCAAGTGTTATGCAGTTGTTTTGAGGAGACTTGCAAACTCTTCAGGAAACATCCAACCCATGGCTATTGTAAACCTTGAGGAACCAACAGTATGAAAGGTAGAGAAGTTCACCTCCAAGGGTAAATCATTGTATGATTTCATTGATGAATTAATACAAGATGGTTCATAGGTAATAGTTGTTGCAGATGAGAAGGCCACTCAAATAGCCAAGCTGGAATCAGATCTTGACAAAGAAGAGAGTATTATTTCCCAAGAGCAAAAAGAAATGGAAAAATGCCTATCATTTTGGTCACAAATGAAAGAGGCAAAGCTTAGTAAATTGGTGGAAGTTCTAGTCAAAGATGCCTCTCTTTCTGGTTTCTATTTTGAATACATGAATAAATGCATAATGGGGTGTAGGTTTTTGTTGGTGGACCATGGTTTTGGAGGCCAGTAGTTTACAAGAAACTACTTGTTGGTGTCCTATTTCCTTTGCTTTATATATTGAGTGTATGAGATAGAGGTTCCGTAGTGTTGTGTGGGTGAAGTACTATCATTTAGCTTTAATGTTATAAGACTGAAGAAGATTGAATAGATTGTATTGGTGTAATCTTGTTCTTAAGATTAATACAAGTTCGATATCTTTTTGGTTGTGGATTATTTTTCTAAAATATTTTCTCCACTTAAATTTGGTGGTTATGTGTTACTGTTAATTTTAGTTTATTTATTTATTCTTCTTCATGTTTTATTTGATGGTTTGATCACGTGTACTAATCAGTTAATCATATTTGAGAAATATTTGTGTATACTTTTATTTTTTATGTTTATGCTCTTCTTAATAATTTCCTCAATGGTTCCACATGTTTTGCTTTTAAATGAGTTATCCAAGCTTTTTATAAGACTATAAATTCCACATTGTCCCTTAAAATTGATCCATGTTTCAAATCAACCATGGATGTTCCACACATAACCCTTATTCAATGTGTGCCAATCTAAAGTGAAACATCCATTGTTTACCTTGCTTGCTTGCATGGTCAAGGAGCAGACACCGATTGCAGGGTCAAAGATACTTGCAATCTACAAAATCTCCCAGGACTGATGTGGTAGCAACTATCATAAGATTGATGATCTCATCTCTTCGAATGAACATTCAATTTGTATTCTACCATATATGAGAAAATATCTATACATTACTCAAGGTAAAGGACAGCAATTCATAGTATACATGTTTGGCATGTATGTATTTAATATATTTTAGATAAATACAACTCTGATTACAATTTTATGGAAATAATGCTCTTTATGTACTAATCTCTAATTATAGTTCAATGTTTGTATTTTCTTCTAACAGAACAAGCTTAATTATGCATTTTTAATGTGTTGTTCCCTAGACTTCTTCAGTTCAGAGTCAATAATGCTCTTGGAATGAAGGAATATTTCCATATTTTTCTTATTATTACTATTTTCAAAGATGAAAGCTTGAATTTTAGTCATTGTATTTCATTTGGGGAGAATTATGATTGCACTTTCAATTTTTGTAAGTTGTTATAGCCAATGTTTGACTATATTTGTCTCATTTTGTTTACATTTTCAATAAATAATAGCCAACACTTCTTTTCCAAGGAGATAACGTGCTCTCCTTGAAGCCAAGTATATCACTTATATTCATCCCTGAACCTATAGTGTTTATTAAATTTAACTTATAAGTTTTGATTGAGTTCCAATGTAAATATGACTATGTGCAATGTGTGGCTTCTGCAGCATTAAATTTTTTGGCTCCATTGCTTCCTTGCAATGAAAAATAAATCATTGTTTATAAAGAAAAATTGGTCCAGTGAGAATCTAAAAAATTTGTTATTGATTGCTTCAGGTCCAATTATCCAACACTAAAAATCACACATTCATATCTTACATGTCAAGTTAGCAACCTGAACACATGATCTGACTCAAAGGCACTTGCAATAGGGTTTTATGATTCAATGAATAAGCACACGTGCCAAGACCATTATTTATCTTTCTCAATCTCGTAGAGTCTTATTTTGTATCCTTATATGTAGTATATTTTTTCTTTAAGTGAAAATATTTCCATTAAATTTCTAAGGGCATTTACAAAGGTCAAATGTCTCCTCCATACTCCAAACTGATGGTGATAGGTTTCTCAACGTCTCAAACTTTGTTTGAGTAACAAGGAATTCATGTCATTTCTAGGGACATACACCAATCCTTATCCCTTATTATGCTATAACTTATTATTACTATTGCTAAACTCTTAATGCAAGAGTTATGACAAGGGCTATTCTACTAACTTGTCAATTGTGTGCTAAATTCCATACAATACAAAAGAAATAGTCATGACTAGTTTTCATGGTTTTTCTTCTATGGTTTGCCAATTATGAAGACAAGATAGAATATATAGTTGATCGCAGTTGCATATAATTATGATTTAAATAAATGCTTACACTTAAATTATTTTCATCGTTGGCCAAATTTTGTGCACATAACCCTTTAATACTCCAAATTCTCTACCTTCAGCCTTTTGCAAATAGCTATAAAGGATGACCTAACATGAATTTTTCTTCATATTGGTTAGTGAATGGAAGATGAACTACCTTTTGATACAATGTACAGGTTCAATTCCACCATTTTCAACTATTTTTGAGACATTTGTTTCTCTGACTAGTAAAAACCACAGGAGTTTCTTTACACTTGTGACATCCAAGATTCCAAACAGACATCAAAATGAAGTTATGCTGGAAACATGAACTATTGTTGTCAATTGATAATACTTCTCTTCATGAGAATGCATATATTTTTGTATAATATATCTATGCTACTTATATGGTTTATGGTAGCTTGTCAGAACTCTTTATTCTATGAAGTAGCCACATTATTTTTTGGATGTTATAGTAATCCTTTGTTAACTTAGAAAAAAGAATTCATTATCAGAACCTTTAGGTCTTTTATTCATCTTAGGTTACTCACAAAAATATTATCAATTACAACTTATGTTTAGGGCATACCTATTTGTATCTAAGCTTCATGCCTGTTGGGATGAGGCACAAAATAACCCTACTAAATCTTAAACAACTCACAAGTCATGGACTTAGGAATATGCACGTTTTATATAGTTAATGTTGGACACAAGGAATACTGAGAGGGGGGTGAATCAGTGTTCAACAAAACATAAATTATAAATTAGATGTTAAACCATTCATAGCACATAAACAAAAGTAAAGATGCAACCACAAGAAGAAAGCATTCATAACACCATGACACCAATATTTTTATGTGGAAAACCCTACTAGGGGAAAAACCAAGGTGGAGGTTAATCCACAATTGTATACTTTGTTAAAAGTATGAAAATAAAAAGGGAATGCACTTGCATTCAAGTTCACTACCTAGAGCTCACTGCTCAAAATAAAGAAGGCTCATTGCCTTACAAAAATTTTGTATTACAATAAAAAGATGAACTGAAATGATAGCATCTCCAAATAACTAGTTACAGTTCTAGTTAAGCTCTCAGAACAATATCTTGACCTTATGTCAGATTCGACACTTAAGATTTATTTTGCTCTACTTTGCTCTGCTCACATCACCACATACCAAACTCACTAACCACTACTCGCACACCAAAATTAATTCACCAAACTAATATATATCCCCTCTACCAAAGATCATTAGTTGCTTCATGTTGGCTTCAACCAAATATAAAATATCCATCACTTAGTCGGCTCAATTATCCAACAACGCTTAATGTGTATCTTCCAAAGTTGGCTACAACTTATCTAGGACCCAAGAAAAATGTCCAAGCATAAAAAAAATTGCACAAACACTTCTTATGCATCCACACATGCTACATGCATCATGTCGGCCTTCATGCAATGATCAACAACAAATTATCCTACCGGACCTCCAAGCTTACACTCTAATTAATGAGCCATCATAAAACTCAACAATAAGGTATAAGAGATACATAACATCCTTCATCTGAGATCTGCAACCCAAAATGACGATCCAATGAAACATCATACTAACCAGATGCCCTGTTCTCCATTCATTGTTCTAGTAATACCATTTTCTGCACTTTGTCTGCCAGTATGAACATATCCAGATCTACAGACTGGAGGGATGACTTGGGTTGCCATCAATTAGAACACTATATGCTAGCAAACTCCCCAAAATTCCAACAATCTCCCCCTTTGGCATTGATGGCAACACTTAGTGAAAAATGACTAAGTGTCAGAAACATGATTGTGCTACCAAAGTGCAAAATGCCAACAATCTCCCTATCATAGCTCCCCTTAAGCATGATAAGGAATTTTTCACTGTATTCTCTCCCCCTTTGACATCAATGAAAAAAAAAAAATTGATCTCAGCATTCTTCTTCCCTTTTGATATCAGAAATGTAACTAAAAACTTTCTCTAACTCCCCAAAATTTGCTTACTCTTTTCCCAAAAAGACTTCAAAAACTAAATAGGTGCAAAACATGCACTCTCTCCCCACTTATGCATTCTCTCTCCCAAGATTTCTTCAAAATTTTAAAGAGATTCAAATGCCACCAAGTTCAAAATATTACCTTGTACTTCTCCTTCGTTTCTAGAAGGAATTTCTTCCAAACTTCCATTGAGATTCCAATGATTAGAATCAGGTTGTTATTTGTAGATGTTTGATTTATGATCTTGACAAGAGATTCAGAAATTGTAATCTCTTTCGCTAGATTCTATTCTTTCTTTAGAACTTCAATTAGCTACTCCATCCTACCTTCAGTCAAGTCCTTCACCTTCCAAAAGGTGTCCACAAGCCTATCTTTGTTGTATAGGACTTTTTCATGCTTCGATTGCAATTTTTGAATCTTTTTCTTCTCAACACCATCCTTGTCCCGATACATGTTATAATCTTGACCAATTTTGTTCAGTTCAACTTCTATTTGATCCAACTTTTCCTTATACTTCCCAACTGCATGGGGCCACCAAAGATGACAGTTCCTTTGATTTCCTTCATTTATTTTCCGTATGGAGGATGTTTTCTTCTAAATACCCAAAATAAGTGAAAATTCTTCAAACAATTGAAATACCTGATAGATTCACCAATGAATTTACTTTGCTCCTTTGAAATTGTCTACAGAGGCTCTCCTTCAATTTTTATTCAATGCACGATAACAAATGAGGGTTCAAAATTCCTTTTTGTAGCTTCACACACCTAAATTTTATCGTATTAAATGAGGCTCCCTAAAAATTTTGGAAAACCTGCTTTCTCAGACAACAAGTGAAAGATTCATCTGTGGACCTTCCACTCTTCAAATTTCTGCACAAATGATCATCAACACAATTTAAGACTGCTAGCACACCTACCGACAAGATCTTGCATACCGGTGTCAACATTTGACAGGGGGGCAAAGGATTTTCTTGAATATCTCCCCCTAGGCTAATGGTCTGAGATCAATTCCCGGAGGAATTACCAGAAGCGGATTCTGGTGCAGACTTACTTCCTTCTTCAGACTCACTCTTTTTTACCCATGTTTTCTTCATCTCATCCCTTATCTCTTCCACAATCACTTTTTCTTTTCCTTTATCATTCTTCTAAGAAATTATGCTCCTGTATACCAAACCTCCCCTATCCATATTTCTATTTCACCATAATCTTACAATATTCCAAACTTTTTTGCAATGATAGCACATAGGATTTCTTTGTTTCATTCTATCATTCCACTGATTTTCTCTAGATTTGCAATGTTTAGCAATGTGCCCAAGCCTTCCATAGCTATAACATTTAGTGTTCCTTATATTGAAAGATTTTTTTGACTTACTTTTGCACTCAATTGACTTGTGTCAAAACTTATTACAGCTAAAGCACTAACCAAAAAATGATGGACTTCTTGAATTTACTTTACTTCTACACTGAGATGCCATATGACCAATTTTTTTACAAAACAAGCACTGATCATTAAACTTTTGAGCATTACGTTGTCTTACTGTATGTCTTCTTCCTTTGTTCATTTGATTTCCTTTCTTAAAATCATTATGTTCAGATCCAGAGCTTTCTCCCTTTTCATATCCAAGACCTCTTTTATCATTTGCATCCTTTTTTCCATTAGTCATCTCATCAAGCTTAGCAGAACTAATCTTAAACTTTTCTTTATATTCATTAGCAGTAGAAAGTTCACTTCTGAGAACAATTATCTACCTTTCAATTTCTTGTTCATGATCTCTGGATTGTTGCAGTTCAATCTCCAGCTGAATGAACCCATTGTTAGCACGACAACATTCTTCAAATTTCTCTTTTAAAGACTGGGCCATATTCTCCCCATTCTTCTTTCTTTCTTCAATTTCCTTAGTTAACTTCATCACCATGGGTTCCATTTCAAGCTTCAGAGTAGCATTGTTTCTAGCAAGCTTTTCACATTCTTCAGTTATTTCTTTCAGAGTCTGATTTAGATGAACATCTTCCAAGATTTTACTTTCTTTTTGCTTTAGCTTATCACATAGTTCTTTCCTCTTTTCTCTTGACTCGTTGATTTTATCATTCAATGAGTGTGAATTTTTCAGCATCTGCAAGATTTGATTTCAATTCCAAGACTTCTCCTTTAGACTGATCCAGATCTTCAAGTGCCACCAAGAGCTATTGTTCAAGATTACTAGAGTCCATTGCTTCAAGATCCACCTCAAGTTGTTAAACTTCTATAGAGGAACCTTGCTCTAATACCAATTGTTGGACACAAGGAAAACTGAGAGGGGGGGTGAATCAGTGTTCAACAAAACATAAATTATAAACTAGATGTTAAACCATTCATAGCACGTAAATAGAAGTAAAGATGAAACCACAAGAAGAATTAATTCATAACACCATGACACCAATATTTTTACATGGAAAACCCTATTAGGGGAAAAACCATGATGGAGATTAATCCACAATTGTATCCTTTGTTAAAAGCACAAAAATAAAAAGGTAATGCACTTGCATTTAGGTTCACTGCCTAGATCTCACTGCTCAAAATAAAGAAGGCTCGTTGCCTTACAGTAAGTTTGTATTAAAATAAAAAGATGAACTAAAATGATAGCATCTCCAAATGCCTGGTTACAGTTCCAATTAAGTTCTTAAAACCATATCTTGATCTTCTGTCAGATTTAGCACTTAAGCTCTATGTTGCTCTACTCTGCTTTGCTCACATCACCACATACCGAACTCACCAACCACTACTCACACACCAAAATTAATTCACCGAACTCATATATATATCTGCTATTGAAGATCATTAGTTGCTTCATATCGGCTTCAACCAAATATAAAATATTCATCACTTAGTCATCCCAATTCTCCAACAACGCTTAATGTGTATCTTCCAAAGTTGGCGACAGCTTCGTTGGGACCCAAGAAAAATTTCCAAGCACAAAAACAATTGCACAAATACTTCTTATGCATCCACACATGCTACATGCATCATGTCGGCCTTCATGAACTAATCAGTAGGAAATTATCCTACCGGACCTCCAAGCTTACACTCCAATTAATGCACCATAATAAAACTCATCAATAAGGTATAGTAGATACATAACATCCTTCATCTAAGATCTGCAACCGGAAATGATGATCTGGTGAAACATCATACTAACCAGATGCCCTGTTCTCCATTCACTATTCTAGTAATACCCTATTCTGCACTTTGTCTGCAGGTATGAACATATCCAAATCTACGGACCAGAGAGATGACTTGGGTTGCCATCAATGATAACACTATATGCTAGAAAACTCCCCAAAATGCCAACACTTACCATCAATTTTCGAGAGAAAGATGTGGTATGCAATGTGTAGATCTTATGGTAGGCTTAATTTGAAAATGTAGTTGCTAATTGATTCTTAAGAATATTTTTTACTTTTTTGACTTCCTTACAGTGACCTTTCCTCTACTTGAATCTTCATTTCTCACAACTTGATAGCCATTTAGTACTCTTCAAGATTAAATATGAATGGGGCAAGTAGGTTACAATTCTATAAACAAATTGCAAAGATTAAAATTTTCTTAAACATATTTGAGTAATTAGGTTTGAAATTGAAGAGCGTGTTGTAGACATATAAGTAATCATTTGATATATTTTACCTAACCAGTAGTGAAAACTTGTGCCCACATATTTGAAATAAAGATGCATTGCTAAGGAGGTACAATCTTTACCTTGGAGGTAGAAGAGAAGGATTGACAGAATAATCATACTAGATCATGACTAGAGTGTAATATGTGGGAGATTGTTTACTTACATCTTCATTTTTTTCTTTTGTATTGGTATCACTTGACAGGCCATCTTTATTATATTCATACCAACTCTTATGTTTGCAAGCCTAGGAAAGTCTATAACATTTAAGGATCTCATTTCCTGGCATGTGATATTTTCAACTTCAATTGCACTGATTGCTAGGGGGGGCTATCTTAGTCTAATTAGTTGTGAGATTAAAAAAAAAATTGTTGCATTGAGAACATGATTGTTTTATAATTAGAGTAATAATAGTGTTATAGGCTTAAGTACATTGTGAGATTAAAGATCCGATAAGTTGGTAGTAAATAAAAATCTTAAGTAAATGAAGAACCATTGTTAAAGATCTTGAACATTCATTGATAAGAGAAGGTTTTCTTGAAGCATTTATTGATTTCTCGAATAGCATTAGTATTTACTATTTGCAGCTTGAGCAATAGGAGCAACAAGAAAAGCTATTTTGGTCCCAATAGATTTAGAATGCATTCTGGTTAAAATTGAATGTGAAATCTATTTTTCAGGTCAACAAATAAATTTTTAGTTTGTTCCTCCTCAGTTAGCAAATATGTGGCTATTAAATGGTCTTTCTTAAGAAAGAACTTTCTATCAATGATCATCAAATTACACAAAGGCTAGAATATTTTTTACCAGGAATGGATATATTTCTATACTCGAATTAGTTTGACATAGGTTTTGAATATTAAAATTAACTATCTGATTAAATTTTGTTCACAATTTTTAAAACTATGGCCAGTATTAAAAGCCCTACTACAACCTAGTGAATGTTTCCAATACCATTCAACACTACAATGCTTGTTTTGTTTGTGTCTACAAATAATTTTGTCTTCGAAATGAATAACAAAAAAATGTAAACCAAATGATAAACAACGAATAGAAAGAGACCCACAAAAAATTATCTACACGCCAAATAAGGTATTTGAATTTCCCTTCACGATTTCATACACAATTATTTTTACTCCAAAAATTGACAAAAGCAGAAAAAATTAAAAATGTTGAGTATAGAGGTTTATTATATACTGCTTAGGATGCACCTAGGTAGCAATTAGTTTGCCATTTTTTTGACGCTTGTTCTACCAAATCATATACCTCTGGTGCAAAGGTGAGATTGGTTTGTACATAAGCCAATTTCTCCCAATTGGGACTACTTTTTCTCTACAAAATGCATACATCAATGGTGTTCTTTAATTAAGAAGAATAGATTAAGATAAAACAATATAGGGTTTGTACCAGCTGATTGTTGCAATAAACAAGAAGAGTATCTATTTGGGCAAACTAGTCTGCCTTGTCTACCTTTGTACACAAAATTTCATCAATGAGCTAGGAAAGTGTGAGAGGTCGAAGATTACAATGGTTTGGAAGAAAAATTAAATGAATGAAATAAAATGCAGAGTTAAAATCAATATCATTGTGATTGGAGATAAAATAAACTTTCAAATCAAGTAACTGAAGTTTGATATGATTTGGAGATCGGGGAGATTTTTTCGGCTTGATTTTTAGAAAATTTGACATAATTTCTTAGGCATGAGACAATTCTAGTGGGTTGTACCCACAATAAATAGTTTCGGCGGAATTTCTCAGGCACAAGACAATTCTAGTGGGTTGTGCCCACAATAAATAGCCTATCGGCTAAAGATCTAATATATATATAAACTGATAGCCCACTTGTCTATTCAACTAAAAAATAGTCTGCACTTAATCAGATAGTATGCCTTCCATTTATTACTATAAATTCTTAATATAAGAAATGTTGACAAATATAGTCAGTTTATTTGTTTGTGAAAGTATTTTTTAATTGTTTTGTTGTATGGTCTTATACAAAGAAGCATAAATCCTAAAAAAATCGCAAAAATCCTTTTTTTTTTCAAATCTTCGACCGAAATGATTTTTTCCCCAAAAAACCTTGATTTAATCAGCCGTGATTTTCAATGATGTTCAATGGTTTTTAAGGGTTTAAATCGCATAAAAATTGCAAAAAAATTGCCCAACCAACATGTCATGAAACCATAACCGTGCAAAATTGCTATTTAATTATGTTTTTTCATTAATTTTTAGCATAAAATTGAGCACTAGCCCCTGGGATATGGTTCACCATCAAATATTTGCTATATTTCATCAGGTTTCTAATGCAAATCATAGGCAAGCAACCTTGAATGGACATATATTTCTAATATATGTTAAGGACATTAAAATAGAGATACATTCTTTGGTATGCTTCTTCGTTCGATGTTAAGGACTTTAACTCGGAATGGTTAAGAGATGTGTTGCTTTTTTCTCTATATTCCACACTATTGTCATGATGCAGGAGCATCCTTGGTTCTTTGCAATCTTGCATCAACCAAAAATATTTTCATTTTAGTTTTGTTCTTGTTCAGTCCAAGTTGGCAGATTCAACATTTCATCATATTTGCTCACCAAACCTTGTGGATCTATGTTTTCATTGTGGAAATGTTCATTTTCCCTTATTCCAAGATTTCAAAATGATTGGATCTTTTTCTCGACAATTTACCGCTTCCGGATTAAGTGATAGTTTCTAGAACAAAGCACTAGAGCAGTTTCAAGCCTAACGACTAGTTTTGTCCCTTGTAGATCCTTCTCGTAACTTGAAAATCCTTGCGGTGTGTTCCAAATTGTTTCATAGAGTGTCCCTGACCTTAATTTTGGTCTGCACTTCATCCTATACACCTACAGAGGATAAATTTTAATTCAAGGCCGGCCTATTTCATGCATACATTACATTTCCTTCATTAGAGACTGTAATGATCTTGGGCCGACGCGGAGGATTCTAGATCTTTGGATATGATAGAAATCATTGTAACAGATAATTAGGAGAGAAGGAGATGAATTTTAGATTTGATATGTAAGATTTCAGCTCATGTTAAGAAGCATATAGTAATATTGTATTTCGAACATGTTGTATTAGGCCTGTGAGCCCAATCTGTGAACCCAGATGTTGCCGGTTGATTGTAACTGAATTTTTTGGTAATGTGAATGTTTGAATCTACATTTGTCTCCATTTTCCATGTGGCTTATGTTTTGTAACTCTTTTTGCATGGTCCATACTATTCTCTTTAAGGACCCTCCTACCGTGACTGCACCAACATGGTATTAGAGCGAGATTCATTCCGTGAGAGATCATCAGATTTTATGGAGTCCTATTGAAGATTTGTTGTAGGATGGCAAACTAAGGATCTGACCTGTAGCTATAGAGGACTTGTGTAAAGATGGCAGGAAGAATAAATGGTAGAGAAAATGGAGCACACAGAAATGTAGAACCAACTATAATGGATGTTAAGAGGAATTGTTCCTAGATTAGAAGCAGTCAAAATAACCCAAAGGGGAGGTCAACTAGCTAATGATGTGAGTGATGAAGAGGTAGAAGAACAGGAAGAAGGGGAAAGAGAAAATCAACCTAGCCTTGATCAGGAAGAAGAGAGGTTCATAAGAGCCCTAACCAAAGTAAATAATAAGTTGGATTCAGATGAATTGCTTGATTGGATAATGGATATGGAGAAGTATTTTGATTTTGAAGGTACCACCAAAGACAAGAATGTGAAATTTTCTTGTACAAAGTTGAAAGGACATGCATTCCTTTGGTGGGAATATTTGCATACAGATAGGAAAAGAAGAGGAAAGGAGAAGATAAAATTATGGCATCAGATGGTGAATAAGTTAAAGACGAATTTTATGCCCGCAAACTATCAAATCAATTTGTTTTGAAAGTTGCAAAATTTGAATCAAAAGGAGTCAAGTGTGACATAGTATACTGAGGAGTTCTACAAATAGAATATTAGATCCATACATTCAAAGGATGAGATTGAGCAAGTAGCCAAATATGTGAATTGCTTGAAGCCTTCTATACAAGATGAGATTAGTTTGATCAAGTTGTTGAGTGTGGAAGAGGTATATCAATATTCCCTAAAATCAGAAGAGAAGCTGAATAAAATACATGAGTAGAGATAGAGAGGAAGAGGCGGAAGATTTTAGAGAGGAATAACTTTTATCGAAGGAGGAAGAGGATATTTTGTAGATCAGAATAAAGATAAGGAAGTCATTAAGATTGATGATTCATACCAAAGAGATAATGGAAACTCTTACCAGAGAGGAGGATATGGTGGTTACCAGAATGAGGGTTATAGAAAAGATGATAGAGGATAGGAGAGAAGAGTATTTAGGGGAACTTGTTTTAAGTGTGGTGGAGAAGGACATAGATAATTTGAATGCAATCAAGGAGAGACAAGTAGAAAGATAGAGAATAATAGAAGAATAGCCTTTGCTGCAGAGGATCATACTGGATCATCTAATAAACCAAAAGAGGGAGAAGTGTTGGTGAACAAAAGAGTATTGTGTCAAAGTGAGATGGAGCAGGAACCGTTGTAGAGAAAGAATTTGTTCCAGACGAGATGCAAGGTAGATGGTAAATGCTGCAGAGTGATTGTTGATAGTGGAAGCTCTGAGAACCTAGTTTTTGAAGAAATGGTGACTAAATTGAAATTGGAAAGATTGAAACACCCAAAGCCCTATCAGATAGCATGGATTCAAGGTGAGCATAATATACTGGTAAGTGAACAATGTTTGGTAAAATTGAAGATAGGAAATTATTATGATGAAATTTTGTGTAATATCATGCCTATGGATGTAAGCCATATTTTTTTGGGAAGGCCTTGGTAGTATGATAGACATGCTATTCATGATGGAAAGAAGAACACATATACCATTGTTGCTAATGGGATCAAGCAGACTTTGTTGCCATTGGAGGATGTTCCTAAAGTTGAGGTTTGTACGAATTCTAGAATTTGTTTGCTTGATGGAAGGAGATTTCTGGATGGACTGGGACATGATAACATGTGTTATTCCTTGGTTCCTAAGAAGTCTGAAGACTTGAAGCATGTAGAAGAACAACCGAAGGAGATAAAAAAGTTGGCAGAATATGAAGATATCATTTCAGATAATGTACCTAATGGATTGCCACGTGTGAGGAGTATTATTCATTAAATGGATCTAATTCCTGGAGCTAGTTTTCCTAATAAAGTAGCACACTAGATGACACTGGTAGAGAATGAAGAGTTGAATAGACAAGTGAAAGAGTTGTTGAGGAAGGGTTTGATCAGAGAAATATTAATTCCTTGTGCAATACCTGATGTGCTAGCACCTAAGAAGGATGGAGAATGGAGGATGTGTACAGACTCTAGAGCCATAAACAAAATCATAGTGAAGTATAGATTTCCTTTGCCCCAGATCGATGACGTTATGGATTATTTGAGTGGAGCTAAATACTTTACAAAGATAGATTTAAAGAGTGGGTATCATCAGATCATAATCAAAAAAGGGGATGAGTGGAAGACAACATTCAAGACAAATGAAGGATTGTATGAGTGGTTGGTGATGCCTTTCAGACTACCAAATGCACCAAGTACTTTCATGAGGCCAATGAATGAGGTATTGAAGAAATTCTTGGGTAAGTGTCTGATTGTCTATTTGCATGACATCTTGATTTTCAGTAAGACTAGAGAAGAATATTTGTTGCATATAAGACAAGTTTAGCAAAGTTTGAGAGAACAAAAGTTGTTGATAAACATTAAGAAGTGTAGTTTCATGAAGGAAGAATTGGTATATCTAGGATTTGTGATATTTGCAGATGGATTGAAGATGGAGCTTGAGAAGGTAAGAGCAATTTTTGAATGGCCTACACCAGAAAGTATTGGCGAGGTAAGATCATTTCATGGATTGGCTAGTTTCTACTGGAAGTTCATTAGGAATTTCAGTTCTATTTGCAGTCCTATGACAAAAACAATGAGAGGAGATAAGAAATATTTTAGGTGGACATCTAGAGTAGACCGGAATTTTGATTTGTTGAAACAAAAGGTGACTGAGCAGCCTATGTTGGCTTTACCAGACTTTAATAAGGTATTTCAGGGAGACTGTGATGCAAGTGGAAATGCAATTGCAGTAGTATTGAATCAAGAAGGCAAACCAGTAGTTTATTTCAGTGAGAAATTGAATGATGCTAGGAGAAGGTATTCAATGTATGACCAAGATTTTTATGCCATAGTTCAAGCCTTGAAGAAGTGGAGACATTACTTATTTCCTAAGGATTTTTTGTTGTATATAGATCATCAGGCATTGCAGTATTTGAACATTCAAGGTAAGTTGAATAAGAGACACATGAGATGGGTGGAATTATTGTAGTTATACTTTTGTTTTGAAACATAGGAGTGGAAATTCAAATAGATTTTTTGATGCATTGATTAGGAGAAGGAATTTATTGGCAGAGATGAGAGTGGAGGTATTAGGCTTTGATGAATTCAAGAACTTGTATGAGGAAGACCCAGATTTTGTAGAACCTTGGAGAACTTGTAAAGAACCACTCTTGGAGGATAGGATTCAGTGGTTGGATTATTTCATTCAGGAGGATATGTTATTTAGAGGGAATCAGTTGTGTATATCCCAAATTTCAATGAGGGATAGCTTGGTGAAAGAAAAACATAACGGAGGATTGGCCAGAAACTTTGGAATTGATAAGATAGTAGCATTGTTAAGTGAGAATTAATTTTGGCCACAGATTCATAAGGATGTTAAGCAATTTGTGTAGAGTTGCAGAGCTTGTCAAACCGCAAAAGGGAGTAGTCAGATGTTGGATTGTATAAGCCTTTGACAGTTTTAGAGAGACCTTGGGAGGATATCAGCATGGATTTCATACTTGGCTTGCCAAAGACACAAAGAGGTAATGATTCTATATTTGTGGTGGTGGATAGATTTTTTAAATGACACAATTTATACCTTGTAAGAAGACAACAGATGCAATACATGTAGCAGACTTGTTTTTCAAGGAAGTGATCAGATTGCATGGATTACCTAGGAGTATTGTTTTACACAGAGATACAAAGTTTGTTGGTTACTTTTAGAGGAAACTTTAGAAGAAGTTAAAGAAAAATTTAAAGTTCAGTTCTACTTTTCACCCATAGATTGATGGGTAGAAAGAGGTAGTAAACAAGAGTTTGGGGAATTTACTGAGATGTTTGGTTGGAGATAAGATCAGAAGTTGGGATTTAGTCCTTGCAAAAGTAGAGTTTGTTTACAATAATTTAGTGAATAGGAGTACCAGAAATATAACTTTTGAGATTGTTACTGGAGTTCATCCTAGAGGTATATTAGATTTGTGAGACGTTAGTAAGGAAGATAAAAGGAGTGCAGAAGCAGAGGAATTTGCAGAACATATGAAGAAGATGCATACTCAAGTAAAGCAACAATTGGAAGATATGAACCAAAAGTATAAGGAGCAAGCAAATGAAAAGAGGAGACATAAGGAGTTCAAAGTTGGAGATGAAGTGATGGTGTATTTGAGGAAGGAAAGATATCCAATTGGCACATACAATAAGCTCAAGATGAGGAAGTTTCGACCCTGTAAGATTTTGAAGAAATTTGATTCGAGAAATGCATATGAAGTAGAGTTACTGGATGGCATGGGTATATCACCTATATTCAACATTGCAGATCTACATCAGTACCATGAAGTAGAATTCAGTGAAGACAGTAAATAAAAATTGGAGGAACAGTTCCCTAAACAACAATCAGAGGAGATAGAAGAGATTTTGGATATCAAAGATGGGAGGAAGGTGCGTGGAAGACAGTACAAAGAATATCTTGTGAAGTGGAAAGGCAGACCAGTGAAGGATTCTTCTTGGATTTCTCAAGCTGAGGTAGACTATATTTGTTTTCCTTTAGCCCCAACAAAGTGAGGGACTCACTTTTTAAATAACCCTGAATGTTTGATGCAGGAGCATCCTTGGTTCTTTTCAATCCTGCATCAACCAAAATTATTTTCATTTCAATTTTCTTCTTATTCAGTTCTTGTTCAATCCAAGTTGCTGATTCAACATTCCATCATATTTTATCACTAGACCCTATGGATCTATGTTTTCATCATGGACATGTTCATTTTCCCTTATTCCAAGATTTCAGAATGATTATATCTTTCTCTCGATAATTTATCGCTTCCGAATTAAGTGAGAGTTTCTATAACAAAGCACTAGAGCAGTTTCGAGCCTAACAACTAGTTTTGTCCCTTGTGGATCCTTCCCATAACTTGTAGATCCTTAAGGTGTGTTTTGAATTATTTTGTAGAGTGTCCTCGACCTTAATTTTGTTCCACACTTCATCCTATGCACCTACAGAGGAGAAATTCAAATTCAAGGCTAACCTATTTAACGCACACTTTACGTTTCCTTCATCGAAGATTGTAATGATCTTGGGTTGACGCAGAGGATTCTAGATCTCTGGATATGATATAAATCATTGTAACAGATCATTAGGAGAGAAGGAGATGAATTTTGGATTTGATATGTAAGATTTCAGCTCATGTTAAGGAGCATATAGGAATACTATATTTTGAACATGTTGTATCAAACCTATGAGCCCAATTTGTGGACCTAGATGTTGTCAGTTGATTGGAACTGAATTTTTTGGTAATGTGAATATTTGAATTTGCATTTGCCTCCATTTTTTGTGTGGCTTCTCTTGTGTAACTCTTTTTCCATGGTCAAGACTATTCTCTTTGAGGACCCTCCTACCTTGACTATAGCATGTCATTTTCCCTAGGCTCGTAGAATGCTTTCTATGTATATAAATCCAAAGACACAATTTAGTGGGAAATAGTAGACAATATCATAAATTGTGATATTGCTATCAAGATTCAATTGTGTAGTTTTTGAGTCAAACTCATTGACCCATGTTTCATGAGTGAGCATCACCTAGATGCAATGAGTGCTAAGTGGACCATTCATTATCATGAGAAATGGGTTCTTGTGAAACATGGGTCAATGAGTTTGACTCAAAAAATACACAATTGAATCATGATAGCAATATCATAATTTGACACGTTGTGGAAGAAACCTCCACCTTATCAATATCATAAATACTAAGGCTTATATTTTATTTTTTTAACATATCTGAACCTTATAAAATTACTTTCCAAAATTCAATATAGAAAGCCAGACTAAACTGAAATGAAACTCTATTGGATTGATATCAACCTAAAGAGGTTTGTTTTCTTTGAATTCTTGTGATCTTGACTATTCAAAATAATTTTAACATTTTACTGTCAACAATAATACCAAGGTTGTCGTTTAGATTATCAAGGTTAGGTTGGGAAAAAATTCCTTTTCAGAAATTAACAAAGTCTGATAATTTGGAGCTTCAATTTTATAGTAGCCATCAAGTTTTAATGTTAAGCAGGTATGGTAGTGACAATTGTATAATCAAGTGGGAAGCATAAGTATATACATAATAGTATATAGACATTATGGAACCGGAAGAAGAATGGTTCCTATTAGAAAGATAAAAATCAGCTTGTAGTGCTAAAAAAAAGCACTGTAGCAATATTTTATATCAAAATTAAGGATTGTTTTGGTTATATTTAAATTTCCTATATATTCTGCAAGCTTAATTCTTTGTTAATTGGTGAAACTCGCTACTTAAATCATGCCCTGCACTTGTTAGGGAACTACATTCCATTTAGGATCGTCATATACATGGAGGTTTAGAAGGCCTCCAAGGAGTACAATAGCAGTGCATGAATTCCTTATACATATATAGTGTAGCATTCCATGCATGTTAAATAGGTTTCAAACAAACTAATACATTCCTTGAAATAATACATTCCCTAGTCTTGTGGGCTTATCTTAATACCTCCCAAAGTAGGCCTCATATATTTTCTCTTTAACAATCTAGACAGATTTCAGCAGCAACTATCCCATTGAAATGGAATGTTCCTCATGCTTTTATATTCCATTGAAACTTGTACATATAATCTCTCAAATTCTCAACTCAATGTCCATCAATGTTTTACTCCATCATCCACATATACACAAAATCAAGGAAAATTTACTTGATTAATAATAGCTAAAATTGTGGCTCAAATAGTTGCTCTTTTCTTTTGTACTAGTAGGTCTTATTATCTAATGGAAAAATATTTAACATTCCCTTTACTCTTATACAAATTTGCAAAATAGTTATCAATGAGAACATTTCAATATCATTTGTGGTCTTTTGAGATTTTAGATTTTATTTCACAAGAATTTTCTATTACTCTATCTAGAGCTATTTGATTCAAAGCCTGTTAATTTGAACTTTGCAATTGCTTCCATTGTCATTTAATTTCCCTTTCACACTCTTCATATAATTTCTCTTTGACATTGTACTAGAAATTGCAAGTACTATTAAATCACAAATATGAACCAGTTGATTCTTGTTTTGTAATTTATAATGTTTATTCAGCAAAGGAAAATTATCTTTTTAATGACTTTCTTGAGCTTGAGGATTTTTTAGATCCTAGAGGCCAACTTGGATATCATAAGGTTGAACAACTTAGGAGAAACTCTAAACCAGGAGCTTCATCAACATGACTTGCAACCCTCTAGCATAGATCTATTTGTAGTAGCAAGAGTCTTTGGCTATGTTTGATTTATTGAAACTTTGTACTTAGTTTATAGGTTGAATTTGTAAAAACTATATTTTAATTGAAATTTTATCAACTATAAGCATCTAGATATTATTTATGCACTATGAAGTATGTTTTGTGCAATGCAATGTAATCAATGATATGAATATAAACAACAAAATCCCATTTTCTATAATTCATGTGTTAAACTTTCTATTTTATTTGCTCTCTATGAAATTGAAATACCTTTAAAATTTTAAAAAAGTAGTTTTTGTCTCTTTTTTCTACAATTTGTTACATTTTCTCTTAAATGATTAATCTGATTTTTTCAAAAAAATCTTATACTTTTGGTTTGCCGATTTTTTCCCAAATGATTTTTGTTGCTATGGTCTTATATATATGACAGACATGCATATATCGTGTAGGCTTAATATAGGTTCATATACACTAAAATTCTTTAGAATTATTCTAAGATAAGGAGTCAGCGCTGGTCTTTGTAAACAAGCATGGCCTTTTTGGGGTTGTTACAAAACATGGATATTTGTGCGTTTGTATTTTATAGTTAGTCTATGTGATTTTGAAGGGTCTTTCTTGGCTCTCTTGTTTAAAAATCTTTTTCAATATTGTGAAACTCTAAGATCCATTCATAAATGGAAGAGCAACCATGTAATTGCTTACATCACTGTAATTCAAATGCCTAATCACTGAAACATAAACTCTTCAACTTTTTATCAAATACTACAAGCTTCACATTATAACTTGAATGGTGCAGACATATGAATGTCTTAATACTTGTAAGATCATTTATAAGTAATATCACCAAGATTACTTCTTATTCGCATCATTTAGAGCACTCTTTTAACATCATTGATAAGTAATTTTATTATGTTTCAAAAAAGGCAGGTATACAACCTATAATCATCAAATATTAATTTCTAGAAACTTTTGTTTTCTTTGATAACCAAGGTTTACGAAAGGCCATCAAGAATGGTGATGTATATTTTGTAAAGGATCTTCTAATGCAGGTAAATGGATGAGTGAGATTACTTTGTATTGCAATAATAGAAGCAACATCATTGATAAGTAATTTGAATTGCCTGTTGCATTTAGAGCACTCTTTTAACATCATTTATAAGTAATCTCACCAAGATTACTTCTCCATAACATCATTTAGAGCACTCTTTTAACATTGTAGACTCCTACATTTGGACACTTACATTTGTCCAAATTTTACCCTTTTCATCTAAACATCCTCTTATTTGTATTAATTAAGTAATATTGCTATTATTTAATTCATACCCTTAATTCTTCTAAATCCCTAAGGTATTTAGTTAAATAACTAAATACCTTACCCTTTATTCCTCTTTTCCACAAAGAATTAAATAAATAATACATTTATTTAATTCCTCACATGTCACATCCTTCATCACTTTTTCTTAATCCTAATCCACCTCCTAATCCCATCATTAGGGATGTGCACATATCTAATCCATGATTAGGATGTGTCACATCCTCCAACTTTTGCAAGTTGGCTCATAACCTTCATTAGCCACTAACTATCTTCTAATCATTGATTAGCTAGTCTAATCAGTATCTTGGTCAACTCTCTCATCTCCCAAGGAATATTAAATTCATCTTATTATCCCCATGTCCTTCCTAATGGAATTTTAAATTCCATTTTATCCCTCCAAACTCTCCTCTTCCCCATGCAAGTTGTTAGGAGTTCTAGAACTCCTCACTTGTCACATCACTCACATGTGGACAAGTACTTACCTTTTTGGAACCTTCTCTTATCCTTAGGACATTCCCAAGCATGTGAATTTTAAATTCACTTTTATTCCCCCAACAACCTCTCCCATTCCCATGCACATTAAAAAGGAATTTTTAATTCCTTTAGTCAACTCTTTATTTCAACCCTTGATCTTACTTGCCCTCTTTCAATCTCCACTATCCATCTGATCTCCTTAAGTTAAATGGATAACACTTATCCATTTGGAAACAACACGCTCATTTTTCACAATCAAACTCGCATACTCTCTCAAGCTCAAACACTCTCATCCACCATTCTTGCATTTTGAAGCTCATCTTGCACTCATTTTAGACACTTAGCCAAATACCCATATCCACCATTTGAATCCTCATTGTCTCTAGATCACCTTGTATCCATCTTTCATCACTTTTCCATCAAAGGAGAAAACATTATCAACAATCAAAGGGCCAACCAAGGATCAACACAGATAAAAGTTATATTTACTTGCTTTATTTTTTCTTTTATTTGTGTTCAACATAGTCTAATATTGAGGTGGTTTAGTGTTGTTTTATCTTGCATTTCTTAGTTAGTTTTGCACATTAAAAGGTAATAACACTTGCACACATTTTTGGCATGCCCAGTGGGACCCAAAAATGGGTACCTTTTTGTTTTCACGTTTGCTATTTTTTTGAGTTTTTGCAAGTTCAGGTGACACAAAAGGGCGACCCCACCCTAGGATAGGTGGCCTTGACCTGAATAGAGGCAACCTCGCCCTTACAAGGATGCATGTCTAAGACTCTCTATTTTGGCTAGAGGGGTGACCTGGCCCTGAAAGGGGCGACCAAGCCCTGTAGATGGATGACCAAGACCTACAGAGGGGCGACCAGGACTAGAGCAGGGGCGATCTTTCCCAAACAACATTGTTTTGAGGTAAAACTATGTTTTAAGTCATTTTTAAGGCCCATTTTCTATCGTTCTTGTTAGTATTGACCCCCTAACTTGTATTATTAGTGGATGTGAAGGATTTTACTGACATTTGTGCACCTATATCATGCTTAACAAAGATCAGAGATCAAACTTCTAACACGTTTCTTGCAAGATGAAAGGACCAAGCCTTTTAGTTAGATCGTTTGCTTTCCTTTTCATATTAGTCGGGCACATAGTCTAAGTAGGGGGAGTCAAAACACTATTTTCTATGCTTTTCAAGTAAGCTATTGACGTATCCAATCCCCTTGCACTATTTGGCGATCCTCGGTGAAGAGAAATTATAGCTTACTTAGTCATTTTTTTTACCCAAGCGGCACTACATCGTTCACGCTTTCCCCTTGCACTTCATGTGAGCCTGGGGAGTAGCCAAAAATGGTTAGTGTTCTCTTCTTAGCGGGACCTTCTTGAGGATTTCATCACCCTAAGGGACGATTCCAACCACGCGTGCTAGTGGGGTATATAAAGGGGGGAGGCCAAATTTGTACCCCAATCTAGTCACATCATGTCTGGTGGAGCGTCAAAGCTAGGGTGATAACTAGATAGACGTGAAGAGTTGGTCTGAGTCTTCAGTATCTCATTGGGGTTCCTGACTCATGCTTGTGATGGGTTGGTGTTCACAGTTTGTGCCTCGCGTACCAAGAGTATATCGAGGACTCCCTAGATCACCTTGTTTAGCCTAGTTAGAGGACCATGTTGGCCATACCTTTCACACTAATCATAGGATTGTGCTGCTTGAGCTATCTTCTCTATGAAAAACCAGTGCATATCTTACTAATCAACTCAGCCTTATTATTTTATTTTTATTTAAAGTGTTTTCTATCCTTTTCCATAGCCATTTTTCCTAAGTCAAGTGCAAGTCAAGTTGATAGAGGTGACCACACCCACAATAGGGGTGACGTCACCCTTTGTCTCAATCATTTTCCAATATGTTTAAGTAAAAATTATTCATTTTTCACCTCAGAGGGGCAACCAGGCCCAGTTCAGGGGTGGCTAGGCCCAGTCCAAGGGTGACCACACCCTACAAGGGGTGAATAGGACCTAAAGAGGGGCAACCACACCCAAACAGGTGTTTTTGCATCCAAAACGGTCGGTTTTGCCTCACGTTCGATCGTTCCACCAGTTCTTTTGCGCATTTTGTGCATCTAAGAGTCTATTCCCTTGTTTCGTGAACTTGTTCATCCATCTAGAGGATTTTTTCCCTTGTTTCGTGAACCCGTACGTCCATTTAGGGGATTTGTTCCCTTGTCCCATGCACCTATTCCTTTGTTTAGGGAACTCATTTTGTCATTCAAGGAACCCATTTCACCATTTGGGGAACTCTTTTTTCCATTTGAGGAACCCGTTTCATCATCAGGGGACCCCATGTCATTGTCTGGGGAACCCGTGTCACCATTCGGGGAACTTGCCTCATCATTCAGGGAACTTGTGTCATCGTTTAGGGACCTCATTTCATCATTCAGGAACCCTTTTCATCATTTTCAGATCTTGTTTCATCATCCGAGGAACCTATGTCATCATTTATGGATCTCGTTTCACTGTTGGGGGAACTCGTTTCATCACCTAGTAAGTCCATTTCACCATTTTTCAGGCTCATTCGCCCATTTTGATAGCTCGTTTGACCCCTTTTTTTATTTAGACAAGCCCAAAAAATAGATAGGTGACCCCGCCCTGCTGAGGGGTGACCACGACCTGACCAAGGGTGACCACGCCCAAACAGTGGTTTTGTTGTCTAAACATCAAATCTCATCTTCCCTTCATTCATTTTGAGCTTTTGTCTCCTCATTCCAAGAGTCAGTCTCCCCATCTAAGAATTTGTTTCCTCGTTTTGAGCATTCATTCCTCCATTCAGAGCATTAATTTCCTTGTTCTGAGCACTCATTCATCCATTGTGAGCTTTCATCTCCTCGTTCCAAGAGTAGTCTCCCCTTCCGAGCATTTGTTCCCTCATTTCGAGCATCCCTTCATCCATTATGAGAATTCATCTCCTTGTTTCGAGAGTCAATTTTCCTCATTCCTAACATCCATTCCCTCATTATGAGCATCTACTTTCTAGTTCTGTAAGTCTTTCTACCTATTCTAAGGGTTCATCTAACTGTTTCGAGTCTAAAAACTGAATAGGCGACCAAGACTAGTGCAAGGGCAACCAGGACTGATGCATAGGTGACCACCCCCAAGCAATAGATGACCACGCCCTAGAAATAGGTGACCATGCCCAAGTAATAGGCGACCACTTCCTAGTAATAGGTGACCAGGACCAGTGCATAAGCAACCATGCCCTAGCAATAGGCGACCACACCTTAGCCATAGGAGACCACGCCCTAGCCATAGGTGACCATGCCCTAGCCATAGGTGACCATGCCTAGGGAATAGGTGTCTAGGCCCAAGAAATAGGTGACCAAGCCTAGTGGATAGGCAACTTTTCCCTCCAGTCCATTTCCATCCTCCATTCACTGGTAACCTTCACTTCAGTCCATCTATAGGTCATCCATTCATCATCTGAATAAAATAGACACATCTTAAAATGACTCTAGGGTACATATCCATCATAAAATCATCCATCCCAATCACCTAGAATTCATTTTAGGGGTTTTGATTTTGATGCAAAAACTTTTAGAGGCACATTTTTGGGACTTGAAACTTTCATCTTGACCCTTAAAATGGCAATTAAATGTTTTTTTCAGTTTTTAAAAAGATTTTTTTCATTAATAACTCAAAAGTCATGTTTCAGATCTAGGATGTTAGTTGGAAATTCATCCTATCTTAGTTTTTGGAAGCTTTTGGGAAAAAAATTGGACTCTCAAACATATGCATGTGAAGTTTCCTAAAATGGCAAAATTGGACAATTTTTGAAAATTGCTAAATCTGGTAAAATTTGATTATCAGCATCTTACGTCACCTAGTTAAAACCCCTAAATTTTGGTTTAAGATTAATCCCATTACATCCTCCCATCCAATCCTAATCTGAGCTTCAATCCAATCCTAATCTAAGCTTGACCTAAATCCCAAACTAAGCTTTAGATCTTCTGATATCAAAACAAATCTTAAGATCCATTCCTCCATCTTTTTCCAATCCATCCTATTTATCCTTTCATCACATTTTCTTTCCTTCCGATCATCTATTCCCATATTTTCAATCCATATCCATCTCATATTACATCATGAATCCTTACCCTCCATCGATGCAATCAAAAATAGTAGTCACAGGGAACCCTAATTACGTTGACAACGATAACGAAAGTCTTGTTGATCAAGATGTATATGAAATAGATCCCCTTGATGCTATCATTGCTAGCAATATTTCCCCAACTAATTTTCAAATTCCAATTACCTCTCCAAGCTATCATGTTACGTCCCCATCCACACATAATAGCACTCCTTCTGCTACCTTTGACAAGGGATATCCATTATCTCCCTTGTCCACATATTCACCATCTACATCTTTCTCTTATCCAACACCCACATCCTCTTATCCCAACCTACCATCCTAGTCTCCCCATACTAACCTACCATCCCAATACTCCTATACAATTCCCCATCGATGTCCCCCTATCCTAATCCTCCTTACCAATATGCCCATCCTAATCCTACATCCATACCATTTTATCTTAATCCTACACCCCCATCAACCTATCCTTATCCAATATACACATCTTCCTATTCTAATCCACCATCCACACCCTCCTATCTCAGTCCACCATCTCAATCTTCCCATCCTAATCCACTACCCCAATACCTTTATTATAATCCACCACCCACATCCTCTTGTCCTAATACACCACCCATATCCTCTTGTCCTAATCCACCGTCCATGTCCTCCTATCCTAATTCACCATCCCAATCCTCCCGTCTTAATCCACCATCCCAATATTCCTATCTTAATTCCTCATCTACTTCCTCCAACATCAATCCACCATCTACAGCTTCCTATTCTAGTTTGCTATCACGATATTCTTACCTTAACCCTCCATCTAATCTTGATTCCTCCTCCAATCCTAATCCTCTATCTACTCTTATTCCCCCATCCAATCCCATTCCTCCATCTAATCCTAGTCCACCAATCCCTAATCCTAGTCCTCCACCCATCCATACTTCTTCAACCACTCCTACCACGCCATCTAAGCCTAGAGTATGCATGATTCTCACTCCAAAATTTCTCCAAGGACTCATAACAAAGAAGCCATCCCCAACTCCACACATTGAAGTCGTGGAACCATGCCATCCCAATCCATCATCCACGGTCACTAGTGATGAGACCCTTCTCCATACCACACCTATCATTGATATTACCACCACTCAAATTGTTGAAACCATTACACCTAGTGAATCCATTGAACCCCCATATCCTACTTTAAGAGTCTTCAAATCCATCGAAGACACCCAAGTCCAATCCACTCCTTCCATTCCTACTATCACCAAAATCCATTCCCATGAACTTGATGAATCCTCCATCCTTCCATCTCCCCCACTTGAGGAGTCCCTCTGACACTCTATTATCATGCCACCCACACAAGAAGAGTCATGCCAAGAGCTTGATACAAAGCATACCAACATATTCTCTTCTCTCGATCAAGATCTTGATATCCCATCTAGTCCACCTCAAGATCATAGTCCCCCATGCATTCCAGTCAATGATCCCCTTGGCACTCAAGATCCGATCACTCATCTAATCATATCACCCACTACCACAAATGAAGATCCTATCATATCACCTAATCCCTCTCTTGACCCCTTACCACCCACTCCTTCTGATCACGAGGCTACTATCCCATCATCTCCATCTCATGATCCTCCATCATTTCCTAGCCCTACCACCCCAACACCATGTTTATATCCCCTTAGCCCTCTCACGTTCATCCATGGTAGTCTCCTTGTAGAAGAAAAACAAAGTATATATACCACCATTCTCCTCTGCCTAATGATGGACTCGCATCATTCCTCCAAAATAAAAAAAATCCTATCATGGATCGAATGCTCAAGAGCATAAACTATCAAGGAAAAGGCTTAGGCCTTCATGAGAAAGGTATTTTAGAGCCCATCCGGGTCAAAGAACACTCCTATACATGAGGTCTTGGATGTGCTGCTCATGATTCAAAATTCAAACATGTTGGTACAACCTCCACATACCATCAATGATCCTCTTTTAGAAGAATAAGAGGCTCCTCTTATCACTCCACCAAATAATTTTCCACCATCCCCCCTCCATCATATCACCTCAAAACAACTATCCATATTCCTCCTTCATCTGCTCCATCCATTTTGGGTCCCTATGTCCCTCCATCCACCATCACATATCTTCCAAGTCCTAAGTCCATTTTGGGCCCTTATACCCCAAAATCACCTCCTCCATCTCGTCCTATTCATCCTTTCTCCATCCATCACCTATCCCTATCGCCCATCATACATATCCCACTCTCATGCTCCCCAATCAAGATCAAAAAAGGCACATGCCTACACATCCTCCATCCACATATCATCATCAACATTCTAACTTTGTCCCTCCATTCATATCCCCTCCACATCATCCATCTCCTCGCACTCATCCCATGGCTATCAAAATCACTTTGGATGCCAAAATAAAAAATGCATCAATCTACACATCCACATGAATCTAAAGCTCCTCATGTCCCCTCTAAAATACATGGTGAAGAAAAGAAAAACCCAATCCAAAATCAAATCCCAAATCCAAATCAAATTCATAGGCTGCAAAGGCCCACCAAAGCAAAGATCACAACCATGTGGATCCCAAAGAAAAAAGAGGCAATACCTTCAAATGAAGCATCCATAACAACATCCAAATTTTCTAATCCGAAAGCTACTCATGCAAATCCTTTATCTCCTAAATCTATTTTGGGTCCTTATGTCCCGAAATTCACTATCCCATCTCCTCCATTATCCCCACATTCTCCATCCATTAATCCTCCTATCCTTTCACATCCGCCACCATATGTGCCAATGTTGGTCCTGAACACCTTCCCCCACCACACATCCACCCCATCCTTCCATCCATACACTTTTCAACATCCCATCCATTA
The DNA here is from genome assembly GCA_007115665.2 of Sequoiadendron giganteum. Taxonomy (NCBI): domain Eukaryota; kingdom Viridiplantae; phylum Streptophyta; class Pinopsida; order Cupressales; family Cupressaceae; genus Sequoiadendron; species Sequoiadendron giganteum. The sequence continues at coordinate 248,983,648 of CM021104.1, read as the reverse complement.
TCCCACATCTCCCCCATCAAATCCCTTTAATCCCTTCCCTTGCATAATTCATCCATCGTCATAACCTTGGTTGTACCAACATCCAATAGTCACTTCACACATGGGCTCTTATTACCTCATATGGAACTTGATGCTTGATTCCATCTATCCCTTTATCTCATATCTTCCACACCCACTCATCCACATTCTTATCCATCTCCAGCCGCCTCTTATCTAGAAAATACCAAAAAAGCAAAAAATGGTCCAAAAAAAATAAAAAGCAAAAAAAATAAAAAATCATTCATCTAATGGTGAAAACTTGGCAAAAAATCACCTTGGATAAGTACCATGATGAAAACCTAGTAAACATATGTCATGTGTAAACTCCCCCATCTACTTTACTTCCATACTTGGGGGAAACTATGTCCCCTCCACCCATCTCCTCCATAACACTTATCTTACACACCCTTCTTGTCATATCCCATTTATCTCTCTCCCTCCATCCTCCTTGTGACCTTGATATAGCTAGGGGAAATCATATACACATGCTTTGGACACCTCTTGGCATACTTCCCCTTCATCCATACATTATCCTATTCTTTGTCCACCCATCATGTTACCATACATCTACCCCCCTTATCCATGCATCCTATCCACCTCCCTCCCCCTTCCTTATCCCTATATCTTACCCATATCCATTTCAATCCCTTATTTTCCATCCTTCCTGCCTCGTCATGCATGACATATCTAGAGTGGGGCATCTCTTTCTTTGTGACATGGTCCTTGGAGACATCATTCATTGATCATGCCATCCCTTCCATCTCCTGATCCTTATCTTTTGATCTATCCATCATATCATCCTTCCATCTCCCCATCCTTATCTTCCTATCTATCCAGTTCGTCCCTTCCATCTCTCGATCCTTATCATCTGATCCTTCCATCATAGCATCATTCCATCTCCCCATCCTTATCTTCGTATATATCCAATCCATCCCTTCCAACTCCTAATCCTTATCTTCTGATCCATCCATCATAGCATCCTTCCATCTCCCCATCCTTATCTTCCTATCTATCCAATCCATCCCTTCCATCTACCAATCCTTATCTTCTGATCCATCCATCATAGCATCCTTCCATCTCCCCATCGTTATCTTCCTATCTATCCAATCCATCCCTTCCATCTTCCCATCCTTGTCTTCCCACCCATCCAAATACTCTCTTCCATCCCCCATCATTGTCTTCCTATCCCTCCATCATCGCATCCTCTTCATCTCCCCATCCTTATCTTCATATCCATCCACCAATAGCATCCTTTTCATCTTCCCATCCTTATATCCTTATCCATTCATCTCTATCCTCATACCATCTCATAATCCCTTGTCATTGGTCTCTGGCTCTAGGCTTCCTCCTCATGCAACACACCACTATCTATCTCACCGTCCCACCCCTTTCACACATCTTTTCTAATCTCCTATCACTTTTCATCACTCATCTATCCATTGTACCCTCTTCCCAATTCACCTTCCGATGATTTACAAACTATCCCATCCCTGAGCTTTACCCAATCCACATCTTATTCATATCATCACCATCCCATCGAGTGGGTCTTTCTTGTCTCATCCTATCGGTCCCATCATCTTATCCACTTATCATGGTTATCACATCATCCCTTATCCATCATTTTTCTTTGGTCTTAATTCAAACTACATTGCCCCTGCCCTTTCACGTAGGCAAGGTTGATAATTCGATCCGCCCTTGAGGCTCATTTTTTTTTCATGTATTGTGTCCTCCATCATCGGTCTCAATTATCCTCTTTCCACTTTTATCCATGGTATTTTCTTGAACTACGAGGCTTTGCGCTTTCACATAGGCAAGGCTAATCTTTGATCATCCCCCAAGCCCCTAGGCCTATAGGGTGTGTCAGCCTTGTGTCTTGTGTCTCTTTTCTCTTGTCATGTCATCAAGTGTGTCCCTATCTAGTTGTTTCTTAACAAACAAGATCCCCTAGTATCAGGAGATCCAATCGGTTTTGAATTTCCTGCATCATGTGGGTCATCTTAGTTTAGTTTCCATCTTTGGTGTCAACAGGATGTATCCTTCCTAATAGACATCATCAACCCCATCCATCCCTTTTGATCCTATGACAAAGGACATTTGAAATTGATTGTGATCTTTTAATTCTTTTGGCTTTTCTTTATCATTTGAGCTCCCTATCACACCTCGTCATGGTCGCCTTGATCCATCATATTATGTTGTGATTTGACTAGTAAACATAGTGGCATATCTTGATCTTTTTGTTTGTTTGTGTCTTCTTGGTTGTCCCATGTAGTACCCACCAATATCCCTATGATCTTGTGTTACATTTGGGAATCCTATGTGCTTGTGGCTATCCCAATACCTGGCCCAACCAAGGTCATCATGACTTTGTGGTGTTGAGATAGTCTCTTTGTTTGGTGTGTTTGTCTTATGCATCAAACACTAATTTGGCTTGGTTCTTCTTACCTTGGTATATTGTGCCTTGTGGTATAGAAAAAATCAGTGCTCTTAAAATGGAAAATTTCATTAGGATTTCATTTCATTCATCCTTCATCACTTTCCTCACCTCTCTATTCTATCCATTTTTCATCCCTTTACTTTCTCCAACTCTCATCATCTCATCATATCTTCAATATTATTATAATAATATAGATTGGTTATTCTAAGCACCTTTCCATTCATTTCCACCATCTCGAATCTCAAACCAATCCTCATCCATCCACTCTAGCACAAATCATTTCATCACATCCTTGCTCTTGTTCCTGGCCTTTCTACAAGCCTCGATCCAATCCCTTTCATCATCATCATCATCATCATTATCATTAGGATGTATCTTTCCTTGTCTTTTTGTGTTGTTTTGGGATGTATCATTCCCTCATCAACAACACTCTCATTGGGATGGGTCCTTCCCTGTCCTTTAGTGTTTTTTTGGGATGTCCCTTTCCCTCCTTAACAACACTTTCATCATCATCATCATCACCATCATCGGGATGCACCCTTCCCTATCATTTTGTGTTGTTTTGGTATGAATCCTTCCCTCATAAACAACACTTTCATCATCATTGAGATGTGTCCTTCCCTATCCTTTTGTGTTGTTTTGGGATATATCAACCCCTCATCGGAAACACTCCATCCATCATCCACCCATTTTGGCTTGTAGCTTGACTGGGGCAACATCACCTTTGTCCTTAAATCAATTTGTGCTTCACATTCTTCTATCACTTATCATCCTCTCTTATCCATCACTTTGCATCATCTTATACATCTCCCCTTTCATTGTCTCATCCATTTCAAGAGCACACTCCTATTCTCTTGAACCCGCATGTCCTCTCAAGGGGGAATCCTCAACCTCTAATCTGCATCTTCACCACCATCATCTTTCTTCCTAGTCACTCCTTTGAATGACTGGGCATCTTTCCCAATCTAATCATTTTCTTCTTGGTGTTGTCTTTTAATCTTCTTTTAAATGATGCTACTTCGTAGCACCATCTCAAAGAGGGGGAAAATGTAGAAACCTAAATTTGGACACTTATATTTGTCCAAATTTTCACCTTTTTGTTTAAATATCCTCTTATTTGCATTAATTAAGTAATATTGCTATTATTTAATTAATACCCTTAATTCTTCTAAATCCCTAAGGTATTTTGTTAAATATTTAAATACCTTACCCTTTATTCCTCTTTTCCACAAAGAATTAAATAAATAAGACATTTATTTAATTCCTCACATGTCACATCCTCCATCATTTTTTCTTAATCCTAATCCACCTCCTAATCCCATCATTAGGGATGTGCACATGTCTAATCCATGATTAGGATGTGTCACATCCTCCAAATTTTGCAAGTTGGCTCCTAACCTTCACTGGCCACTAACTCTCTTATAATCATTGATTAGCTAGTCTAATCAGTATCTTGGTCAACTCTTTCATCTCCCAAGGAATATTAAATTCCTTTTATTATCCCCATGTTCTTCCTAATGGAATTTTAAATTCCATTTATCCCTCCAAGATTCTCCTCTTCCCCATGCAAGTTGTTAGGAGTTCTAGAACTCCTCACTTGTCACATCACTCACATGTGGACAAGTACTTACCTTTTTGGAACCTTGTCTTATCCTTAGGAAATTCCCAAGCATGTGAATTTTAAAATATTTTATTCCCCCAACAACCTCTCTCATTCCCATGTGCATTAAAAAGGAATTTTTAATTCCTTTAGTCAACTCTTCATTTCAACCCTTGATCTTACTTGCCCTCTTTCAATATTCGTCGTCCATTTGATCTCCTTAGGTTAAATGGATAACACTTAGCCATTTGGCAAAAACACACTCATTTTTCACAATCAAGTTCTCATACTCTCTCAAGCTCAAACACTCTCATCCACCATTGTTGCATTTTGAAGCTCATCTTGCACTCATTTTAGACATTTAGCCAAATACCCATATCCATCATTTGAATCCTCATTGTCTCTAGATCACCTTGTATCCATCTTTCATCACTTTTCCATCAAAGGAGCACACATTGTCAACAATCAAAGGGCCAACCAAGGATCAACACAGATAAAAAGTATACTTACTTGCTTTATCTTTTCTTTTGTTTGTGTTCAACGTAGCCTAATCTTGAGGTGGTCTAGTGTTATTTTATCTTGCATTTCTTAGTTAGTTTTGCACATTAAAAGGTAATAACCCTTGCACACAAACACCATTTAATTTTATTTGCTAGTTGCATTCATGGCACTCTTTTAAACTATGAACTAACCTCCTTGATATTGGAACATTCCAAAACATGAACCAAACCTGGAAAGATAAAGATTTAATGGACTAAATAGAGTCTCAACTTGCAAATACCTTTAGAGCATTTGCAAGTTGAGACTCTATTGAGTCTATTATATCTTTAAGGTTTACACACTTTTTTAACTTACTTTCCAAGGGAAATAAATATTTGACATTTTTAATATACTTCTAGCTGATAGAGTTTTAGTTAGCAGAGACTCTTATATGGATGTCGATATAGGGATTGGTGTCATTTATGTAAACACTATGGTCAGTCTCTTAAAAATTATCCATATTCTGATACATGCTTCTTTGTAGCGGCAAGTGATCTCAGTAGGCGAATTATCTTGATTTTGCAAGGATCCTTATTTAACTAATTTCTAACACTGTCTAGCTATAAATTCCTATTAAGCTAACATTAATATTTCACACATTTTAAATCTAGATTATTGTTTTCTGCCAGTAGATTTATGTATTGTATGCCTTAGAAATTTAATGAAAGAAAATAAATTTTCTCTATAATTTCATTCTCTATGCATAGTAAAACATCATTCTTGTGGTTCTATAATGTTTCTAAAATAACTAATTGGGAACATGGCATGAGTTACAAGAGAAAAATGATTTGTGGAGTTTTGGAATGATCCTTTATACACTTGATCTATTGTTTAAGGTAATAGAGAGGCATGCAAAGTAATTTGGTAAATGGAAAAGGTTTGTATTATATTCTAGCCTTATCTTTATGACTTTTTGAGTGTTCCTTTTAACATAATTCTAATTTTCTATCACAAATTGGCTAAATGTCTATGGGGGAGTTTGTGAACTAACCTATAAGTTACCCTATGTCTGTTTCCTTGCATTTTGCATGCAGATATTCTTGATCTGGAAAACCCAAAGCTTGTTGTCCACTACAAGCTTCACATCACAGCTTGAATGGTGTAGGCATATGAATGCCTTAATACTTGTAAGATCATTTATAAGTAATCTCACCAAGATTACTTTTTCTTCACATCATTTAGAGCACTCTTTTAACATCATTGATAAGTAATTTTATTGTGCTTCAGAAAAGGTAGGTATACAGCCTATAATCATCAAATAATTGATTTCTAGAAACTTTTGTTTTCTTTATTTACCAAGGTTTACGAGAGTCCATCAAGAATGGTGATGTATCTGCTTCAAAAGATATTCTAATGTAGGTAAATGGATGAGTGAGATTACTTTGTATTGCAATAATAGAAGCAGCATCATTGATAAGTAATTTTATGTTCCAGTTGCATTTAGAACACTCTTTTAACATCATTTAATTTTATTTGCCAGTTGCATTTAGAGCACTCTTTTAAACTATGAACCAACCTCCTTGATATTGGAACATTCCAAAAAAAGAACCAAACCTAGAAAGATAAAGATTTAATGGACTCAATAGAGTCTCAACTTGCAAATGATCTGAAGGCATTTGAAAGTTGAGACTCTATTGAGTCCATTAAATATTTAATACTACACACTTTTTTAAGTTACTTTCCAAGGAAAATAAATATTTGACATTTTTAATACACTTCTAGCTGATAGAGTTTTAGTTAGCAGAGACTCTTATATGGATGTTGATATAGGGATTGGTGTCATTTATGTTAACACTATGGTTAGTATATTGCACATTATCCATATTCTAATAATTCCTTCTTTGTAAAGGCAAGTGATCTCAGTAGGCGAATGATCTTGATTTTGTAAGGATCCTTATTTAACTAATTTCTAACACTATCTAGCTGTAAATTCCTATTAAGCTAACATTAATATTTCACACATTTTAAATCTAGATTGTTATTTTCTACCAGTAGATTTTTGTATTGTATGCCTTAAAAATTTAATGGAAGAAGATATATTTTTTTAATTTCATTCTCTATGCAAAGTAAAACATCATTCTTGTGGCCCAAAAATGTTTCTAAAATAACTCATTGGGAACATGGCATGAGTTACAAGAGAAAAATGCTTTGTGGAGTTTTGGAATGATCCTTTATACACTTGATCTCTCGTTTAAGGTAATAGAGAGGCATGCAAAGGAATCTAGTGAATGGCAAAGGTTTGTATTATATTCTAGCCTTATCTTTATGACTTTTTGACTAGTCCTTTTTACATAATTCTAATTTATTGTCAAAAATTGGCTAAATGTCTATGGGGGAGTCTGTGAACTAACCATGAGTTACCCTATGTTTGTTTCCTTGCAGTTTGCATGTAGATATTCTTGATCTGGAAAATCCAAAGTGTGTTGTCCACTACAAGCTTCACATCACAACTTGAATGATGTAGGCATATGAATGTCTTAATACTTGTAAGATCATTTATAAGTAGTATCACCAAGATTACTTCTGCTTCACATCATTTAGAGCACTCTTTTAACATCATTTTTTTTTCTAGTTGCATTTAGAGCACTCTTTTAACATTGTTGATAAGTAATTTTATTGTGCTTCAGAAAGGGCAGGTATACAACCTATAATCATCAAATAATTGATTTCTTGAAACTTTTGTTTTCTTTGTTTACCAGGGTTTACGAGAGGCTATCAAGAATGGTGATATATTTGTTATAAAAGAGCTTCTAATGTAGGTAAATGGATGAGTAGATTACTTTGTCTTGCAATAATAGAAGCAACATCATTGATAAGTAATTTTATTTTCCAGTTGCATTTGGAGCACTCTTTTAACATCATTTATAAGTAAAATATTCTGAACACGAAGTTAAGAATAGCTCCTCGTAACTTTTAGAATTTTATTTTGACAATTGAAAGTTACATCATTTAGAGTACTCTAATTTAGTTTTGATCATAAGAAGTAAAAACTAAAGGTGAATGTAACGGGCAATGTGTTGTCCTCTTACACTAACCTCTTCTATTTTGAAGGTTGAACTCTATAATGCCATCATATGTTATTTTTCATAAAGTGTTATACAAATCACAGATAATAATTGAATTTCAAAATGCATCATATTAGATCAATCTCTATGCTTTGTGAAAACATATTGATCTGGCAATATTAACTTATGCTATCCTAATTTTGGTATTTTTGGATAGTATTCTTACTCCATACTATAGTGAAGAGACAATTTATTCAAAACGTCATCTTCAACTTGAAATTGAGGATGGAGTCTCTATTGTCTTTTACCTACAAAAGATCTTTCCACTTATGGTTCATGTTTTGGAATGTTCCAATATCATATCACATTGCTCAAAAAATGTTTGCCGAAAAATTTAAACTTATTGTATTTAAGCAGATTAATGAAGTAACTTATTGTTTTCCTGCCAAAAAAAATTGCTTTCACCCTGTTGGTTATCTTAGAGGAAGAATTCAGCTCCCTCCAAAATCGTATCAAAATCTCGAAAGACTTTGCTATACTTAAGATGATTTGGAAATCCTATTGTTCATCAATAACAAAGTATAGGATTTAGTGGATTGTTACAATGAAAGGTTATCAACATTTGACAGGACCAAACATAGGCATGCAAGAAGAGGAAATTTCCCACTCTGAAGTAGACTTGTCTAGTCCAAACAATTGAGTCAACTCATTTTCAAGCTACCTTTCCATGCTCGAAAGAGTTATGTCGGTAGTTGAGTATATTCCATTAGCTTTTAGGGATATGGTTGTTCATAATAGTCGCTCAACTTGCTCCATCTTTCATTTTTATAAGAATTGACTTGGGAAATATTAACATTTTCTCTTTCCTTCCTAGAAAGGAATCATTTTCTTGTGTCATGTTATGATATACGTGTTGCTCATGATTGTACAAACAATTTTATAAATTATAAATAAATAAATATTTATTGGCATTAAATTTCTAAATTTAGATTTTTTTTTTTTTAATGAACATTATACTTTGCGTATTCAACAATTGTCCATTGCTCCCATCTTCAAAATCATTGATAATTTTGTCTTAATTTTTGCACCGTGTTTGGAAAAATAAAAATAAAAATTCCAACAAATAAGAACTGCACTAAAAAAATATTTAAAATAAATTATTTATTTTTTTAATACATTTTTTTATATTGTCTATAAAGAGACAAAAGTGAAATTGCCTCTAAAGATACAAAAGTGAAATTGTCTCTAAAGAAACAAAAGTGAAATTATCTCTAAAGAGACAAAAGTGAAATTGTCTCTAAAGAGACAAAATACTTATGCTTCATATTGTCTTTACAGAGACAATTTTTAAGACAATAATTTGAGACACTCGCTTAAAGACAATATTTAAGACAATACACACATTTTTTTTGTATCAAGTTAATACAATTTATTCAAAAATTATCTCAAAAATTATTTTAAACCCCCCTCTATGTAGTAGTGAAAATGTGACAAAGTATGAGGCTCCTCCTAATGACCTAATGTTTATTGGCCCAAATACATCAAAATGTATTAATTCTAACAAATTTGTTTTCCATTCATGACCACTTATAAAAAATGAAACCCTTAGTTGTCTACAATATACGCAATGCTAACAAAGGTCAAGATTATAGGATTTCAAACTTGGTAGCAGATTTCTACCAATAAGAATTTTAAGGCCCTTCTCACTCATGTGGCCCAAATGTTTATGCCACAAATCTGCTGAGATTTCTTATTTTGCAACAACAACTACATCTAATTTCATTGCTATTTCTCTTAGTGTATACAATGTTCCTTCCTTGGATCCTCTTGCCATGAGCAGTGCCCCTTTGCTAATTTTCCAAGCACTTTTTCCAAAACTTGTGGAGCATCCTTCATCATCCAAACATCCTATAGAAATTAGACTCATGCGCATCTTTGGAACATGCCTAACCTATTTAAGTAAAATGTCTTGTCCATCCTTTGTCTTGATCTAGACATATCCCACTCCAACAATGTTACAAAAATGATTGTTTCCCAAGTGGACTCTACCATAATTACTAGGATTATACACAACAAAATTATCTTTGTTTAGGGTTACATGGTGAGATGCCCCAAAGTCAAGAATCTAATCAATGCTACAATTGGAGGTATATAAACATGCATCTTCCATTGAAAGATTAAATAAAACCTCATTATTTGAAACTACAACAATGGTCTCGCCTTCATTTTTGCTAGCTAATTTTTTATTTGTGTTGGCTGATTTTTATCCTTCAGTTCTCACTTCTAGATTCAACATTCTCTTTTGATGTGTCTTGGCTTTCCACAATGATAACTAATCATCCTTCCTCTTATCTATTTTGATCTACCTCTTGACCTTGAGTGCTATTGATGATTTTGATCAATTTTTCTACCATGATCAGCTATAGTTAATGCTTCTCCTCCCTGGTTTTTTGTAAATGAATTTTGTCATAGCTCATCGTTCATTAAGTTGCTGCTAACATCATCAAACTTTAGGGTTCTTGCAGGTACATAAGTGCTTATGGCTACAATCAAGTTTTCCCAACTTTTTGGCATGGAGCACATTAATAGGATGACTTTAATCTCATCATCTAGAGCAATTTTAATAGAGGCAATAGAAAAGAACAAACAGAGCACACAAGAACAAAGGATACAAAGAATATAGAATACAAAGTGAACACACTCATACACCCAAAAAAATATATTCTTATTTTAAAAAATTCCAAATATATACAAGTTTTCATGCTTCCACACATTTCTATCATAATTGATAGGCAGATGAAGTAGTTGAAAAAATCATTCCAAATCATACATACAATAAATGCTAGAAAACTCTAGATGGTGGGTAGACAAAGGAGTAAATGCAATGTAGTTTCTAGTCAAATCAAAGAGCAAGTTAGACGGCTCTAGAAGCCACTTCATTTGCTTCACACATCATGTGTATAACAAAATATTCCTTTCCCAAATGTAGACCTACTTCTTGTTTTGCCTCTCTATTCCCATTCAGCCTTGAGCCTTTTCAGATTTGAATCTAGGAAAAGACAAAAAATATTAAATGTTTTTGAAGGCCAATCTTATAAATTTTTGTTAACTGCAATTTCATCTATACTCTTTGTTAGTGTTTCTTAGATTAGATAAATAATTGAAATCACTTATAATATTTGCAACACATAAGACAATAAACATAGCAAGATACCTTGGGAAAACCCTCCTCCTGAGGGAGAAAAACCCAGCAAATATTTCTCTTATATAATATAGAAACAAGAGCAGAAATCTGCTTACAACTCAAGCCTAGCAATGGCCAAATTTGATATAACGAATAATCGCACCTCTCCTAGATGCAATGATACAAATGAATATGTTTCTCCTTGAATTCGGTTTGCTGCTGCAAAACAATGATCTACTGCAATTGTACGATCTGTTGTTACACAATGATGATCTGTTGCACAATAATGATCTGCTGCTCAAGATGTTAATCTGTTGCACAAGTGTGACCTTCTCCTAGAAATGTGAATTATGAAGAATGAACTTGATGATCAAATGACAAGGAATGACCTTGTATTTATACAAGATAGGATGTCTTCTTAAGTAGGTCGGCCCTCAAGAAGAATAATTATTTTATAATAAAATGCTAAGATAGGCCGGCCCAAAAAGTAAACAATAATATTCTCAATGAGCATAAATTAAATAGCCAATGAGGCTATCATTTAATTTATGTGCCTTCTAGAGGTATGCTAGAAGAAGCAGCCCTAAGCTGACTAGAACATCAACACTCCCTCTTAGCTAGGGGTGATACTTTCAGCTATACAAAACATATCACCTCATAGTGATACAGTAGCTTATCACCTCAACGTGAAAAGAAAATAAGATATCACCTCATCGTGATATCGAATATCACCTCATTGTGATATCAACCATCATGGCTACCTCCATAGATGGTATGTACAAGTGCTCATCACTCAATGTGATGTTGTCACCTCACCGTGACTTTCACAATGGCTCCCCCAGAGGGTGAAACACAAGTACAAGTAAATCATCACGGACTCCCTCGCGTGATGGTGTCATGAAGTCACACATATGACATCCACCATTGCTCTCCTAGAGGGTGGAAACAAGGGCTTTCACCTCAAATCTCAAAGAGAAATGCATTATCAAGGGCTTGCACCTCAAATCTCTCTCAATAGAGAAATGCATTATCAAGGGCTTGCACCTCAAATCTCTCTCAATAGAGAAATGCATTATCAAGGGTTTACACCTCAAATCTCTCTCAATAGAGAAATGCATTATCAAGGGATTTCACCTCAAACTTCTCTCAAAGAAGAACTCATTAAACAAAGGAACACTGATACTGAGACTCCCTCTTTGCTAGGACTTCATTCTCCACCATATCAAGCTTGTCTTGAAGGTACACAACCATTATCCCAAAAAATGCTTGATGAGAATGATTGCCATCTGCTCATCAATGCTGATATACCTCAACTGAATTTCTTTCCTCAATACCATATCTTTGATATAGTGGTATGCTTAGTTTTGTCATGAAACACATGGAAAGACGAAAAGCTTCTCAAAGCACTGATTAACACAAAGGATGACAGTTGGCTTCAACAATTGTTCAACTAATCCTGCAAGGAGCTTTCGAAGCTACACTATTTCTCGAGCTGCCACAAAAGACTGCTTCCTGCTATAACAGGATATCATCGCAGACATCAACTAAGACAACATCCACTTCTTTAGGTTCAGTAGGCTCCATCTTCTTTAGGTTCAGTAGGCTCCATCTGAATCTTCAATCACTTGCATCAACCACTTGACCAAGATTGCCTACAACGCTTGCTTTAGAGAAATGGTTTCCAACGCACACCTCTGTAGAGATTCAGGGTTGTCCTCTTTGACCGCATCCCAGATCACTCTATTTTGAATAGGTTTGCGAAGCTACCAATCTAGGTTGACTTGAGCAATTCATAACCCAACTGCTGAAGAGGTACTTCAACAATTTAACATCCAGCCTTGCAGCACTGCAACCCTTATTTTCAGTGAGTCATAGAACTCCCTCTTAAGGTTAATTCTCTCTTTGAAAAAGATGTCTTCAGCTAATCACTTAGCCTCATAGCTACAAGTAGAGTCTCCATCCTTCAACCTATAGGATGCATCAAGCTCTTCTTGAAAGCAATCTCTTACACTTCTTGATTTATCCTGAAATCATTAACAAGAGATTACTAATAGTTCATGGAACTCAACTATCTCAAATAGACATACCATAACTAGGAGCATACATGATTGACTATCTCAATAGCATGAATTAGTAGCTATAAAACAATTCATGAACATTATTCAACCATGCAATTCTTCAAAATCTCCTGAGTAATAGATAATTAATTCATCAATCATGACATGACTTTCTTTCAATTTCTCAAAAGAGCTAATCTCAAAAGACAATCTTCATAATTTAGCATGATACAACTTGCAATGAATAAATCTAAATAATCTTATCACAGAGATCAATATTTACTAGTCACACATAATCCTAAGTAAATAATGTCATATTTGCACAACTCAAAAAACTAAATTTTAGCCTAGAATGGTAATCAAAACAAAGAATACTTATCTCTTAAATATTCTGAAGGGTGGACACAGTATGATACACTGCTCTTGCACTCAAATCAGTACACAACCTTCACAACTTGAACATAGGCCCATGACTAGAGTAGAAATTCACTAGAATCATTTTGGGGAGAGATCTCAATCATATCCGCAAATGAAGCACGTTGATTAGGCCTGGTAGGATAGTCCTTCGCATAGTGACCAAATTTGTCACATCTAAAGCATTGAACACGAGAGAGGTCCCACTTCTTCTTGAATGCAGGAGCACCATCTGACCCATTATCTCTAATCCTCTTGAAGAATCCATTCTTCCAAACTTTTCCTTTCTTCGATGAATGAGAGGTGAGAACATGTAAATCTTCACTCTTTGAACTTTGACCAATGCCTCTAGCCACCAACCTCGACTCCTCTTGAATGCAGTCTGCCCTTAATCGATCAAACTTGGGAAGTTTTGATCTTGCACTAATTCCTTGAATGTAAGACTCCCAAGATGAAGGAAGACCATTAAGATCCAACGTGGTCAAATCCTTGTCATCAACAATATGACCAATGGTAGAGAGTTGATCTCTCAATTCGGAAATCTTCATGAAGTAGGTGATGACAAACTCTCCTTCCGCCATCTTAATGTAATGTAGTTGTTGCTTCAAGGTTAGGGAACGACTGGTGTTGTTGATTTTGTACATCTCTTCCAATGTTTTGAACATCTCCCTTGTGGTATCCAACTTGAAGACAATCAGAACAACATGATCTTTGACAGAACCAACCAACACTTTCTTTGCCCTAGTATCTTTCTTCCTCCACTACAGCTTTTCTTCTTCCTCCTCAGGTTCGAGAACTTTTGTTTTCACAAACTCGGCCAAATCATTCTCTTCCAATGTGAGCATGATCCTGAACCTCCATGATGTGTAGTTAGAAAATTCTTCGAGTCTATCCTCGATTTTCAGACCATTCACCATCATGAAATTTAAAACAAGAAGAAAGGATAGACTGAAAAAGATTAAGGTAAGTGCTACAAAATAAATCTGATCACGATCTTTTTCAAACCCACTCTGATACCATGTTAGTGTTTCTTAGATCAGATAAATAACTGAAAGCACTTATAATATTTGCAACACATAAGACAATAAACACAGCAAGATACCCTGGGAAAACCCTCCTCCTAAGGGAGAAAAACCCAGCAAATATTTCTCTTATATAATATAGAAACAAGAGCAGAAATCTGCTTACAACTCAAGCCTAGCAATGGCCGAATTTGATATAATGAATAATCGCACCTCTCCTAGATGCAATGATACAAACGAATATGTTTCTCCTTGAATTCGATCTGCTGCTACAAAACAATGATTTGTTGCAATTGTATGATCTGTTGTTACACAATGATGATTTGTTGCACAATAATGATCTGCTGCTCAAGATGTTAATCTGCTGCACAAGTGCGACCTTCTCCTAGAAATGTGAATTATGAAGAATGAACTTGATGATCAAATGACAAGGAATGGCCTTATATTTATACGAGATAGGATGTCTTCTTAAGTAGGTTGGCCCTCAAGAAGAATAATTATTTTATAATAAAATGCTAAGATAGGTCGGCCCAAAAAGTAAACAATAATATTCTCAATGAGCATAAATTAAATAGCCAATGAGGCTATCATTTAATTTATGTGTCTTCTAGAGGTGCGCTGGAAGAAGTAGCCCTAAGCTGCCTAGAACATCAACACTCTTCGCAGACTTCTTTCATCCCTATATACAACCATAGGTTAGAAAATTATTTAATTATAAAACTTTAAGATTCTTCTAAATCGTGATAAATGGAAATATTAAAGTAGCTATGTATTATAATTTCCAAACACTTGTGTGAGATTCATAGGAGCATAATTGTTAAAACTGTTTAATTCTGAAACTTTAAGATTCTTCTAAATCATGATAAATGGAAATATTAAAGTAGCTATGTATTATAATTTCCAACCACTTGTGTAAGATTCACAGGAGCATAATTGTTACCCAACACACAGACTTAGAGGACTACAAAGTGATTGAGAAGATGAGAATAATATTTATGCGACCTAATAATGTGCTTGAAAAACTCAACTTGGGTGCTCATCTTTAGAAATCCACGTGTCAAAAACCCCCCTTCCTAATATTGGAAAAAAGTATTCCTTTGAGATGTTGTCATATTACATGTTGAATCATTTAGTATATTGTAAAGAACTAGAGATGGAAGGTCTGAAATTTGGGCTACATAAATCAAAGAACAAAAAAAAATCTTGGATATTATTTTGAGCTTTGCCTAATGAATCACAATGTCCAACTACATGGAGATGGTTCATGCCTCCTAACTTTATTACCAATAAAATCACTTTGAATTTTTCTAGAAGAGAACCTTCAATATGGGTGACAAGGTCAATTAATAGCATAGGGATATTTCTATGGTGAAAGAAAGCTAGAATTTACATGAACATTGCATGTGTCTATAAATGAGTCTCCACATACAAAAATATCAGTTTCTTGTTTTGCATTGCATATATCTACATACAATACAATAGAAACCCAACATAAATCCAATCGTATAAACATTTCAATTGCATACAAGGTACTCTATTCATAACATGTTGTGAGTAAATTACCAACTACACTAAATGTCCATTGCCAATAGCAATGATATCATTTTTCTTTCCATAGCTTACAATTTTCTAATCAAAATTCCAAAGGCAAACTGAGTAAAACGTTTAAATATTCGTTAATCTTTTGTGTAGTCGATGCTACTTAGGACACCTATCCCATCAAATTCATGAAGCATCTTGATGTGATTTATTACTAGATCCTTTGTAAAGCATAGACTTAGTTGTTTTAAATATCACATGCTTCAATGTTTGGTTGAGTTTACTTTGCATTGTATAGAAAATAATGACTCTAGTCTTGTAGAATATTTCATTTGTACACGATATTTCATTTATATTGTATATGTGATAATAATATACTATTTCTTGCCGAATAAAATTTTTCATGATATATTTCATTAATATTATTGTATGTCACAACACAATATACAAGTTCTTATGTATGTTACAAACTGATCATAAACAACATTGTTTTGCAGTATTATATGTATGTTAGATGATCTGTGTGGAGGATAGATCACTGAACTTGTGGAGTCTATTTTATGTGGTTTTTAAATATTCTACAAGAGAGTGTTCATGGTGTGCAATTTACCCTCTTTATTGTAAATAAAGTTGAATTCAATTAAGAATAAAAAATTATTTATACAATCTTTAATCTCAACAACATATACTTTTTTTAGTGCTACATTTTAAACTATAGACATAAATTAGTAAATGTGTTCAATATTTTTATTTATTTTTTTCTTTCATGTTTATGAAATTGTAGAATATCTACAATATATCAATTATAAATATATCAATACAAATAAATATTAAATTTCATCTTAAACTAACAAGTATGAAAAATACTTCAAAACTTTATAAAGTAATATATACCATTTAAAAATATATATACCTCAATTTTAACAATAAATAAACTAGCACTTGCACCGAAAGGAGGTGCAATGGTTATGCCAATTGTAGTTTATATAGAAACACAATTATAATTTACCTCCTAAAATGGAACTATTACAAGCAAAATTTGTAGAATCATTAATCTTGGTTTAGACCTTGTTCATATACCATATTCAAAAAATAAGTCCCAAGTCCAAACCTGAGTTTAATAATAATAGTTTAGAATTAGAAGAATTTTGTTGTACATGATCACATTTAATTAGTGGTCTCTCTTTTCAAATCAATTGAGTGGAGTAATTAGAGTTGTGGAGACAAATTAAAAGCAACAGGCATATTGTGTATGTATCATATGTAGGTGTTATAGGTGCTATAGTCAACGTTACCAAGACATCTGATACATCTTTAATAACTGAATTTGAAAGAATATAATACCATTTAAGTCGCTACCAAGCAACTCTAAAATATTTACATGGATGTAGGTGTATGCAATCAGAACTAACTAGTAAGAAAACAACAAGGAGAGAAAAGAGGATACATATCAAGCAACAAATATATGCTACTAAGTCTTGTTGTTGGTTGACAAAGGGTGTAATTGCAATAGAGTTATGCATGTCCTTGTGCACCAGATGAATGAACTACTCCTACCATGATCAGTGTAGTAGTTCCTTATTTTGAGGGATTATCAAGAGAAGAGCATAAAATATTAGTAATAGCAAGCAGTAGCCCATCAAACTGAGGCATTTGTAGAGGTTTAGGTTTTTGTTTCTTCCAACCAACATGTTGATCACCACATAAAGGAAGGAGTTCAAGGACAAGCATATCTAGCCTAAAATTACTTTGAATTAGAGCTTCCCCAATAGCAGTTGACACACCCCAAAGCCATATAAATAATAAAGGGTCCCAACAGCTCTACATCTCAGTCTTCACCCTTATGGAGTTTAGCATGCTCATTTTTTTCTGAATTATTAGCTAGGTATTTAGTACTAGTACCAATCTAGACCACAAAACTAAAACTCGGATGTTAAAAACTCATTTATGAACATCAAGGTATCTATCAAGCCCTTAGATTTAACACACATTTTATAAAACCCTATCCCCACTTTAGAAATACCTCCTCCTTTTGCATTTCAATGAGGAATTCCAATACCCATCTTATCAAACCCTATACTTGCTTCAAAAATACCTCTTGGTTGCACATTTCAAAATAAATTTATCATTACCCAAATGGAACGAGTAAAAAGAGAAGAGAAAATCCTAAACAAAAAGAACTCCACATATGTACAGTTTTTTTAAATTATATCCTCTTAAAATCTCAAATCATTAAAGTCTAAAAGCTTACTACTAAGAAATAAGATTTTTTCATAAGAAGAATATACCTTTGAATGACAGTACAAAAAGAACTTTGCATCTGTATATTTTCCTTAAATGTTGTCCTCTTGAAATCTAAAACATCATAATGTAAAAGGAAACTACTAAGAAATAAGATTTTATCACAAGAGCAATGGAACTCTACTTTTGTATATTTACATAAATGTTGTCTTCTTGAAATCTGAAACATTAAAATACAAAAGAAAACTGCTAAGAAATAAGATTTTTTTTACAACAAGTGCTAAATTTTAAATTGTAGTACCAAAAAACTCTGCATCTTTATGTTTGTCCTCTTGAAATCTCAAATATTAAAATCTAAAAGCAAACTACTTTCACAACAAGCATTGACCTTTAAATTGCATTTTTAAACCATCTCTACAATTGTATATGTTCTATAAATGGTACTCTCTAGAAATTTGAATCATTAAAATCTAAACCCTCTGCTCACAAAAGGTCAGATTCTAACCCCTTTTTGGAAGCTACATTATATGTTGTCATTAACTTGCCTAGGAAAGACTTCTCCATATATATGAAAAATGAGTTTCATTGAGAATACATGTGGGAATGTGGGGCATTTAATAATCTACGTAATCTCCAGTTTTGCTAATTACAACCAACCTCAACAACATGGGATTCAAAGGTCTTTCTTTATCCCCTGAAACCATATTCATAAAGCATCTATTTTTTCTAGCAAAATATTCTTCTTAATTCTTCCTTGCAAACACATAGTTCATCTTCGTTTAGATTTTATGAAATGTCCTAGCATAAATTGGGTAAGTTGGTACTAAAAAATCTAGAAATTATTATTTGTCTCAAAACCCATAAAAGGAATGAACTTGATGGATGCTTATTCTAATTTAGCCTCACAAATAGATTCCATCCTCTATGTAGCTTTGTTGAAGTTATATGCTTGGGGTATATAAACATGAACATGGTGTTTGTCAAATCAGGTAAATGTTGGTCTTCCCCTGCATATCAGTGCCAAGAAAATTAGAAATCAAGGAACTTTTGAGAATAAGATTGTCTAGATAGCATTCCTCATTGAATCAATTTTCCTAGAAATCATATTAGTAAAACATGCACCCTACCTACTTGAACTCAACCCTAATCCCAACTTCTTGCCGAAGAATTTGACGGACAACAAAACAAAGCTAGAGTACGGCTAGGAGAATCCCATGCAGACTAAAATCAAGTAACTGACATAGACCTTACTTGGGGAGAGCGTATTGTTCAGAATTGCCTCTTAGGGAGCCGAGTATGCCCTTCTTTGTATATCTTGTGAATTAAGTAACCAAAAAGTTTCAATGGTCAAACACGTGAATGAGTGCCATTTGAACACATTTTCCACTAACAAAAGCTCAATATCCATATCATAAAGAATTGGGGCTTGCAATTTTTAAAGAAATCCTTTACCTTGCTCAAAAACTGTGCAGACTGTTTATCCAAATGTAGGATTTTGAAGTTGTACAAACTATTTCTAAACCATTTGATCCTCTCTTCCTCTATCACATTGAAAGTGGGGCTCTCTAAGCTGGGACTAGGCAAGTTGATCTTCACCTGAACTTGCTCTTATGTTTTCCTAAAAGGCTCCCTTTGCCTGTGGCGGAGTTACTGGCATATCCACCGACCATAGAAGTACCTTCTCTCAGGGCATACATGATGAGGCCCCTATTGATCATCACTCTGGGAAAAACTTTGTGAATGAGCCCCAGTCAAAAACTATCATTATAGTTGCCCTGGACAACAAAACCCATATTCAAATGGAGATGAAATGCTACTAAAGAGTGTTGAATGTAGAGGCAAAGTAGCAATAGTAGAATAAACTGGATTCTCTTCTGAAGGAGCTCCTTTTGAAAGGAAAGAACATAAAAAACATTTATGATCATGCATGTTTTGTTACTAATCTCAATTCACTGCAATCTCCCACCTTGCTAATTAAATGTTGTAAAAACCTAGCCAAAAATGAATGCTAATATTGGCCTTAATATCTACCTAATATTTTTGGAATACTCATGGAAAATAATGTAAGAAAAAGGTTATTCAAAATGAAGAAGATAAATGGTATTGCTCAAAGTGTGCATCAACATAAATGAAAATTGCAATTATAGGTACATACTTCAAGTCAAACTAGGAATACATTCCTTATTTTCTATGAAATAGTGTATATATTCTTGCACTTGTAAATATTCTTTTACTATTATGTCTATCAAATAAAACAGAGTTTAAATAAAAAATGTTTCACCATTTTTTGTAAGTGAGTATCTAAATTATTGTTTAAGGCAAAATCTTATAGTGTTTACATTTTCAGTATACTAGTTTCAAATCTTGATTTGCTATGTGTATAAATTGTATATTCTCTTTATCTCTAATGACATAAAACAGTAATGTCATTAGAATCAAGGTTTTCAATTTTAGCACCATCATTGTCCACACTTTTCATATCTTTTTCACTTTTAAGTACGATCATCAAAATTTTATTTTTATTTCTTGTCCCAGATAATCTTGATTCCTTTTAGCACAAAACAATAGGTTGCTAGTTTTTACTTTGCTCACTCCTGGCTATAAAACATTATCTTCGTTTTTTAAACACTTTAAAGCACCTTGTTTGACTTTTGTTTCCATATCAAGATGGTGACATGTGCATGCATTTATAATCAAAATTACTATGGGCTTTGGTTTAAATTGGGAAAGGTTTAACTTATTCAACTTTTACCATAACGTTTTTCATGATGCCCAATAGTAGGCTACATTTGGGTTCTAGAAAATAGAGATTGTCTATCAGTAAAGAGTTGACTAATGTTGCCATGGTTAGAAGCATTTCCATGCTTAATGTTGAAATTATTTGCTCCTAACTTCAAATTAATCAAATCAGATGTGTCACATAGTATTTTGAACACTCTCGATTCAATTAGATACATCTACAAACTTAAAGGCATAACACATCTAAAATAGGTAAGAAATATCCAATTGTATTCTTTTCTTTAGTTGATCCATTATTCGCTACGGGGCTACTTGCCTTTTTCCTTAGAAATATTGTGATCAGTTGGGATGACAAAAATCAAAATCCTAGAGTTTTAAGAACCTCAAAAGAAGTCTGGGCTTTAATTCCCAAGCCATACATTGCAAATATATCAAATCTTGCTTGGAAATAAAGGGACTTTACGGCATTGAAGGTCAAGCTTGTATAGAAGTAGAACTTACGTATGGTTTCTTACCTTGTAAATGCCTTTTTAATGATTTGTATCTTTAAATTCGATAGTTTTGAGGTTTGAGTTTTCCAATGTCACTACTAGGGTTCAAACTACAAACCTGTCTTAGAAACAGAAATGCCTCTTTTTCAGTTTTGCTACCAATACTTTCACCCGAACATTAAAGCTAAATTATAATGGTAGATGAATTTATTTTTTGTCATCTTTTGAAGATAAGACCTCCATATCACTTTATAAAATAAAGGTCATCTGAAATGACATCACCCTCATGAAAGTGGGACATAAATATCAGTGACATTTGTATTATTTGAATTTCTATACTAATATCAATCACTTTAGAAAGCAAAAGGAATTCATTTAGGCAGTAGAAACAAATTATGAGTAGTATCACCAACATTTGCATATTAAATACCCCTAAATCAATTGGCAAACATGTGGATGAATTTGTAAATAAATTTGCATTATTCAAGATTGATGACATGGTTGGATGGCATCTCTTCTTCTTACTATGTTTTTACTTTGCTCACTCCTGGCTATAAAACATTATCTTCATTTTTCAAACACTTTAAAGCACCTTGTTTGAATTTTGTTTCCATATCAAGGTGGTGACATGTGCATGCATTTATAATTAATTTTACTATGGGCTTTGGTTTAATTTGGGAAAGGTTTAACTTATTCAACTTTTACCATAACCTTTTTCATGATGCGCAACAGTAGGCTACATTTTGGTTCTAGAAAATAGGGTTTGTCTATCAGTAAAGAGTTGACTAATGTTGCCATGGGTAAAAGCATTTCCATGCTTAATGTTCACATTCTTTGCTTCTAACTTCAAATTAATCAAGTTAGATTTGTCAAGTTAGACCAGTTGGGATGACAAAAATCAAAATCCTAGTTTTTAAATAACCTCAAAAGAAGTATGGCCTTTAATTCCAAAGCCATACATTGCAAATACATCAAACCTTGCTTGGAAATAAAGGGACTTTACAATATTGAAGGTCAAGTTTGTACAAAAGTAGAACTTACCTATGGTTTTTCACCCAGTAAATGCCTTTTTAATGATTTGTATCTCTACATTTGGTAGTTTTCATGTTGGTACTGCTTGTGTTTGGAGTGTTTTCAACAATAAAATAAGACGCTTGCCTTATTAGAGGACTCAATCTTTCTCTTTCGAGTTCTTTTAAATGTAATGGATCCTAGATTGGCCAAGTGCTCAATATTTGTCTTTTGACTTTTTTTTATATATAATGGATTTCAGATTGGCCTTGTAGTTTCATTAATGAGTAAGATCGTTAGAAACTTAACTTGGGAGACTTTCAAAGTCAATAATGTATCATAGTTATCGGGTCCAATTACATGGGCCAGGCCAAACTTTTGGCCTAGGCAAACTTGTCATAGTTTGGTTCAAGGCTATTGTATTATTTTTAAAAATAAAGTGAAAAATAAACCCTAATGCAAAGTGTAGTATGTGATAAAAACCAAAAAGGATAAACATTAAAGCCCATACTCATCTGTTGTGAAAACCACAAATAATCTTTGTTCAAGCTGTTTCCACTGTCATTTTATATTTACTCTGTTGAGCACTTTGTTATTTCACAGTTTTGTGTTGGTTCAAGCCAATTTTGTTTGCTATTTGAAAGCTAATGGGAGATGAGTTCGCTGCAGATATGGGACAAATTTTAATTCCTGACTATGAATTGTTTGACAATTTATGCCATGTGGTCATGCACTGTGACATAACTTGATCTATTGTGTGTACCTGTTGTTGAAGTGTGCGACTTCCCTAACAAAATTTAGAACTTAATGACGCCATTTGATGATTACAAAGAAAAGAGTCTCCCTAAGATACAAAGTCCTTGATGCATGAATCAACAATGTATATCATCTTGGTGCCCTAAAGGGATAATACAAAAGGTTTTATTTGAGTGGATCCTTAGTTTGTCTATATTAGTAGTTTTAAAAATATTTCCATGAACAGTCATATCATGGTGAAAGAGGCAGCAATGGTATGGACAAAGCACATTTTTGATAACTCGATACCCCTAGTAGGAACTTGACTCCCCTGAAAAATAAATGTTTTTTAAAAAGTTATCTAAAGTCAAAAGACAACTGACCATGATTGGAATGTGATTATCAAATCTTCAAATCAGCAAACTGAAAATGGTTACAATCATCAGCAATTCCTAGACAAAGTTAAATATTTGTGTGAATGAATTTATGTATTTCTAATTTCTTTAGACGTTAGAAAAGTTGGAAGATCATAAATGATGCAACATCTACTGGTCTACACATTATTTTGAATTGAGTTTCAGAAGATCACAAACCTTATTAACAACGTATCACATCCCTCTCAGAACTACCCCTGTCATGTGGGCCTGGTCAACAAAAATTAATAAAAGAATGGAGGAAAAGAAAGTTTTGTGGACGTCAAGATATCTTCCGTGTAAAACCCAACAAGACGAGTATTTTTATGGAGCCATCTACCCCTCTCAAACAGGAGACAGCGTGAATTAAATGGGGATGGACTTGTGTATGGAAAAATAGATCGCAAGGCTTGGCGCCCCATTTCCTGAGCCGTCCAAATGGCAGGTCGCTTGGAAAAGGAGGAGAGAGCAGATTTTTTTAACCCAACGACACCCCTAACTCTTCATTCAACCTTTGTTCTGAAGGAAATGGGAGTGAATAGGGCAAGAAGAAAGGAAGGGAGCGAGCAGCAGATAGGGAGAATGCAAAGGTAAACGAAAGGATGTGAGTGGCTGAGCTCAATGGGAAGAATCGAGCAAGGAAGGGAGGTGAAATATAGAAGTGAGAGCAAGAATGCGTGGGGAATCATGAACAGACCTTAACTTCAAACTGTAACAAGCTTTTTAGACACCCTATAAAGGGTTTTAAATCATATCTAGAAACCAGGGTATGTTGTTTTGGAGAATATGTCTCAACCAAGATTGGTAACGTGTAAATTTAAGCCTATTTAGGCTTTACAGCAAAAAGGGCTTATTGATTATAGCAACTCCACAATCACTTTCTTTTAAACAGTAATAGAATCACATCAATACCAACCTGATAAAGCTTAAAGGTTCATTAAAAGTCCATTTCCACGTGTGTTTTTGCAAACCCTATGTCTTTGGCTTCTTAAAACTCTGTTTTAGCAGACTGAGACACAGATTTACATTCAAAACTTCAACTCCTTACTCATATGCCTTCACCTTATGGTCTATAACCTTTGAAATATGATTCTATATGCAGCAAGGAGTTTACTCACCAGGAAATTGAAAGCTTTCACCAGATTAAGTAGAAGAAACACAAATTCTAAAGCCACTGTTTACCCTAACAGGGGTTTTGACCTATCTGCAGTAAAATTACAATATCTTCCTTCATACTTGATAAAAATGAATGAAACAAACTGGAAAATGAAATGGACTCATGGATCTATCCATTCCCATTACTGCCCCTTAATAATTTGACTGTACTTGTTCGTACAATAATCAGAAACACAGATTTATCAGTAAAACACAAAATTTTTGCATATGAAAACAGGGCTCCAACATTGAATTTTTCATTATTACAACCCTCCTATCCTCTTTCGCGAGGTTCTACATCATTTTAAAGGTCTTCTACCTTCTACAAACAGACCATTCAACTTTTAAATTCCACATGAGTATTGGTATCCCTGAAACGTGCAATTTTGCAGTTACAACTTGACAACATTTGTCAATTTTAGCAAATTTGCACATTTTGCATCATAAACCCCCAAAACATCATAAAGACCACTAAACTGACTCAAACAACATTATGTGATTCCCTAAGACCTCACTTAACCTCATCTAGGATTCAATACCCTTAAAACCCACATTTGCATGTTTTTGCTCTTTTGAGCATTATTGACCACAAATTGGACACTAATGGTCCATTAGACCTTATTATATGACTCCTAAGCCTTCTTAAAAAATTATTTACAAATAGGCCTCATGGAGGCTTGAATGCAACCAGGTGCTCCTGTACCAGAAATTATTTAACATATATTATGTCCATCAGATTCAATTGTCACTAGAGCTACAAACAGGGACAGATTAAAGAATAGAGTAGAGAAAGGCTGTAAAGAAACAAGGAACATATTTCCAAGCTGTCAATAAGGAATAAAAGAGGGAGTGATTTATTAGATGAAACCTCACACACAATCTGTATCCTAGATTATGTTCTGATATGTAATTTTACCACCGTGGCCTATACAAGGTAAGAACATTCCTGCTTGCCCATAGAATGGGAAAATATAATCACTAAATTTAATCTAGTATTTTGGTATCCAAGACACTCCTCATTGAACTATACTTCGTCAATTGTACTCGATCACTTGCAGCTGCAAGAAATCGAATACGTTTCTCTAAAACCCAAAAAATGGATGTCGCTTGAGTTCATGTAGTTTAGGCCTGAAATGAAAAACAAAAACACATTAAAAATATCATACCTATTTATATATTCAAATAGGTTTTATAATAAAACAAATAAAAATGTCTTACCTTTCATCATCACGTAAAAGTTGTTCTACAAGGTTATAAGCCTCGGGAATATGACTAATGGCGGAAATATCATAATTACCATTTTTGATATTATTTTCACGTGCTGAAATATTACCAAAAGGATGATTTCCACAAGTCATGGCATAGAAAATAATGCACCCAAATTCAAATGCATCTCTCTCCATAGCTTTTTCAAATTCATTGAGCTCCTCACCAGCTTTCCTTTTTTTATGACCTACCATAAATAATATTGATATTATCATAAGAAATATATCATTTTTTGGTATTTAACAATAATAATGACATACAAATGAAAGTATAATAAGTTATGTTTGATCTATTAAACAATTCAATAGAATCACAACAATCTATAATATCTAACTTTAAAGAATTAACGAAAAACTAGTCCATTGGGTGTCATAGGTTAGATCAGAAACATTGATATGAATTTCTTAGGTTAGATCAAAATCATTGGGTTTCATAGGTTAGATCAGAAACATTGATATGAATTTAGTTACAATTTCATAATACAATGTCTAGTGTAAATGAGAACTTGTGATATTGTTAAAGATGGACAATATGGAAAACTTGTGAAGAAGATTTGTGAGCCTTCTCAGTTACATATGATGGTAGATTTTCTTTTGTTACAATTTAAGGAAAAATCTTGTAGGTTTCTATGTAAAAGAAGGTGCAATAGTTACGCCGATTGTATTTTATAAATTATTTTATATGATTTTGAAGGGTTGAAAAAATTTGCTTGCATTGATGGGGCAGGTTTGTTAGTCTACATATCTTATTTTAAAAGCTTGAGGTTGAATAATCTACAACCGTTGTTGCATTTGTATGTTCCATATCTAGCCTGGCTCCAATGTTGACTATGTTTTTCCAATAGATCAGATACTCAGATTTGCTATGAGTCTTTATTATGTGGTATAAAAATTTCTAATTATCATCATTAGTTAATATTCCAGCAATTTTGCTCTTATGATGGATCAAAAAAATATTCAAGCCATTCTCCCCTTAGATAGCTCCCCAAAAGGACTTGAAACACCTTCTAATTAACATTCAAGCAATTCTCCACCAAAGCGAGGACCAGGAGAACTCAAAACGTTGAGCATTTCAAACATCCCTGAGCAAACTATCACCATATTCATTTCCAATTTAGACAGCCAAAAAATTTACAAAACACATAAAATCTTAAGGAAATTGTGAAAAAGGTTTAAAAGACCAAGCTGGGTAGGAAAATCTTTAAAAAATTGGAAAAATAAAATTAATCACCAAACCTGAGAAACTGAAAATTCAACACTGAAATTTGTCTTTCATCATCTGACGAAGATATCAAGAGAAGATAATGAAAAAAATGATCTTCAGGATATTTTTTTCCATTCTTTTTGCTTTCTTCATCATGATGATGGATCACAAAATGTAATTGGAAATTTTTTATTTCATTGTAGCATGTTTCCTTACAATCAACACTTTATTTCTAGAAATCCACTTTATTTCTTAACTTCAGAACAAACTCCTTGTATGCAAATACTATATACAAAATCATTGCCAGAGTTGATAAGTAGGAGGTATTTTCAACAACGTGTCAAATTGTGATATGTTATCAGGATTCAACCATGTAGTTTTACGAGTCAAACTCATTGACCCATGTTTCATGAGTAGTGGTTCACAAGAACCCATCTCTTATGATAATGAATGGTCCACTACTCATGAAACATGGGTCAATGAGTTTGACTCGTAAAACTACACGGTTGAATCCTGATAGCAATATCACAATTGTCAAAGTTATTAATAGACAGATCAAACCAGTTCCTTCCAAAGCATTTCAGCTAAGCAGTTTGGTTTCTTAAGTGGTAGACAAAGTCATGACGGTGTTAGACTGTTAGTGTGGCATGGGAGACTTTTCCAAAAACTACTATGTTACAAGAACTTATTTCTTGTAACAGGTTTCAACAACAATTCTATTAATAAAATGATAAGCTATGTGAATCACAAAATCATCTAGATAGAGCGTTTATGCCCTAAAAATGGAAGTCCACCCTTGAAGATCATTTGTGGGCCAAAAGCTCTTCAAAAATGTCATTGATTTAGTGATAAGGAAAAGTTGGCTTCTAAACTGACAGATCTTTTGGTGTATGAAATGCCCTATAAAACTTGATTGTCTAACTTGTTATTAATGTGGGCTTATTATATTAAACAACCATGCAAGCCTAGAAAAAAGAGTTTACAAATTAAAAGTGCCATATATCATGCTAGATGTATTCCAAACAGACTCACAAACAAAGAAAATGGTATAAGCACCTGCAGAACTTAATACTCCAAGTTTCAATATATTGCATAGAACGATAGAGGGCTTCAGCAGCCTTAAACGATCTCACTGGCCACTCTAAATACCTTAAAGAAACTTACCAGCTACTAATAGTAAATGTAAATGATTTAGTATGCTGATTCTCATCAACTAAAGGGAATTTCTTATCAATTTGGGCAACTTTATTTCTAACGATAATAGCTTTCACAAAGTTGTCAATTATATTAACTGGTCCTCTAATTGCTTCCTTAAAAGGTTATTTACAAACTAATTGAAGCTTCATGCATATGGAAAAGGTTTTATTAAAAAACAACTATCTGCAATTATGTTAAAGGGCAATTTGAGTACTAGTACTACGAGCTCCTATTGATGAACATAATCTGGTTTCTCTTTTCATTATTTATTTGATTCATTTCCCTTTATTGATTAAGAAAAATAAATTTATAATGAAATCCCGGTATTTACCTACAAATGCCTTGTTTCTATGTTGTGTGGTCTCTCCTTTGAATTGAACAATGAAATGAGCTTACGGTGAAGTCTGATATTAAATGTTAAAATGAAAAAAATCATAATCTCAATTCACTATATCTACAAGAGATAAGACCTTAAGATAAAGCAGATGCAAGGATGTTGACATATCTCTAAACATGTTTACCAGCCCCTGGTATGCTCACATCTAAATTGTAAAATTTGATACTATTTTCTAGCAAGTTAATCTGCTTGTCTTAGTTACAAGGTTGATGGGCTACAATGTAGTTAGATGATCATTGATATGAGTGTTAGCAGGTGTGCATATACTGTATCTGGGTAATGTTACAATTGAGCAATCATGGCATGTTGTTGCAATAGATTAGAAATGTCTGTGGGTAGTGTTACAAATTGGGCAAAAATGGAATGTTGTTGCAAAAGATTAGAAATATCTGGATAGTGTTACTAATTGGGCAATCATGGCATGTTGTTCCAAAAGATTAGAAATGTTTGTGGATAGTGTTACTATTTGGGCAATCCTGGCATGCTTTGTTGTAAAGCAGAGATATGTTTGTGGATAGTTATTAGTTGGGCTTTGTTTCATTGTAAAGATATGCTTGTGGGCAGTTGCTAATACTCATTTGGCATTCATGGCATGTCTACAGTGTTTGGATATGTTTGTAGATAGTCACTAATTGAAATACATGGCATGTTGCAGTGGCAACATGAAGGAAGCACTGTCTCTACAAGTAACTCGGAGGACCCTAGCCCTCTGGGATTAACTTTGAAAAAGACCCCTTCTTTGGTAGAACTTATTCAATTGATACTTTGTCAGAGAAGCTGCACTGACGGTTCAGAAGCAGAAGCAATGGATGAGCCAAGTGAAGATGCAAGAAGAATAAGAGATGCAAACACTCAGGCAACGATGAATCGGGATAAGGAGCCTTAAGCTTGGAAATTGGGGAATGGGAGGTGAATATTTTACAATCTACCTCACATTGTTTTGCTTTCTCCATTGAGAATAGAAGATAAAGTAAATGACAATACAGGGGACTAAACTATAATAAATGAGATGGAATTTTGACATTTTCAGTTCTAGCTGCAGGAATGTCCACTAATTTGTTTTATAGCTTAGCCCCCTGCTCGACATTCCCTTTTCACAAAGGATCCTAGTGCAGTAAAAATTGTGTTGTCTTTTTGTTGGCATTTTCAAAAATTGAATATTTGGTTGCATAATAGGTTAAAGAAGTGATGCACTTAAGAATTTACCAGCCTGCATTTCATGGAGAAAACCTTGAAACTTTTGTTGTGCATCCTTTACCTTTGTTTTTATGATGCTTAACTTCTTTAGTGCTTGATTTGGCAGCGTGTTTCTCAATATGAAGGAGACTTGGCTGTGATTTGCAAAGAGAAAGGTTGTTTGGGAGGTATTGGAGGGAGGTCTGAAGAGTAAAATAGAAATTCAAAGGTCAGATGTCACAGGTATTAGCGCAGCCTGCCCTGAGAATGGCCCAGGCATCTTAGGGATTCAGGTAGGAGCTTGAGTACTATTTGGAAATCACCTGAGATTATATTTTCATAAGTAGCCTAATGTTCTAATTTTCTCACATGTGGTCTAGATCTCCAGGCCTCCAATGTTTTCTAAGGAGTCTAATCCCTAGCCAAGAAAGCACACACAATGGCAGCCTACTTCTGACTTTACAGGAGGGCAAGCAACTCTGTATAGGTTAGTGATAAGTTCAATTAGCAATATTTACTTTTCATTGACACCAAATTATCATTCACATTTCTCCATTGCAGGATACACCAAATTATCAAATAAAGAATGAAAAGGGAAATGATATATTGGGCTACCTTGTTGACTTACAATATGCATAAAAAAAAAATAG
The DNA here is from genome assembly GCA_007115665.2 of Sequoiadendron giganteum. NCBI lineage: Eukaryota > Viridiplantae > Streptophyta > Pinopsida > Cupressales > Cupressaceae > Sequoiadendron > Sequoiadendron giganteum. Next base: position 248,953,140 of record CM021104.1, on the reverse strand, counting down.
AAGTCAAGGATACAAGAATATACTTCATGAATTCATGCATTTTAGTCTTGATGGCTAGGAGACCCATATTTCTAGGATTGACCAAAAGTTTAACTATTAGAGTATCTCTTAGAAAAGTGAAGGTGTTGACTATTATTCTCAGCTAGAGCTCAAGGAAAATGAAAGGAATTTTGAAAGAGTTTGTAATGTCTTTGATTTCTATTTAATTAGAAAAATGGAAGGAGATATGAAAAGTGATTTTTCGTAGAAGTTATTATGGGCCTTCTAAAATAATAAAATTGGTTCATTCAATTTCAAAATTTCTCATACATCCAAATATTGGATTCATAGATGCACCATTCATATCGTATGTTAATGATAATAAAAAAAATTATGTGAATCCACCAAGGATAGAGTAATATCACTTGTTTAGTTGATATCTATGGTCATAATAATAGGAGGTTTAAATTTGAAAAAGTATCAATAATGAAATAAAAAATTATGGTAGTTTTTGTTTTAATTTTAGATGTTGACTATCAATAGCAGTTGTATGGAAGTGGAGGACATAATTGTCTTGAAGAAATAATAAAGGGAGATATTTTTTTCTTGGGTTTTTATTTTAGCTAAAAAATAATTTATGAGATAGTAGAGAGGATAGAGTTTGGATAAGTGGTCTTATTATCTTCACATTTCTCCATCCGCTATGATCATTAAATGGGTAAGTAAAATCATTTTAATAAGCTTATCATATATCTATAAGTATTGTTTAAGGTAATAAGTGGCTTTATTATATTCATATATGTTAATGTTGTTCAGATTTGTGAGGAATAACAAACATGAAGAGATAAATTTAAATGTAGCAATAAATGCTATTTAAATTTATACTTACTTATTGATATTCGAATTGACTTCTAAAGCTTACTTCTTAAATTAATGATAAAATATTAATAGAATAAAAGTCATTTAATTTGTGGGGCCGACCCTTCTACAAATTTGCGCCCCTCTCCAAAAGTCATGTTTTGCTGTAAGCCGACCTCTCTTGGTGAAGAGGCATGTCTATTCTGAAATCGCCTATATATAGGCAAGGCGGGTTGGACAAAAGATGATCAAGTTCATTCATTAGTTCGCAATCCTTTCTACAGAAGTTCGTACTTAAGCAGCAGATCATCATCTTGCATCAGCAGACTCAGTTTAAGGAGAATCATACTCGCACTTAGGAGAAGTGCTAATATTCATTGTATCAGATTTGCCTTTGTGCTAAGTCTGAGTTATATGCAGACTTCTGCTATTTGTATAATCATTATATAAGAGATATATTGGCTGGGTTTTTCTCCCTCGAGTTTGGAGGGCTTTTTCCAGGGTATCTTGCTGTGTTATTTGTCTTATGTGTAGCATTTTCTGATTGCTTTCATCTCTGATCCTAAAACTTACATGGTATCAAAGCAGGTTTGAGGAGAGATTGTGATCAGATCTGTATCTTCTGCAGTACTCTATTCTCTTGTTTATATTTAGTTGTCTATCTCTACCTTAGTCAAGATGGTGAATGGTTTGAAGATTGAGGATCGACACGAGGGAGCATCCAACTATACCTCATGGAGGTTTAGAATCATGCTCACTTTAGCAAAGAATGATTTGGCTGAGTTTGTGGAGACCAAAGTTCCCGAACCAGAAGAGGAAGAAGGGAAGATGCAATGGAGGAAGAAAGATATCAAGGCGATGAAGTTATTGGTTGATTCCGTCAAAGACCTTATTGCTCCAATTGTCTCCAAGTTGAAGGCGGCAAGGGATATGTTCAAAACATTGGAAGAGATATATGAAATCGACAACACAAGCCGAGCACTTGCACTAAAGCAACAACTACATCATGTGAAGATGTTGAAAGGAGAAATAGTGATTGCCTATTTCATGAGGATTTCAGAATTGAGAGATCAACTCTCAACAATTGGTCATGTGATTGATGATAAAGATTTGACGATGCTTGCTCTCAATGGTCTTCCACTATCATGGGAGTCCTACATTCAGGGAATTAGTGCAAGGTCCAAACTTCCTAAGTTCGATCGCCTAAGGGCCGATTGTATTCAAGAAGAATCAAGGTTGGTGGCTAGAGGCATTGGTCAAAGTTCAAAGAATGAAGATATTCATGTTCTCGCCTCCCATGCTTCGAAGAAGAAAGGAAAAGATGGGAAGAAAAGGTTCTTAAAGAGGAATCGAGATAAGGGAAATGATGATACACCCGCCTTCAAGAAGAAGAGAGATATGTCCAAGATTCAATGCTTTAGGTGTGATAAGTTTGGCCACTTTGCTAAGCATTGTCCCACTAGACCTAAGCAACAAGCCACCGTTGCAGATGTTGATAATGCTTCTCCACAGAAGGATACATGTGAATACTTGTTCTACTCAGCATTGTCAAGCAATGTACCTATGGACACCAACACTTGGCTAATTGACAGTGGTGCTTCTCGACACATTACAGGTTTTAAGGAGCACTTGTCAAGCTTGGTGGAGAAAGAGTCTTTTGAACAAGTCATTATCGGAGATGATGCAAGCTACTCCATGAAAGGGATTGGGACCTCTACTCTTCATTTGGATTCCGGCTTCACACTTCAATTGAGCAATTTCCTTTATGTTCCAGGGATCAAGCATAATCTCATCTCAATTTCAGCCCTAGAAGATAAAGGATATCAAGTTGCCTTCTCCAAAGGCAAAGTACATGTGTGGATGGAAAATACTAGCTTCAAGGATGCTCAAATAATTGGGGTTAGGCATGAAAGTCTTTACGAGCTTTGTATGCATCCACTGTAGGCTTTGGTTCATGATTCTTCAAGTTTATGTGATCTATGGCATCGAAGATTGGCTCACCTTCACTTCTGAGCCTTACCTATCATGGAGAAGATGGTCACGGGTCATCCGAAGTTCAATCAGGAGCATGAAGGAACTTGCAAAGGTTGTGCATTGGGTAAGAATACAAAAGCCCCCTTCCATAGTAGAGAAAATAGATCTAAGTGTATTTTAGACCTTATTCATTCAGATTTATGTGGACCTATGTCTATTCCATCTTCGAGTGGATTCTTGTATTATGTTATGTTTATTGATGACCACTCTAGGAAGACTTGGATTTATTTTTTGAAAACTAAAGAGTCTGAGGAAGTGTTGGAAAGGTTTAAGGAGTTCAAAGCCTTAGTAGAAAATCTTTTTGGTAAAAGAATCAAAGTCCTCAAATCTGATAATGGTGGAGAATACACCTCTGGTAGTTTTCAGAATTTTTGTGTTGATGCAGGGATTAAAAGGGAGTTTTGTGTCCCCTATATTCCTCAACAAAATGGTGTTGCCAAAAGAAAGAAGAGAACGATTGTGGAAGCTGCAAAAGCCATGATCCATGACCAAGATCTACAAACCTTCTTATGGGCAGAAGCTTCTAGAACTGCAGTATATGTGTAGAATAGAAGCCCTCACAAGATCTTGGAGCATATGACTCCAGAAGAAGCCTTTACAGGAAAGAAACCTGAAGTCAATCATTTAAGGATCTTTGGGTGCCCTATTTATATCCATGTTCCAAAGGAAAAGAGAACTAAGTTGGAGCCTTCTGGTAAGAAGGGAATTTTTGTGGGCTACAGTGAGACATCAAAAGCCTACAAAATATATATTCCAGGACAAAAGTTGATCAAGATCAGTAGGGATGTCACATTCAAGGAAGATGTAGCATTCAGGAGATCTAGGGGTACTCCTATGGAGATCGAAAATGAAGAGTCTCCTCAAGATACGAAAATTGATCATACTCGTGAGATTTAGAGGGAGACTTCTGAAGCAAAAGAAGATGATGATGTTTGGGACATTGTTCCTAGAACCTACTGATGGACTGAACGACATTGTAATTGGAAGAAAAAGACCTCTATGGGCTAGGTGCACTATGCAAGAGGCTAAAAGTTTTGCAGCCCCTAGAGGCACATTCAGAGAAAGCAAAAGGCCACACAAGTTCTCCAGTTATGTTGCCTTAATGAGTCAGATTATTGAGTCTGAACCTTCTAATGTAGAGGAAGCCTCCAGTCATCAGGTTTGGAGAGATGCTATGTTTGAGGAGTACCAATCAATTCTTAAAAATGATGTTTGGGACATTGTTCCTAGACCCGAGGGCAAATTTGTGGTATCTTCGAAATGGCTCTTCAAAATCAAGCATGCTGCAGATGGAAGCATTGAGAAGTACAAGGCAGAATTTGTGGCTCGTGGTTTTTCACAAAAAGAGGGAGTTGATTATGATGAAACATTTGCTCATGTTGCTCGCTATACTTCTGTTAGAACTATCATTGCTATTGCTGCATCTAGAGGATGGAAGATTCACTAGATGGATGTGAAGACAACATTTCTGAATGGTGTGATTGAGGAGGAAGTTTATATCGAGCAACCTGATGGATTTGAGGTTCATGGGAAGGAGTCTCATGTCTGCAAGCTGAAGAAGGCTCTGTATGGTCTTAAGCAAGCTCCTTGTGCATGGTACGGAAGGATTGATCGTTACCTGTTGAGTTTAGGCTTCTTGAAGAACGATGCTGACTCTAATTGTACTTTAAGGTAATAAATGGTGAAGCCTTGATTTTGGTTTTGTATGTTGATGATTTGATTATCACTGGAGAAGAACACTTGATTCTAAAATGTAAGAAGGAGTTAGCTTCTGAATTTGAGATGAAGAATCTGGGCCTCATGCATTACTTTCTTGGCTTAGAAGTTTGGCAAAAACCAGATGAAATAATTCTAAGTCAAGGCAAGTATACTATTGATATTTTGAAAAGGTTTGGGATGATTGATTGCAAACCTATGTCTACACCCATGGAGACAAATTTGCATAAGTTGAAGAAGGCTGCAGCCAGTTCAGACTTGGTGGATCCTACCTTGTACAGACAACTGATTGGGTCCTTGATGTATCTTGTAAACACTAGACCAGATATATGTTATGCTGTGAGTGCACTGAGTCAGTTTATGTGTGACCCAAGACAGATACATCTTGTTGCAGCTAAACATATCCTTAGATACTTGCGTGGCACAGTTGGATATGGATTGAAATATTCTTTAGGTGTGGATTTGGAGCTACATGGCTTTACTAATTCTGATTGGGCAGGATGTGTCACAAATCGGAAGAGTACCTCTGGATGTTGTTTCAGTTTGGGCTCTGCTATGATATCCTAGTGCAGTAGGAAGCAGTCATCTGTAGCATTGAGTATAGCAGAGGCAGAGTACATTGCAGCTTGTATGGCAGCTCGGGAAACAGTGTGGCTTCGTAAGCTCCTTGCAGGATTGTTTGGACAATCAATGGAGCCTACTATAATTCATTGTGATAACCAGAGTTGTGTAAAGCTTTTTGTCAATCCTGTGTTTCATGACAGAACCAAGCATGTTGAAATCAAGTATCAATATATTAGAGATATGGTACTGCGGAAGGCTATTCAACTAAGGTATATCAACACTAATGAGCAGATGGTAGACATTCTCACCAAGCCTCTCTCCATAATCAAGTTTGTGTACTTTCGAGATAAGCTTGGTATGGTAGAGAATCCAGCCTTAACTGAGAAAGAGTCTCAGCATCAATGAACCTGCTTAATGAGTTCTTCTCCGTGAGAGAAGTTCGAGGTGAAATCCTTTGTTAATGCATTTCTCTTTGAGATTTGAGGTGAAAGTCCTTGTTTCCACCCTCTGAGAGAGTCATGGTGGATGTCATGTGTGTGACTCCATGACAACATTTTGTACTTGTGTTTCACCCTCTGGGAGAGCCATGGTGAAAGTCATGTTGAGGTTACAACATCATGCAAGTGATGAACACTTGTACACACCATAGCATGGTTGTAGCCATTATGGTTGATATCGTGTTGAGGCGATATCTGATATCACGATGAGGTGATATCTTTCTCTTCCACATTTGGGTGTAGCCATTGTGGTAGCTTTCACGATGAGGTGATAAGCTCTTTTACATGGATGCAATCATGTTGAGGTGATACTCTTGTAAAATTAAAAGTATTCCTCCCTATCTGAGAGGGAGTGTGAATGTTGTTCAGATTCGCGAGGAATAACAAACATGAAGAGATAAATTTAAATGTGGCAATAAATGCTATTTAAATTTATATTTACTTATTGATATTCGAATTGACTTCATGAAGCCAACTTCTTAAATTAATGATAAAATATTAATAGAATAAAAGTCATTTAACTTTTGGGGCCGACCCTTCTAGAAATTTGCGCCCCTCTCCAAAAGTCGTGTTTTGCTATAAGCCGACCTCTCTTGGTGAAGAGGCATGTTTATTCTGAAATCGCTTATATATAGGCAAGGAGGGTTGGACAAAAGATGATCAAGTTCATTCATTAGTTCGCATTCCTTTCTACAAAAGTTCGTACTTAAGCAACAGATCATCATCTTGCATCAGCAGACTCAGTTTAAGGAGAATCATACTCGCACTTAGGAGAAGTGCTAATATTCATTGTATCAGATTTTCCTTTGTGTTGAGTCTGAGTTATATGCAGACTTCTGCTCTTTGTATAATCATTATATAAGAGATATATTGGATGGGTTTTTCTCCCTTGAGTTTGGAGGGCTTTTCCCAAGGTATCTTGTTGTGTTATTTGTCTTATGTGTAGCATTTTCTGATTGCTTTCATCTCTGATCCTAAAACTTACAATATATTCATAAGGTTGTGAATATATTATCTCTCTTACTCATCACACTTCAAATTCATTGGGTTTCATAGGTTAGATCAAAAACATTGATATGAATTTAGTTACAATTTCATAATACAATATCTAGTGTAAATGAGAACTTGTGATATTGTTAAAGATGGACAATATGGAAAACTTGTGAAGAAGATTTGTGAGCCTTCTCGGTTACATATGATGGTAGATTTTCTTTTGTTACAATTTAGGGAAAAATCTTGTAGGTTTCTATGTAAAAGAAGGTGCAATAGTTATGCCGATTGTATTTTATAAATTATTTTATATGATTTTGAAGGGTTGAAAAAATTTGCTTGCATTGATGGGGCAGGTTTGTTAGTCTACATATCTTATTTTAAAAGCTTGAGGTTGAATAATCTACAACCATTGTTGCATTTGTATGTTCCATATCTAGCCTGGCTCTAATGTTGACTATGTTTTTCCAATAGATCAGATACTCAGATTTGCTATGAGTCTTTATTATGTGGTATAAAAAATTTTAATTATCATCATTAGTTAATATTCCAACAATTTTGCTCTTATGATGGATCAAAAAAATATTCAAGCCATTCTCCCCTTAGATAGCTCCCCAAAAGGACTTGAAACACCTTCTAGTTAACATTCAAGCAATTCTCCACCAAAGCGAGGACGAAGAGAACTCAAAATGCTGAGCATTTCAAACATCCCTGAGCAAACTATCACCATATTCATTTCCAATTTAGACAGCCAAAAGATTTACAAAACACATAAAATCTTAAGGAAATTGTAAAAAAGGTTAATAAATAAAGATCATTGCTATTTTTTTATTTATATTTTGAATCATTCATAAAAATAAAAAGAATAAAAACCAATAACATATTTTAAGGAAAAGAATGAAACACCTTACCAATGTTAATAGATTTGAAAGATTGATGAGGTTCAATTTGTCTACTTCTATTGAAGTCGCAAATTTTTGCCTGAAAATGATCATTTCTAAACTTCAGCAAAATATTCTCAGGCCTCAGATCTCCATGAATAATTTTATTTTCATGAATTTGAGAAATACCTTTTAAGATATTTCTGCATTGAAGAAAAAGAATCCATTAGTCTTTTATATGAAAGTTAAAAAAATTTAAGACCTTGACATTTGTAAAAATAGTACAACAAGAAATATTTCAATATATTACAAAACTTAAGAGAAACAATGTGATAACTATAAAAATGCTAATGATGTTACAACTAACCTCATCAATTTCAGAAATTGATCTGTTGGAATCATCTTCTTTTTGAACAGTTTTATTCCCTTTTTCTTGCATAAGTCCTTAATAGATTGCAATTTTTTTCTATGGAACTCATTTTTTATTTGATCTTGTTGGTGCCTTTTCTTTTTCCAGCCAATATAAATTCTTCTAAGTTGATATCATATTCCTCCAATGCAATATATACAAATTTTTCATCTTTTGCATGGCCATAACAATGGATAATATTATGCTCAAAATCTATTTTGCTCAAAATCTTGATTTCTTGTATGGCCATGTCATAATACTTCATTTCCATGCGTTTCCATGCAACAGTCCTGTTGTGACCTATTTCACACATCGCCCCATTGCAAATGGGGACCCCCAAGTTTTGATGTCGCCCTCTGAATTGCCAGTTTAGAGTCCTAAATTTGAATAAGGTTTTGAGAGTCAGTCCGGCCAAGTTGAAATTTTGAACCCATTTGAAAGCTTAAACGCCATGGAAATGCTCAGAAGGCCCAGTAGACGAGGAACGCCATTGCTTTCAATCAATTCTAACACTTCCTATTTTTTAGGGATTCTGCTTTTTTGCTTTTTGCTTTTTTTGATTTTCGGCATTTTTCGGCCATTCTGGAGTTCCTATTTTTTAGGGATGCTTTTTGCTTTTTCTATTTTTAGAAAGTTAATATTTTTGGAAAGTTTCTATTTTTGGATTCCATCAGGCAAGAAATCAACATGCCTCCAGATGTCAAAAGAATCAAGGTAAAATGGAAAAAGTTTTGAAAATGGCTAAGTCATGAAGATGGCGCCCTCAAGGAAGGAATGGCATGAAGTCTAAGAAGTCCGCCCTATCTTTGGCATGCCAAAGGTAAGGATTGACAAGCCAAGGCTAAAGTCCGCCCATGGCATGGTGGTCTCCAAGTCCGCCATGGCAAGAAGGAAGCCAAGTTCGCCCTTGGCATGAGGAAGCTAAAGTCCGCCCAAGATGTTTGAAGAGAGGTGGATGGCACAAGACAAGGAAAGTCCGCCCATGGCATGGAGAGAGCCAAGTCCGCCCATGGCACAAAATGGTCAAATTCCACCCAAAAGGGTCAACAACATGAAGTCTAGCAAGTCCGCCCAGCATAAAGGAAAATGGCAAGAGGTCTATGAAGTCCGCCATATGCTAAAATGGCAAGAAGTCCATGAAGTCTGCCCCAAGAAGCGTGGAGAAGGGTAAAAATATGAAGGGGTTCACTCCAAGATGTTTGGAAGGGGTAAAATTGCAAGGAAAAATTGCCTTATGTGGAATTAAATGGCCAATACAAATGAAGTTTGCCATTGGACGAGGCACGAATAAAATTTTCCATGGCAAGAAAAGTGTGAAGTTCGCCTAAGACAAATGGAGAATAAAATACGCCATTGGCAAGGAATTATAAGAAGTTTGTCCAACTTTGAAAGGTAAATTTTTCTAAAGCATGAAAAACGGAGAAATGTCCAGAGGAAGAAGAGATTTGGCCGGCACGAAAATCACTCCTCAACACAACGGAATGAAATTCTTTGGCATAAAATGAAGAGTGTTTGACAGAGCAACCATGAAGTCTACCCCTCTCAGCCTGGAAAAATTCCTAAGGCACTAATAAAAAATGGCAAAGTGGCAGAGATGTCCAAGTTCGCCCAACCCAAAAGATGAGTCGTTTGGCTAAATAAAAATGTCCAAAAGGGTCAGAACTCTGCCTAGAAAGTTGAAATTTGGCAGGTGAACTATTGAGCACATTTTAGCTAGGCAGATGATTGGAAAAGAGATATTTTGCCTCAGAAAAACGGACTTAGCCATGTATCAAGGTTAAATGGGTTGGAATTTTAAATATTTTAATATTTTTAATTATTTCGCAACACTTAGGGAATTTTAATTAAAAAATTCGAAGTCTGGAGATTATTTGGAGGATTAAATTATTCTGCCTCAGATAAATTGCCGTGATTCAAAGATTTAAAGAACGTTGGAAAATTAATTTTAAACAATTAATTTAATATCTTTTGATATTTTCTCCAACACTTAGGCAATTTTTTGAAATTCGAAAATCTCAAACGAAGATGGCACAGAGATAAAAATTAGAAACTTGCCAATCTGAGAAGAAAAACATTTCTAAAAATTGGAAGAAAATCAGAGAAAAGAAAGCAATTCCTTGAGGAAAATCGCACTTCTCAGCCATAAAATGAGTTTCAGCAACTCATTTCTTCACAATTTCGGTTGAGAGGAGGCTATCTTTCTCGAATCTTCTGGGAATAGTTTGCGAAAGTGCAAGTAACGTTGCTGTGAGTATCAAGGAAGTAATTTATTATTGACAGGCATAATTTTTAGAGAGAAATAATTTATTTCTTTGCTGAAAATCGTACTTCCCAGCATATTGGCGCACTTCCTCTGGCAGATTTTCAGAATTTTAAAATTCATTTGCAGCTAGAACACAATCTTTGAGGTTTGGAAATTAATCGACAATGTGTTTGCACCTCATTGATATCTTCTACTTCATTTCTGGCACGAACTTCATTCATAAATAGGCGAATTTGATTACTTTCAGCTTGCTTTTTGACAGAAATTTTAATTTAATAAGCCGAAAGTGCGATTTTGTCCAAACTACACTCGGAGTAATTTGATTTTAAAAGTTCTTATATTAATGTTAAGTATTTTGTACTTGCAGGTTGACAGTCAATCAAGAAGAGACATCCAGGCAAGCACAGATGAAGTTTGCGAACAAACAATCGCAGCCAGAGACTAAAATTAAATCAAAATGGAAGAACGTCTCGGACACCAATCTTGGTCATATAGACCCAGATGAATTCAAGAGAAGAGTATATGGGCACAACGGGCCTTTACCCATGCCTGTAACCAGGAGAATGGTAAGAAATGGATTATTTCAAGCTGCCGAATTTCCGCCTGCGCTTGAATGTGCTGAATTAATGGTGGAGTGTGCGCTCCATTATAATGCTGAGTTGAGACAAATTGTGGCGCCTGACGGGAGAATATTGGCACATTTGGGAGAGTTGGCCATACAAGAGGCCTTTGGCATTCCTTCGTATCCTAAGACCACTTATAAAACTAAGGAAGATGCCTAGAGATTGTATGATGAGCAACCTGACCTTTGTGCCGCCAACATCAACAAGTCATGGCTGGACAAGCCTAGGCCGTTGGTCAAGAAGATGCCCAAGAAGTTGATGCGTACGGACTTCAAGGAGGACTACAGAGACATCATTATCTTGTTGAACAGAATAGCAGGTAGTCCTTTGGGGGTGCCATTTGAGCCATGGATGTACTATTTTATTGAGGACATCACAGAGGGCGTAAAGATGTTTAATTGGTCACGAATGATTAGCAACAACCTCCACGAGCAGCTTGTCAACCTAGAGAAAACAAAAACGTTTTATATGAGTTCTTATGTCATCTACATGTTGAATAGGACTTACAAGTATGTAGGCTTGATATGCAAGGGCACGGTCGGCAGTGGATCAAATGAGCTGAAGGCATATGACTGCTATCCACAATTGTAGTTGAAAGAAAAGGCGCACTTCCGGCGAGCTCATGATGCCTTCCTTATGTATATCACCAGGATACTCCAGGGAGGGACGCATCAACGGTTGACTCCTGAGGCTAAGAAGCTGGTTGGAAAATATGGGTCATGGTTTATACAGTATCCTCGATATACGTACATCAAAATCCAGGGATTCATTGGGAGCCCATATCATTTACCTATTTTCCCAACTAACAAGATGGTCCTGTTGGAAGTACTAAGGCAGCTAGAAGAATTTCAAGGCCTCCAACGAACAAAGCAAAAGGCGGCAGTAACCTTTCCCTTCTTTTTAGGGAACATGCTAGAGTCTTGTCCATCATCACAGGCAGCAAATAGTGCCAGGCTCGAGATTCAGCATTATCCTTTTACTACCTACCCATCAAGGAGCCACTTCGACCTACATCACCACATCAAGACGGTGGATGGAAGGAGGTACAAGCATAGGGTCGAATTGGAAGATTTTTGGCAAATGTTGCGGACAAGTTTGAAGTTAGGCGAAAGATGTGGTCTAGACTGTCAGTCAGTTTGATCAGAGCAACAAAACTTTGTCGAGTGCCGGATCAGTTGGAGGAAGATGGATAGCAGGTACAACCGCACCTTGATGAGAGCTTGCCTTTGCCGGTGGTCAGGTGGTTAGAATCCGAGCACACCGATTTAAATACTTTGATGAGACCTGTCATCAAGTATACACAGTGGCGGGTTGATCAACAGATTCAGGAACTCAGGCGAAAAAGGATAACCTTAACTTATGATATGTTGAGTGAGGCGGAATCCTATTCTTCCAATGCGGATGCATCCCAGGGCGTAGAGATGATAGAGGCCACCACTTCCAAGAAAAGGAAGGAGATAGCTGCAGGCAAGGAGCCAGTTCAGAAGCAGGCTAAGGTAAAGCCTTCACACTCGGCTGCATCTAGGAATATTGAGGAGATGTTGGCTATTGTAGACGCTTCACTGGTTGACATTAGGGATCCTTACCCGATTCCAGAAAATAATATGGAGCCTCAGCCGGACGAAGATGCGCCACCATCTCCCACAGGCACAAAAATATTGGAGTCCGATGATGAAAATGTGGACACCCAAAATGAGGATTTCTAGGAAGGAATGATTTCAGCCCTTAGGGGAATTTTGGACGTCCCTGATAGAGAAGATAGGCTGGAAGATGAAGGCATAGAGCAGCCGATGATCCTGGATTGGCTAAGAGAGAGGTTGAAAGTACAGGCACCAGTGGAGGAGCCAAAAGAGAATGACACTGCTGACTTCTTGGCCAAACTTATGCAGACTGCCGTTAAGAAGCCAGCAAAGAAATTCTCGAGCATACAAAGAGATGGAGCCGGCAACAGGACAGTGCAGATCGCAGTGCCTACAATGGACAGGCCACAGGAGGGCATGGCTCCACAAGATTATGCCATCACAACCATTGACTTGGGCCCAACCATGAAGGGCCAAGAAATTGAAGACTTGGACAATTCAGTGTCCACTATCAAGTCAAGGTTGGCAAAGGAGGTAACCAAGAGGAAGGAGTGCCAGTTAGAAATTGAGCGCCTAAAGGAGTATATCCAGCACTTGATCAAGCCACTTGATTAAGACAACATGGCAGCTTCTCTACTTCCGAACTCTTCATAGGGGGTCGTTAAGGAGATAGAAGAAAACATGGTCACCGTTCGGGAAGCTAGAGAATGGATAGCAGCAAAGGGGACTGAAGCTGAGGCATTTGTGGAGAGGTTGACTCTGGTTTATGATCAGGCCACCGCCCTACTTTCTAGGCTGGCCGCTTTGGCAAAAGTATGGGATAACCTTCCGGATGTGCAAGATAGGATAATCCCTTGCCTTAGGATTCTGAAAGGAGTTCCTAAGCAGGAGCTGATAGACGGAGGTGTTATTGTAGCAAGAGCAGCCTATGACTTCCACACCTGGTATTGGGCCTTGATGGCATGAGGCGAAGTCTTGGAGAGGGTGAAGGTTGATGGTATCAGATTGGAAGAACAGGTCAAAGAAGTTCAGGCCAAACTTCTCAACATGATCGTCGATATCCTGGATAAGGAGGCTCTACGAGAGAATGACCTGCAATTAGAGGTTTTGAAAGGGAAGGTCCAAGAAGGCATCTTCACCATCACTGGACCTATTTTGAAGCAGGATTGGGTCAAATTGGTGAACTTCTTAGGCATCCGAGAGTCTTTTGAGAAGACCAAGCCGGAGTGGGAGGATACCTTTGCCAGATGCGCCGAGAGTGTGGACGGACTAGAATTCAGGATCATAATGCTTCCTCAGGTCACCATGGATGAAGTTGCCTTGATCATGTCCAGATTCATCGAACACATGGCAATGTGGGAGGATCGGGATGTAATTCCTTGATAATAGCTCCAAAGTGCCACATCACCCTGTCAACTCTCTGTTTACTGAAGTCATTTTGGGAAACCCTTATTAGGGTTTATTTGTTTTGATCTTGGTCGTTGGCTCATTTTTAATCTGAGCCGTTTATTCAAATTCATGAACTCTATATAAACTTGATTACTCTCATTTACAATTTGTGAAGTGAGTAGTATAATATTGTTGCGACAAGACTATTTCCGTCAATAAAAGCTCTAGTGCATGATTTGCTTAGAATCACTTTTGTTTTCAAATAGTATGCAAGGTTTAATATTTATCCTTCAACACTTAGAGTAGAATTAGATTAGTATTTCATTTATATGTTTGTTAAGTGGATGATAGATTTGATAGTAGTGGTAGATAAAATTTAGCTCATACTTTTGTCGAATGGATGATTTGTATTCGATGTGCAAAGTTAGTCTGAGCCATTGATTTGTGGATGCTTAACTTCTGTTTGTTTTCAATTCAAACATGAAAATTATTATCACTTCCTTTCAAGATTGCACCCACTTTGCGTAGTTGTCCAAAGGAGGTGAAACAAAGTGTGGTTACCCTATTTTATCTCGTCACTGCCGTCTCTTGAGTTCTTAGGAGTAGTTTAGATTTCTAAACCCTTATCCTTTTGCCCTTTTTTTTGGAATGTCTGAAATACCCATCAAAAAGAGCTTCAATGATAAAATTGTCTAAGTCCTCGACTCGCGAAATGAATTTTCTATAAGTCCCCTTGTGATTACCAGCAAATCACAACGCCCACTGACCTTGTCCATATGTCATAACTTGGCCAAAAGAAACATTGGAGTCATTGTATTATCTTCTAGGTATTTGCAATTACTTTTCAAGAGAGGATAAAGTTTCCTTGGGCATTTTATTCTGTGTATGGTGGCGTATTCAAAACACACACCAACAAGTCCTACACCCAAGGCTTCCTCGATATACAACAGTCCCATTCTTCCCTCTACCAATCTCTTCCATAGTATTAATTTGTTTTTCGTTGAACAATTCTTCCGCCTCCAATAAATGATCAGTCATGCTGTAATTGAAGGTTTATCCATGAACTATTTGAAATGTATCTACAAATAAAATGTAACAAATCAATGAATAGTAAAAAAGTGTTATCTTTATTTCATAATTATTTTGGATATATAAAAATGATATTTAAATGTTCAAATTTTAAAATGCTTATTGTACTTAATAAAAATCTAGCTTATTCTCTTGAATCTAAGTAATCAAATTGATACCACTAGGAACAAATGTGTATTTTTCTTTGCCATTGGAACATGAAAAGAACTCATTAAAATTTATATTGATGGCATGTACATTACCATACCCAAAAATAATATAGAACTTTAAATATATGTTCTACAATAAAACTAATCAAGGCAAACAAAAGAATCTCCTTAGGCTCATCTAATATTTTATATTTTTTTACCTATAGATATATATTTTTTTAATTTAAACCATATATAATATATATTTTCTGATTTTATGTACTACTTTAAAATAGTAGTAATATCTCATGGTTATTTTGGGAGGAGTGATTTACTTGCTTGAGTTGACTAGCACCTCCTAATTTTTTAATTATTAATTATTGATTTTATGTAGGTTATATTTTCAATTTTATATTTTTCCTGGGTTATTATTTATGATATTTTTGATGTGAATATTACTCCTTTTGTGCAAGTGATTGAGACCATATTTTATTCATTTCAATTTTGATGATATTCATATTTCATACCATATAGATATGAATAATTTGAAGTGGCTTTTAATCCATTATTATGCCTTTTCACTTGATAATGGCTTTCAAGTTTAGGTTTTAAAAATGTAGTTGTCTTGCCTCAAAAATATATTTTTATTTGTTTTGTATAAATGAGAATAAATAGGATATCAGTGTGTAAACTTAGTTAAGCTAATTCACATCTTCATTTTCAAATATGAGAAGGTTGAAACTTCATTAAAATAATCTTTAGTCAAGAAATTATAATGGCATATCTATGAAATTTATACTTTAGTGCTATTTCATCAATATTTTTTAAAACAGATATGAATATTATCTATGAGGTTGAACTAGTCTAGTTTATGTCACATGGTTATATTCAAAACTATCTATTTTCAAAAGATAAGTTTGAGAAGGTTGTGGATCCATATGATTTCAACAATATGCGGGTGGCAATTTGGAGATATTTTCTTGTTATAATTATTATCTTTATTATGATGCCCTAATTTGTTCTTAATTAATGGGTGAGGGTTTACTTAGTAATCCATCTAGTGGTTTTATGAGAGGAATTGGTTTTCATTTTCAATATTTGAATGGTACTATAATTTCTATGTCTAGAAAAGTCTTCAAATCCCTATGCCTTCTCCTTGGTCATGCATCTAATGATTCCTACAAATATTATTGCAATAAGTCTTCTCCTTCTTCTAATTTTTATCTTATCCTTATTTTAGGCTCCATGGATGGTGGCTATAGTCTCAAGGAATTAATAAATTCAATTCTATGTGGGTTTTGTTGATGTTATCATGCAGCATCGAGTGTCTATTCCAGCCGTTCTCCTTTACAATGTTGAATAAATTAAATGATAGCCATTGGCTATTTAATTTATAGAGATAACGATTTGATGAAAAGGCACGTCCTTCATATTAAATGATAATTAATTTAAGAGGCTCGAATTTATGAGAAGGTGCGATCTTCAAGGAGGCTGACTTCATGTGTATTGGAAACACGTCTTTTCAAGGAGGTCGACTTATGGTTTTGAAGAGGCACGTCCTCTCCCATCATATTGTATATATGCTCGATGATCTTTCATCGTTTATCGTTAATTCATTCAGTTTGTAGTTCATCACAAGTTCAAGTGCGATTTATGTAGAAGAGCAGATTGCGAATTCTGTAGAAGTGCAGATTATTATTTTGTGTAAGGCTGAGTTTATAATCAGCAAATTATATCATCTTGTATCTGTGTTGCATTAGTTTGTGGTGCTTCTATTTGGCCTTCATATCGGCCTCTTGTAAAAGAGACGATTTGTGTTGACATTCAATATATAAGTGATATATTGTTGCTGGGTTTTTCTCCCTCAAGTGAAGGGTTTTCCCAGGGTATTCTGTAGTGTTATTGTGTCTGATTTTGAATTATTTTTCTGTGCTTTACATCTGATCATAAAACTAACAAGATTAAAGACATGAAATTTCCATAGTCCAAGGGAATGAGTTGGAATGTTTTTGGTAAAAACTTGTGTAGAGTTTTTTGTATCATGCTACAACGAATCATGCTTGTATCCAAACTACAACGACTCTACCTAAGAAATCATGCTTGTATCCAAAATAATCCTCCACAAACTGATTTAGTGGTTTGGAACTTTCAACAATCACTTTTAATTGGTCTTTGACATCTCCATACTATGAGGCAATTAGACCATACACAGTCCATGAAACATGGCATATTCAGTAGTACCAAAACCACCATTTTAGAATTTTCTGCATCAAATATAAAAATGAAAAAAACACAGTTCTATTCTGCATACTATTCTTCTCTATTAGCTTCTATTGTTTGTCAACGTTGATAATAAATTCTTCAATGACATGAAAGCTCAATTACAATCTATCATAGAAATAGAAAAAATAGAGACTCAGTTTTGTTACAATTAACGATAACCATATATTTGCCTTGTTTTAACATTGTGTTGTATCCACAATATTCACATCATGGTGAGGTTGGGCACCCACACACATTTCAACACGAGTAAACTAACCATATAGATAAAGTGGTCTACTTTACATGAAGAAACATGAGAACTGGAAGAAAATTGCACATAAAAAAGGGATTTACTTGGATGGCAAATTGAATTGGCTATAGGTATATATTGTGCTTTGCATGTGACTAAAATTTTTGATTCATGGAACAAAATGGCATCTTAAGAAAGGGAACTAACCTGACTGAGAGCATAGGGTATTGCAGAGTACATTCTTGCAGCCCTTTCTCTGTAGAACACAGTTCTCTCCACTGCAACTATAGGCTGCACAGTTGAACAACTATTGACGCCTAAGAAGATTACAAATCTATATAAGGCACCCGCAACAATAAATAGATTGGTGTTGTTGGTCCTGATGTTCAAAAAATGTCTAGTTAGCTAATAAGGTAATCAGAAGCTAGGTATTCACTAGGGCTAGAAACAGGTCATTTGATATTTTGGTAGTCTGTGCAGCTAAAATGTTTGGAAAGTAGGATGTCTTGAATGGAACTAAATACGATTTTGTGCCAACCTTCCAAAATATTAAGTAAAGCAGACAAGTGTGAATAAGTATCTAACACTATTATAGTCAGGGCTACACCAGTAAATCCACCATTGCTTCCAGAAACAAGACTTGAATTGTCCAAAGAATGACTGAGAATACTGGGTTAGAAAGTGAAGTTCTTCTGCTTGTGGGGGTGGAGTATTGAGCTCTTTCACCAATGCTTTGTTTCGCCTGAATATTTAAAAAATGACTTAATGTCAAATATTAGTTTCAGTTGTGCATTGGCTTCTCTTCTGTCCGTGTGTCTCCGTGGTTGCAAATTGATGCCAAAGATTTGTTTCCTAAACTTGCAGTTATTGGGCAGGGTTCTTCTGGAGAAGTGTACGAGGGTTTATGGCTTGGAGTGAAGGTTGCTATTAAGGAGATCCTCATATTTTGCGAGGATTTCGACTCTCTACTCCAAGTGGAAATTGTCTTGCACGCAAAGCTACAAAACCCTTTCATTGTTCAATTGATAGGTGCGTGTTTGACAAAAAAACATTGATTAAGGGTACGGGCAAGTTAAGCTGTGTGATTTTGGGGAGTCCGATTTAAGGCTTTACAGTTTCCGGTCCCCTGAAGTCAGCAGGGGAACTTGTTACTGGAGGGCATTGGAAGTCTTCCAATATCCCCAAGAAGGTTTTTCTAACAGGGATGCAGCCCTTTGAGGGAGTGGATACCAGGAATGTCTACGGACTAATAATACAAAACAAAAGGCCGAAATAACAATACAATGATGGCAAGGTAGACACGAAATGGATTTGCTTAAAAAAAAAGCCTAGAAAATTTGAAGCAGATGTAAATGGTTTTTGTAGAGTAGAAGGTTAAAAAAATACAATAAATCGAAATCATGGGAAGTGGCTTACCTACAGATTCTGCGGAAATTGTGTCGACCTGTCAATGATGCCAATGAGAGAAAATGGGCAGAGGTCGCAAGAAATTTTCAGGAAACCCCAAGTTGTGTACTGTTGCTGGTTAATCTTGCTGCTTCAATCTGTAAGAATGGGGAAAATCAAATAGATTAGATAAAGTGACAACCAACACTTCTAAACTATTATCCCAATCTAAACAAGAGAATACAAACAAAGAGAGCAATCAAAATGAAAGCAAATGAAATAAAGCACTCCCCTTTAAAGTTGATTCTTTCTCTTGTCTCTCCTATTTCTTCTTATGCCAATATTGCCCTCAGATTTGTTGATGAAGTTGTACAAATACCTGCAAATAGTAAGCAAGAAAGTTGGAGATAATGACTATTGAATTGAAAATGGAGGGGAAGGGTTGCTTTTATAGACAACCATTTGAATGGACGGATGAGATTGATCTTCTAGAAATATTCTAAGATCAACGGATGAGGATTCATGAGAGAGAAGTTACAAAATGGATGGCCAAGATCGAGTTTCTAGAAAGATGCCAAGATCTACGGTTGAGAATTGATGGAACCAGAATATGCCATGCATGGAAAAGATATGACGCCGACGGCTATGACGCCTGACGGCTATGACAGACATGCAGGACATGCAGACTATGACATGAAATAATGACAGGGGATCTTTGACCAAAATAGAGGGTTAAATAATTTATTTTAAATTATTTATTCGAAAATGGAAGAGGATGACAAGTGGCAAATAAATAATTTATTTTAAATTATTTATTTGAAGGAAATGAAAAAGGAGATTCAATTAAATTCATAAATTTAATTAAAGTAAGAAATATAAATTGAATATGGATAATTCATTTGGATCAATTATTTAAAGGAGAAGAATGACACATAATTAAATAATTTCGTCAATTATTTAATTATAGAAGAATAAAAGGTCAAATAATAATTATTATCTGACTATGGACATGTGATGAAATATAAATAATTAAATAAATAATGATTTATCTAATTATTGAAGAAAGGGGTATTAGTGACGTAATTAATTTATTTTAATTGATCAGGATAGAATAAATATTAGAAAGTGAATTAATTAAATAATTAAAAAATCATTTAATTAATAAAGGAATATGATCAAGAATAATTACATAATTAAAATTATTTAATTATTAGAGAATGATGACTAAGGAAAAATGTTGCTTGTAGACTTTAGGACATTTTTCAGTGTCTACACAATCTATTCACAGTAAAGGGATGGAAAGCATTAGCGGCGGGGGAAGCAGTAAAATATGGAGTGGAAACCATTAACGGCGAGAGAAATGCGACTTACCTAAAGATTCTGCACAAATCTCTATTGATGTCGCTGATAAAAAAAGGTCACGAAAGTAGGCCAGATATTAGCAGAAGGCAGATATTTTGTAAGGCTGATAAAAACATAAAATAAAACTTAATTAAAAATATAATGCTATGATCCTCACATGAAACAGAAATAAACATTAAAATGTTAATTTGAGAAACAAATAAATCCATCCTCACAGTTACCAAAAATTTCATGACATCTTCGATTTAATCATAAGTTTGTTTAAATAGTCAATTATGGCATCCACAAAACTAGATACAACATCAAAGTGTCCAAATACAAATCTCAAGTACGAAGCCATTTACAAGGTTAAAAAGAGGGTACCAACTGGAATCCCTTCTATACCTTTTAGACAATTTCAAAAAAATTACTTATTCAAACCTTGAAGAAATCAAAGAGAAGCAATGAAAAAAGAAGTACACTAAGAAAAAATTAAGATAGATTTATGAAATTAAGCGAACAGAGACTACTATATTTGCAGAATATTGAATAGAGTGTAACATAACTTCATAATCAGAGTTATTTTTGCATAAATAAAGTAAACCTATCTATCTAACATGCACAAGCATTCATTCAATTTTATAGGAATCAAGTTCCCTTGGTATAAGATCACATTATCATATGTATTATTTTTTCGATCATTGTTGCATTAAACCTCATAAAACAGAAGATGAGTGCATTTGCAAAGTAGGTAGAAATCCAAATGAGAACAGTGAGAAAAGGAGGGCACAATAAAATAGTGTTACAAATTAAAAGGAATTCATTCTTGGTTTATGATAGATCATAAAACGTGTCCCAAAACATTGATTAAGTGGATGTACTTTCAAGCCCCATTGACCGACTTTGATCATTGCTAAACGGTAGTACACTTTCTTGCTTTCTAGAAGAAATAATTTATGAGAAATGTAGAAAATAATCTAAGAAGGACCACTGATGAAAGAAAATTATGGAACAACGATACTAGAAATCACAAGGAATTCTCAGTTGATGATGACAATTTGATTCCTCTTGATAATATTAACTTATTTTTACTGGCAAAAAATTATTGTTGAATGTTGAACTATTTGATGTTTAAGAATAGATTTTGAAAGCTAATGATTTTCATGGAATCAAGATTCAAGGAGATAAACCTCATTTCAGCCTGAGGGAGTTGATGACAGGCAAGAAGTGGAATTTCTTATAGAAGCTAAATCAAGAAATATCAAACAAATATGTCAGTTCCTCTTGAGGCAAAAGAAAATTGTCAATTATATTGGCTTTATAGGAAGAGACCGCCCATCCTATTCCTATAGTAATCAAAATTGATTTTTTTAAAGAATAAGCATTAAAATAGCACTTCCAATCAACCCCATTTCAACCTAGGGGAGTTGATGACAGGAAAGAAGTGGAATTGATTATAGAAGGTAAATCAAGAAATATCAAACAAAAATTGAGTTGGTGTCTCTTGATGCAAAAGAACATTAATGTCAATTATATTGGATTTATAGGAAGAGACCTCCCATCTTGTTCTTATACTAATCAAAATTGCACTAAAATTAGCACTTCCAATCAAACACACAATACCAGAAGAACACAGTTTGTAAAAAGTGAGCTTATTTTGATAGTAGTTTTGTCAATAAGGCGTTAGTTTTCCGATAAGCCCTTTTTTAGTTATCGGCAAGTCGGGAGATTTGAGAATCGAGGCAGTAGTTCAAAAATGTGATGTTCTTATGATGATAGTTGTGTCGATAAGGTGTTAATTGAATCTTTTGGGAACCGAGGAAGTGATTCTAAAAGATGAGGTTCTTGCGATGAGAGTTTTGTCGATAAGGCGTTAGTTGTAACTCTTTTTGAAATGAATTAGGCCTTGTTATCAATACGTCAGAAGAATTAATTCCTAAAATTAATGACTTGATTGTGCCATAATATTGTAAATTTAAAAATAGCTCTAATTTTAACCCTAACCCTAATTATAGCCATAACCCTAAGCTTGATTATAATTCAAACCCTAACTATAACCTTGACTATAATTCAAACCCTAATTGAACTCTAACCCTATCTCTATTTTGAACCCTAAACCTAACTATAACTTTAATTCTAATCCTAATTCTAACTATGATTTTAACCCTAACCCTAACCCTAACTCTATCCCTAACCCTAGCTATAATTCTAATGCTTACCCTAACTATAATTCTTACCCTAATTCTAATAGTAACCTAATTAAAACAATTTTGAATATTTTGAAATCCATATATATTTTTTTATGTTTTTTTTAAACTCATGCTTTTAATTTAAAAATTAATTCTAACTATAATTTAACCCTAAAATTATGTTTTCTTGATTTGTGCTAACCTCTTGCTGTCAATTTTTCTTGCTCTCTCTGTCATCTGGTTGTGTTTGAATTTCTTGCACACATGGTGGATTCTGCCCCGGGGGTACTCCACGGTCCCCTTGGCCACCCCCGAGTCGTGCCTTGCCTTGTCTCTTGCAGACTCGTGTCTCTCGAGAGACACTCCTGGCAAGACAAGTCTTTTGACTACAGATCTTTCGGTGAAGCCCGTGTCGTCGGTTGGAGTGTCGACGATTGAGATTCCTCCAAAATCCCCTAGGTGGAAAGATATTCTAACCAATAGTAAATAGGACTCCCTCCCTTCACCTCCCCATGGGGATGTGGTTGTATCTGGGACTGAATTTTCTATTTCAGACTTTATTAGTGATAGGATTCTCTCTTCCATGGAGAATATTGTTGTGGGTGGCAAGTTTCTCTCCTTTCAAACTACTATTGATATGGTCAGGAAATGGGTTGTTGTTAAATGGTGACTTAAAGGGAGTGTGGCGATTAATGCTATGTTTGGTGGGATTTTCCTTTTCAAGTTCATGGTGGCAGAAGACCTGATATTGATTCTTTCTACTGGACCTTGGGTCTATGGTAAACACAATCTAGCTTTATGCCACTGGAAGCTGGGTTTTAACTCGGATGTGGATCTCAATAAGTCAGCCCCGATTTGGATCTGCCTCCCTGGGTTACCCCTGGAATTCTGGGATGAATTGATCTTTAAAAGCATTGGGGATTCTTTGGGACACTTCATTGCCACTTATTCCATTACCAGATCGATGTCCAGGTTAGTATTTGCCTAATTTTGTGAGAATATTTATGTGAATAAATCTATGCCTAACTCTGTGAAGCTCTGCTCCAAATTTGGGTCCTAGGTTCAACCGGTGTGCTATGAAAATGTTGTTATTTACTGTCAGAAGTGTGCCAAACCTGGGCACCTTATTTCAGACTGCAAGTCTTCTTTTATTAAGAACCCAAACAAGGGAGACTCTTCTACTCCTTCTAGTACTTCTTCTGGAAGTGTTGTTCGTCCCTTTGTTGGTTATGCTTCCTTGGTAGCAACTTCTGATATCCCTAGCTCTAAGACCTCATTGCTTGAGTTAGTGGCCAATGATGAACTCCCTTTTCTTGGTGCTCCTATGCTTATGTCTGTGACCAATATTTCTCCAGTTGTGGATCTTTCCAGTCTATCCTAAACTGAGAAGGTGGTTATCAACATGCTAGAAGTAGATAACCTTGCTTCTAACATGGATTTAGAGGATGAAGTTCTTACTGGTGATGCGTTGTTAGAAGTGGCTTCTACTGGTACTAGTGAGACTTTCGGTGAATAGGGTTAAATTTGGGAGGATCGAAGCTTGGGTGAGACGTCCACTTTCATTTTGGATGGCTCGATTCAGGTGCCTGTTGTAGATGAAGAGAACTAGATGACCTCGAAGAAAAGAGGAAGGAAGAAAAAGGTTGATGTGGGCGAAGACTCGAAGCCGGGAAGGCCAAGCCATAGATCCACACGTCTGCATGAAACCACAAATGAGATTGCCTTGGGAAAATAGAGGGTATTGGTGATGTCTTCTAAAAAAGGTCAAAAATGAAGGTAATGTCTTGGAACATGCATGGGATGAATAGCTCCCATAAGCAACTTGGTTTAAAAAACTATGTTCTTGAACAGAAGTTAGATGTCCTTCTCCTTCAAGAAACCAAAATGGAGAAAGAAAATTTTGATAATTTTGCTAAGTACGTCTGGCCTGGGGCCTCTGGAGGTATAGTGGTTCTTTGGGACCCTTCTAGATTAAATGGCACTAAACTATTCAGTTGCAAGAATAGTGTCAGCGAATCTTTTAACTTCAATGGTGGCTCTTAGTCATTCATTAATGTTTATGCACCCAACCAAAGGAATACTAGAATGGCTCTATGGTTGACTCTTGTTGATTGGATTAAAAACAATTCTAGATTTTGTTGGTTGGTTGTTGGGGATTTCAACTCCCCCTATTCCCCTATGAGAAAAGTGGTGGCCTGATTGACTATTCAAACAGTATGGTTGATCTAGCTAACTTTTTGAGTTCTACAGGCTTGATCGATATTGATTTGTTGGGGTGAAGACCTGGTCCAAGTTAGGTTGGATAGATTCCTTTGCACTAGTAACTGGTTTGGGTTGCTTAGGGCCACTTTATGGGCTCTACCTAGGACTTTTTTTTATCATAGTCCTCTACTTCTAACTTTGTGTGACCAGTTTGTTGCTGGGCCTTATCCCTTCCACTTTGAAATCATGTGGAATTCCCATCTTGATTTCAAATTGAAAATTGTTGATTGGTGGAATATCCCAATGTGTGGCTCCCACATGTTTCGAATCTTTTTTAAACTAAAGCACATTAAATATATGGTGAAGGGCTAGAACAAAAGGGTCTTTGGGGATGTTTTCCAACATAAGAAAGTCACTGGGGACAAGTTGACAAGAATTCAAAAAAGAATGGAGGAGGGGGATATCAGGCTCTCCACTTGCAGCCAGGAGAAAGAGATCTGGAGAGAATGGGAACAAATCCTTAAGAAAGAGATCTTTTGGAAGCAGAAATCCAGGGTGCAATGGCTAAAAGAGGGAGATAGGAATACCTCTTTCTTTCATGTTTCAGTGGTTAAACACAAGAGAAGGAACCAGATAAACAAGTTGCACAATGCTCAGGGTGAGGTTGTCTACACACCCTCCCTTATTGGTTTGGTGGCTATAGACTATTTCCAAAAGGCTTATGAGACTCCGGTTGATGCTCCTAATTTGTCTCTTGACAGTCAGTTGCTTGACTCACTTGTGAATCTTATTTCTCAAGAGGATAATTTGGGAATCCTCAGTGTTGTCACACCCGAGGAGGTTAAGATAGCTACCTTTAGTATGGGGGCTTTCAAAGCTTTGGGCCCTGATGGTTTCCCTCTAGCTTTCTTTTAGACTCGGGAGATAGTCGAGGAGGACCTTGTCCTAGTTGCTCAAAATTTCTTCAAATCGAGAAGATTCTTAAGAAACTCAATCACACTTTCATTGCTCGTATCCCCAAGATAGTTGAGCCTCAACATATGACTTATTTCTTCCCTATCAGCCTTTGCAATATTATTTATAAAATTCTCTCTAAGATTTTGGTCAACCGCATCAAACCACTGCTTGATAAAATAATCAGCTCAAACCAGAAAGGTTTTGTGCCTGGTAGACATATTTTGGATGCTACTATCACTACACATGAACTAATCCACTCTATGGATAGATGCAACTATTGTAGTATGACCCTTAAGCTTGATATCTCTAAGGCTTATGATAAGGTTATCTGGAATTTTGTCCCTAAAGTTCATGCTCAGTTTGGTTTCAATCATTTTGTGATCAATCTTATCATGGAATGTATTACAACTATTAAGTACTTTGTTTTGGTTAATGGTTCTCCTTTTGGGTTCTTTCATGTTGGGAAAGGAATCAAATAGCCCGAGACCCCTTGTCCCCCTATTTTTTTATAATGGTGGCAGATGTTCTAAGTAAGAACTTCTCAAGTATTTTGTCGAAGGGGTGTATAAAAGGAATTAAGGAGGCTTCTACCCTTGATCCGACTGTGATCCAACAATTTGTGGATGATACTTTCCTATTTGGGAAAGCCTCAATGCTGGAAGCCAGGAAATGGAAAATTTTTCTCAATAACTATGCTACTAGTTATGGTCAATGCATAATCTGCAACAAGAGCATGATTTAATTCTTTAACAACACTCTTAATCTACAAGCCTGGGTTATTGTTGTTTTGGGTTGTCATAGTGGTTCTCTCCCTTTGGTGTATCTTGGGTTACCCCTCACGATCAAAGAAGTCACCCTGGAGTTTTGGAATTCTATCTTGGAGAAAATCCAATGACAACTTGTTGGTTGGAAGGGCTCCTTACTCAGTCATGTGGGTAAGCAACAACTTCTTTCTATTGTTCTTCACGGCATACCTGTCTTTTTCCTATCCCTATTTAAGATGCCTAGATATATTGCTAAAAATTTGAGAAGATCCAAAGGTATTTTCTTTGGTTGGGTACTAAGGAAAAAAAGAAGCTCGCTTTGGTAAAGTGGGATAGGGTTTGCCAATCGAAATGTTGTAGTGGTCTTGGGATAAGATCCATTTCCAATTCTAATAAGCTCTCATGGCCAAGGTGGGTTGGGACCATTTGAGAGATAGGAAGGATTGGTGTGAAATAATGAATGCTAAATACCTTTTGAACCGGTCGATGATTGACTACCTTTCAGAAGCCCACCTTCGGGATCCTTGGTTTGGAAGGGGGTCTGCAGCCTTTAGGATCTTTTGAGGAAAGGGATCAAATGGAAGATAGTTAATGGTAATAAAATAAGATTATGGGAAGATATTTGTTTACTTGACTCTCCCTTGGACTCTTCTGATTTTAGATCCCTTAAGGGTTGGGCGCAACAGGTGTTTGGTATATATATTTGTGATTACTTGACTGGGCCCTTGAGAGCTAAGAAATGGAAGGATATTAGTAGTTGTTGCCCTTTAGCCCCAAATTTGTGTTCTCTTGCCTTGAAGCTGCAGGAATTGCTTTCTCTCACCAGATTATCCCTTTCCCACTATGTGGATGAATTCTTCTAGATCCATGATTAACAAGGTGATCTTACTGTGAAATCTGCTTACAGTTAGCTAACTAACCTAGGAACGGTCAATGTTCTATGGAAAAGGTTTGGAATCGAAACATGATACCAAAAATCAATTTCTTCTGGTGGACTATTTGTCATAATAGGATTCTTACTCGGGACAATCTAAGATTGAGGGGATTCCAAATCCCCAACAAATGTTCATTGTGTAAATACAATGAAGAATTGGTCGATCATTTATTGTTACACTACCCCTTTGTTGTTGAGGTGTGGGAGTTGTCGCTTAAAAGATTAGGGATTCAGTGGATTATGTGCAAGGACATCAAATCCTTTTTGTTAAGTTGGACTGGACCCTTCTCCCATCCTCTAACTAATGAAATTTGGAACCAAGTTCCTCCCATTTTATGCCGGTGTCTATGGAAGGAGAGGAACAACAGGATATTCAGGAACACTAAGATGAACCCGAAAGAGGTGTTCGGTGTTGGTGCTCATCTCATTGAGGAAAAAATCTCTCTTTTCAAAGGTAAAATCTTGGATATAGGACCGATGGAGATAGAAATAAGCACAACTAAAGCTTGGTATCATAACTTGGATGTTAATTCTTATGACAACTCCAAATTTTTAGCCCGAAGAGCCACTATTTGGAAACCCCCTAACAGGGGTTGATTCAAACTGGATTTTGATGGGGCTGCTAAGGGCAACCTGTGCAGAGCAAGTATAAGAGGAGTGATTAGGGACCACATAAGAAATTTAGTGGTTGGTTATGTGAGGGGGATCGGTCTTCACTCTTCAATGTTAGTTGAAGCTCGTGCATTGTTAAAGGGCTTACAAATAGTTGTTTCCTTAGGGATAAAGAACCTGCACATCGAAGGGGACTCGAAGTCAATTATCGATGTTATTAATTATGGCAGACTATTGGGTTGGAACACTAAGGATATTCTTCTTGACATTAGATTCCTTATGTCTAAGCTAAAATTAAATGTGGCTAGTCATATCTACAGAGAGGGGAACCAAGTTGCTAATGCCCTAGCCAATTTTAGCACACATTGGAAATTGTCCAAATGTTGGTGTGACCTAAGCATACTACCACCTAATATTCATAATATAATAGTGAAGGAACAAAGCCCTTACTTGACCTATGATGAAAACACCACATATGCTTAGATGGATTTCTGGGGGACCCACTTGCTTTTTTATTGGGCTTAGTGGTCTTTTTCTGGTGGTGAGATGGATGATTAGTTGTATCGATTGGATGGATATCAAGTGGATTTTTTCAAATTTTATGATGGAGCCCATGTTAAACAAAGAAATCATGTTTTGTTGCGGCAAGTACCAGTTATTTATTTCACAATTGGACTGTACTTGTTGTAATCTCCTAATGGGGATCTACTTAAACTCTCGAAATTTCAAATTCGTGTTTATAGATTTTGATGCGACTTGTAATTATGAGACTAAACTCCTTTTTGGCTTGTATTTTTCGCTAATATGGCTCTATTCCTTATGAATTTTTTCAGTGGGGTTTCTAAATTTGGCCAACTCTTAAACGCTATCTTTTTGGAGGTTTCTTTTTTTGGCCCCATGGCTAATTTTCCTAGATTTATGTGCTCTTGCGACATGGAAGGCAATCCTTACATGCTTGTTACATACTTTTTACTTAGTCGATGGTGCAAAGTGATCCCTAGTAATGGTTCTGCTAAGATGGTTACTGAGAAGTTTTCTACTCATGTGTGTGATATGTCCTTAGGATTGATTACCAATTATTACCGTTCACGGCTTAAATGCCTTATTATGTGGGTGAATTTTCATCTTGCTATTATATCTAACCTTCTTGGTTATCATAGTTCCTGGTTTTACTGTGTGTAGTGCAACATCATGGGGGGTGATAGAGTGCGAACGAAGCTGGATAATTACAATGAATTTCGCAAGGATCCGCTTGTCTAGCACATTTGTGTTGAAGGTGGCATAGCTCCTCTGATGGAGAGTCTTGTGGGTCATGACCCTAATCTTTTGACTCAGTTTGTCAATTCTTGGAAGAATCGTCATGTGTCCATGGGAGGTATTTCCTTCACTGTGGATGAGGATGTGATTGCGTAGGCGACGGGTCTCCAGAGCACTGGTATGAAGCATCCTAAACATTCTAAGACCCAAGATAATGAGAGTATGAATATTTTTTTTGTGGGAGATGAGGTGCCAGTGCGTAACTAGTCTAGTTTCGAGCGAGAGGCTCTTTCGCAATCGTGGAACCAGGTGTGTTTGGCATTGATGAAATATGTCACGTTGGAAGGAAGGTACAAGACCTATTACTTCTACCATTTCCCTTTGTTAAATCATCTTAGACATAAGGTCCTTATGAGCTTTCCCATCTTCCTGCTTATGGACCTTGAAAGTTATGTTGAAAAATGTACCGCTTCGGTTACTTCTAACCCTAATGAACCTACTCCTCTACCTCTCCATCAGGGTCTTATCCTAAGACTCTACCATTTTCATCTGGCTTTATGCCCACTGAAACCTATTTTGGTCGTCTGAATTGAGGAAATTGAGCCCCCTACTGAGCCCAACTTATCCCCTACCGAGTCAAAAGGCCTTGTCAGGAAGATTCACCCGATCCCTGTTGATTTTGTAAAACCCAAACCTGCTACTAAAAAACTCAAAGGGTTTGAAGGAACTGCCCATACCAGTACAACGACTAGCCTATGTGACCTAAAATCTACCCCTGCTAAGACTCCCAAAAGGCCTGGCCTGAAAATGAAAGCTAAGGAGGAGAAGGTACCCCCAAAAATAGGGAAAAATGTTGCGAGCAAGGACTCTTTGGGTGATATGGTGGTGGCGGAGACCGTGGTTATTGGTTGTGATGCCATCATTAGGCACTCTGGCAGATTGGCAAAGAACGAGAAAAAGTGCAGATGAGAGACTTGGAGATGGAAGAGGAGCTGTCGGACAACAAAGATAGCATAGTTGAGGAAGTGTCGGAGGGGGAAGAAGGGGAAAAATCTTGTGGTCCCTCTCCCATTCCTAACAAGGGTAAAGCTCAGATTGAGGTTTCAACCTCCCACTCGTCGAAGCTATTGGAGATGGAGCATAATGATCCTGACTACACTATGGGTGGTGGAGAGGAGTTGGGCATGTTGAAAGAAAGACTGGACATCCTAGAGAAAAAATTCTATGGGTTGACCCGATTCACGGTCAGGATGATTCACTGTGTCATGAGTACCTTGTCGGCAACCATGAAGGATGAAATGGAAAGGAAGAAGACTAAAGACCACCAGGAATGGGTCGGTGAAGATATGGTTCAGCTGTTGTCTAAGAACTGGGAGAAGGCCAGCTAATCTGTTGCAAGTTTGTTGTTGGTCTGTGTTTGTTGTTTGTTCGCGTTTTATTTCGTTTAGGTGTTTTTTTGGTGTGGTTTTTTGTTTAACGCTTTTTGATCTAGAACTTTATGGCCCTTGTGGCTCTTTGTGAAGGGTACGATGCCCTGAAAATGTTGCTTACTTTATCAAAATATTATGTTTTCTTTTCTAAGTTTATTAACATTTTCTACCACTTACTTGACTAATATAGTTGTTTAAAAAAAAATAGTTTACATACCCATTTTTTAAATAAGAAAAAACAATGCCCATTTTAACAACTTGTCCCTTCTAACTGTTGTTTATCTTATTATAGATATTATTTGTTTATTTTTTGGGTGTTCTAAAATTCTAAAATATTTTAGATGATATAATTTGACTTGTTATATTTTTATATAGTTCTCTATATGATATAATATTTTAATTTATTATAATATATCATCTTATTACAATATTTTGCTATAGAAATATTTATTAATTTAGAATATTTTATAATATAAATATAAAATATATTGTTAGAATTTTTATCTTCAAATATTTATAGAAACCAATTTAACTTAAGATATTTTTAGAATTGTGATTATATTTTTTATTCAAAAATGCATTGTTAAAACCATTTTCCTCTTGGTGGCTGCCACTCAACATTAGCATTGTCTTGTTTCATTTATACTTAAAAGTAAATTTGTAGCTATTAATTTTCATGATATTTTTACTTTTGAAATTTGTTGATTCAAATAACTAAATTAATTTACAAGTTTATTTTGGGAATCTGTATAATTTCATTTTTATTTATTCTTATGAAAACTTTAAATATTAGTTTTAATTTTTTTATAAAAATATTTATTAATGATCATTCTTTAAATTGTTTTAAAAATTCTTCAAATAATAACTCTTGTCAAATGTAGATTAAATTTATAATATTACATTCTCGGAGAAATATCCTATGCTATATTTAAATAAATTTACATACTACTATGGAAATCTATTGTTGAACCCAAAAACTTTAGGTTATAACTAAAGAAGATACAACTTTATATAAAGAAAGGGTTAGAATTGTATAGCTAACTGAATAATTTAAAATTAATAATGCTTCCTCTTAGATTATGAAAGAAATAGAAGAAATAAATACAATTGAAAATAATGAGACTTCCCTTTTCATTTTCCACTATTACTGCACTATTGTAATGGAAGTGCATTAATGGCCCTTATCTAGTGAAATTTCCTTGCCAAATAGATGGAAGAGAAATAATTTTTTAAAAATGTTTTGTTATAAAATTGGCATCTATAAAAATTTAAATAGAAAAACTATTTCAGTTCTCATTGGTTAGAAAAAAAAATTATTAATAACTAGTTAAGAACATGTCGTGCCTATAGTTTCCTTGACAGAAACTAAAAACAATTTTCTTTTAATGAAAGCTGTAGTTTTGTTCAAGATTCTATTTTTAATTTTTTTTTTTATATTTTCAATAAAACTTAAATATTATTTTAAATATATTTTAATATTATTTTTGGGAAGATAAATATGAAGCGGTAAACTGAAAGCAAAAAAAAATGGTCACAATTTAAAATAGCATTCAATTAGGGTTAGGATTAGAGTTTTAATTAGAGAAAAAATGATAGTTCTCGACATATTTTATATCTATTAATATTTAATATATGTATGTATAAATACATATATTAAATATTAATATATAAAAAATACGTCAAGAGTTATCATTTTACAAGACTTTGAATTGGTCATGGTCATTGTTGCAAAATTTGCACAATCTAGTTTGCTTTCTGACTTAGATCTTCGTCTTGCTTTGGATTCTTATGATTTCAATTATGGTCTTTTCCCCATAGGGAGTATTATTTCTCATGAAGATTTGAAATATAATGCTTTCTGTAGAGACTTGTTGTCCATTCTCAGGTCAGGTATCACAAGTGATGATTTTGCAAGAATGGTTTTGGACTGTAATGATCTTCATGATAAAGTTTCTCCTGAAATCCTTGCAGCAGGGGTTGACTTATATCTTGCTCTTCAGCTCATATTTGATATTGCTGCCAGGGATAGAACTAACACAAAGGTTCCCGCCTCTATTGTAAAGAAAGAGATATGGCCAACAATGTATAATTCATTGCCTCTATCTCACTATGAGGCTAATACTTCTTCTAAGGAGGAGGATCATTAACTTGATCCCTTGATCATTTTTGCCTACAATGCTTTGCATACTCATCTAGTTGGGCTAGATTGGGGGTTGGTGGGTGGTACATACTTCTTTTTTGGGTTTTTGCCTCTTTTGGATGGGATTCATAGTATGCAATTTCCTCTTTGTAATCGGTCTGGCTCTTCCAAGTTGAGATTGAGAAAAAACTCATGTCTATGTATTACTTTATGTTTAAAATAAATAAATTTTAGTGGCTTTGCCACTTTTATGGAAAAAAAAATACGTACAACTACTTTAAGAATTTATAAAATTATATAATATTTTAAGTAAAAATAAGAAAATTTAAACAAGAGATATATTGTGTCAAGTTGCTTAAATGAGTTGCTAATTTAAATTGCATTTAGAATTGAAGCATGAATTATGAAATGAAATAGCAATAGATATATAATTATATATTGTAAGGTTAAATACTAATCCATTTATAGGTAAAATAGAAAAGTGTAACCTAACATATGACACTTGAGAATTAGATAAGTTAAAAAAATTATTATAGTTGTATAAAGGACAAATAACATTTCCCTAAGATCCATCTAGGCTAACAACATGAAATACAAATAACTCAACATAAATTATCTTGATTTAATTTAAATGAATATAATCTAATGTGGCATGAACACTATCATCTTGGTACAAAACATAGACAACCTAGATGTGTTCATTGTATGAAATTCTATACATACTTGGAGGTCATTATGGGTCTACTCCACACTTTTGGATCAATTCCATGACATATAGATCTATTCTACAACATGCAAAGTTGATCCTATTGATTTCACACTTTTTCTCTCTCATTTGTAGACTTTCTACTTTGCATTAATCATTAAGGACTAACAATTTTTTTTAAATACCTTTATGAGACTACCAAATCATTAGGGAAAAGTTGTACTAGGAAACCCCTTGAAAATACTAGTTTTATTATCATTTTTAAACATTGGAAAACAATTATGTCTTTAAATATCAAGATATAATAAATTGTCACACAAACACGTACCTAGTCAACTCTCAGCACACTATTATGAAATTTATAGGAAATGCATAATAATAGTTGTTTTAATATGCAAAGCGTAATAATAGGGTTTTTAAATATTGAACTCTCAACTTTCATTTAAAAAAAAAATTAAATTAATTAGTTTTGTCAAAGTTAGGGACAAAGTTAAAACATAAAATTTCTATTTCTTATTGTTTATTTTCTAGATTTTACCATTTTAGTTTATTTAACTAGAAATTGCACCTTAGTGTACAATGGGTACGTCGAAGAAGTGTGGAAGGTCAATTAGGATAAATTGTTGTCTATTTTTTGCATATATTTACTAATTACTAATTTTGGTCAATTGGTAGGCCATTTAGCAAATGATGTTTTTATGCAACAAAGGTCTCAATGGAGAATTTATACCTTAAAATCAACTATGCATCCATGTACAAGGATCCAAACATGAATGAAATAAAACCTATGAATTAGGAATATAATCAGGCTCCATTACCAAGAGGCTCATGTTATGTTTGCAATAAGGACGGGGGGATAGAGAGAGGGAGAGATAGGGATGGAAAGAGGGAGAGATAAAGGGGGGAAGAATGAGCGAGAGAGATAGGTATGGAGAGGAATAGGGAGAGATAAAGAGAGAGGAGAGAGGGATAGATAGATATGGAAGAGATAAATCTATAAAGAGGGAGAGAGAGGGAGAGAATGAGAATAAGAATGAGAGAGGGAGAGATAGAAAGATAGAGATAGAGATAGGAAGTGATATATAGAGATGGAGATATATCTAGATCTATAGAGATAGAGGGAGAGATGGAAGAAGAAATATGGAGAGATAGAGATAGAGAGGCAAAGAGATAGATATAAAGGTCTAGGAAGAGGGAGGGGGAGAGAAAGGGAGAGAGATGGATGGATAGAGAGAGGGAGACATGTCTAAAGATAAAGGGGGTGAGAGGAAAATAGAGTGGAGAGGGAGAGGGAGAGGGAGAGATAGAGAGATATAGATGGTGAGGTAGAGTGATAGAGAGATAGAGATATAAGGAGATATAGAGAGAGGAGGAGAGGGGGGAGAGACAAAGAGATAGACAAACATAGAGAATTAGAGATATATAAATAGAGAGGGAGAGAGGGAGAGAGAAGTAGGGAGAGATGAGATATATGGGAAGAGAAAGAGAGAGATAAAGATATATGGAAAGAGAAAGGGAGAGAGGTAGAGATAGAGAGATAGATAGGGGATAGGGAGGGAGAGATGAGGAGAGATACAGAGGGGGTGAGATGAGAGAGAGGGAAGGAGATAGGTACATGAGGGAGAGATAGAGAAGAGGGGGAGAGATAGGTTGAGGAGGAAGAGAGAGAAGAGGAGAGAGGGAGAGACAGGTAGAAGAGGGGGAGGGAGAGAGAGAAAAATATGTATAGAGGGAGAGAGAAGAAGATGAGGGAAAGATAGCTCAAAGAGATAGAGAGGGAGAGATAGAGAGATATATAGGGAGAGGGAGAGGGAGAGGGAGAGGGAGAGGGAGAGATAAAGAGATAGATGGTGAGATAAAGTGATAGAGATATAGATATATAAGGAAGAGAGAGATCCAAATAAAGATATATGAGAAGAGAAAAAGAGAGAGGTAGAGATAGAGAGATAGATAAAAAGATAGGAGAGATATATAATAATATAATAATTTATATACTATTATATATAATAATAAATATAATTATATTAGATATACTTTAATTTTTATTATATAAAATATATATTATATATTAATTATATTTATATGTTAAATTTTTGTATCATATAAACTATAGTAGTTATTAATTATTAATTATAATCATTTTATATATGTTTAATAGTTTTATTAAAAAATATAATATATTATAATAATAAGTATAATTATATTATTTATAATTTATTTTTTATATATAAAATATATACTATCGTGCTTCTCAAAATCCTACATGGAAATTTCAAATCACTCCCAATTTTTTACAGTAGCTTACTTGGCAAGTCCCTTGCTTATAACTTCTGTTTCAAGGCTACATCATCAAATATGATGCCACATCAGCATGCTTTTTGTCAAGGTGTCCAAAAGGGCCCAAAAAAAAGTGAGACTAATACTTGTGCATTCAAAGCATGGGTAGTTGAGTGCCGATGTGGCATCACATGATTGGTTGCTTTTTATATCAAAGGAACACATTTTGTTTAATTATGGGTAGTCAAGTCACAACTATTGGACATTATATAAACAACTACTATCACAATTTTATAAACAACCAACATTCAATTTTAAAAACAATTAACATTAGCATATTACCCATCAATTGCCTATAGAAAAATATTTTTGAGTTAATATGTTAGAAAATACAATTCCATTTGTGCATAGGAAAAAATTATTTTTATTTTCTATTTTCTATAAGTAAAGATATTAAAAATATGATATATGAGTAATGATGACAATCTTAAAACTTAACAACACATACAATGACTTTATATTCTTCTTTTACTTAATAGGCCCTGTATATATTGAAGTCCAGTGCCTATCTAGGTTGACTTTTGAAAGCCATCATCCTCATCTCAATTATGAGTCCATCCTCTACCTCTCCAAAGAACTGATATGTGTATGGAATCTGTCTCAAAAAAGGTTAGAGATGAAGAATTTACAGAGTGGTTCTACCCTCAACCCCAACAATCTTCTAAATTCTTATGACTCACCACAAGGTTCACCTCTATTTTCAGCAGAGACGGTTCAACTTGTAAAGTTTGCACATTTCTAGTTAGAACTTGGACAAGGAGCTCATCTCAAAAATAGGAAATTCTATGAAAAATACAATAGCACACAAACTCTTCCTTAACTGACCATGGTCACTAGATACTTCAAGAGGTGCTTCTAAATAGTGCCTAAAAAGAATTGGTCATTTTCTTTCTAGTGTTGGATAACTCTTTGATCCTAATTACACTCTTGATCATGGAAAGCATGTGAAGGTCATCATTTATCTAGAATGCATTCTTTTGTCTTCTGTTGGAGTAAACCCCTGCAATTGAGGTATCTTTATTTGTTTTGACCATCATTCCTACTTCCAATGCTCTGCACAAACACGATAGACTGAAACCTTCAATCACCGATAGTCTAAAAAATTCAAATGAAAGAATTAAGACAAAAGAAGATTGATCAACCATGAGGAATTAACAATTTGGGGTTTTTCGATGGAGTTTGGAAATCAATGCAAGTTAGGCTTTCAAGATAGAACTCCCTATCTCTAGGATGTATTGAAGCAATTTGCCTATTTTTACATTATCAATCTAGCTTTCCTTGAAAATTAGTCCTTTCCGAACAACATAACAACCAAAAATAAAACTATTTGACCTTAATTAGGTAGATAATAGTAGGTATTTGCCTGCAACAATTGATGTGAAATAATTTTATACCTTTTAAGATGAGTAATCTTAATCGAACAATGTACATATGTAATTTACAAATTACACTAGCAAGATGCTTTTAAGATGCTTCAATTTGTTGTTTTGTTTTTTGTTGGTTGGGATGCTACTGGTTGTTGACTATTTTATTTCGTAGTAGCATTTGGTGACTTTTTGTATAGGGTTTCGGGTCCCTTCAAAACTATATTATGTATTTCTCATTTCAATATAATGCGCAAATTTATGAATCATCACAAATTATAGGTTTAGTTTAAAATCCACAATATTTCAAAGATACTCCACTTGTATTAAAAAGATTGTATTGTAAGATATTGCAATGAGTTACAATGTTTTGACACTAACAAGTCCTCAAAACAAGAATCCACCATAAATGACATGAAGAGTCATGATGCACTAACTTCCTAAAATACCTTAGTCCACTAGGGAGACACCTAAACTATGGGGAGGAAAATCCATTACAACTTTTCCAATTCAACATACAAATGAATAATTCTCCCAAAAATAAAAATACAATGTTTAGTTATCTACAATTAATATTTAAGTATTCTCTAGTACATGGAATAGCTAATAGGCCAATATGTTTTACATCTTATCACCATGTATTTATATCATTCACCTCTCTCCCACTCTTAACATATGGGTGTAGATAAACTTAGAATTTCATGTCAAATCAAAAAAATCCCTTTTTGCTCAACACTCTACACTAGACATTCATTTACACAAGGGATTAGATCTATTAAAAATAAATTTGAGAGTAGATGTATAGGGGATAATATCTTTCAAAGTAAACAAACAACAATTCTAAAAGAAATCCAAGCATGCACATGTATTAGTATCCTTGCCTTCATGTGTAATAAATCTACCCAACATGACTTTCCATTCTTATACACACATGTTATTTGAAGAAAAGGATAATACAATGATAATGCACCAAATTGAAAGATATTGTGTAAGGAGGGAAAAGTGAAAAGGCATCATTCTGGTTATACATGCCATATGCTAGCATATAATAAAATATGTTTCCTACATGAATAAGGCATGGGCACAAAATATCATTTTTAATTATCTTGTATTAGAAAATATATTATTCAATACTTGTAGCCAATAAGACATCATCTTTTATGCATATTAAATCTATCCTTAGTACAATAACCAACATGAAACAATTGACAGCAGGTACGATGGCCCCTTTCTGCAAACTCGATGGTTCCACACACCCATCGAGCCCTCTTCCGCTTGCCTTCAACATTCACATCAACCCTTCATCAGCTGGCAGCGCCAATCTCCTCTTGAGCTCGAGCCTTGTCATGTGAATAGCATTTGTTAAAGAAATTTCTGATATGTTTTCAACAAGTCCATTTTATAGGCTTTCAGCCAGTGTTGATCTCCTCCACACGTTTATATCGACCTCCATTCACCATGCTTTGGTGGGCATAGACACCCTGCGCCAGATCACATTCATGCAATGATGGCGTTCCATGGAGGCGTCCTGAGATTCAAATCTGTTTTGTGTAAAATCTGTCGTCTCTATGGCGTCCCATTCAACTTGGTGCGTGGCCATTAAAAGTTTCTGAGATCTTTTCAACATAACTATTCTTTATGCTTTGGTGGATATTCGTAAACTCCACATTTGTAGCCTTCCCACTTCAAGCATGCCCTTCAAATGAATAATGAAGCAATTGAATTCCTCTAAAATGCGTTTATCCCTTTTGGCTGGCAGAAATTCATTTTGTGATTTGATGGATTTCCATACCCTGCTACACAGCTCTTATTGCGCATAGAATCCTTGTGTGCATCAAGGTGGGCGTCTATGGTGACAGAGATACTCCTAGTATCATCACGGTCACCAATATCAACATAGTAAGTCTTGGCACCCGTAGGCTTTACTTCTATCTTATCAATCAACTGATGTATCATCTTGAACGTGGGGAAATAAGCTTCTTCCATTCACTTCCTATCTCATCTTGATCATGTTCGCTTCCTCTAATGTCAGGCACCACATTTGCACCCTACTCAGAGCTTGCATTGTTGTGTGTGGTTATTGAGGAATTCAGGGAATTGTCCTACGTTGTATGCTAGTTGCTCTGTTGGCAATTACCTGGGAATTTGAATAATGTTAGCCTATATAAAAGATTTACTTTCTATATTGTGCAGGCCACGCACTGTCTTCTCAACCTTGTGGTATTTTCTCTGGATTAAATACTCAAGATCTCCATTATGAACTCTATAGTTTGGAACAAACTTTGCCCCTTGCATTCTTATAAAAGCACTCACGCCACACTGTTTTCCTTTGGGATTCAAAGCTAACTGTTTCTTCTATTGTTCACTTTCCTCATTAATTTTGCTTGTAGCTTTCACATACTCATTCACGCGATGCAACCCTCTTCCTATCGTGTATATTTGAAACTTGATTGGATCTCATTTCAAAGATAAGACATGGCTGCAAGACATAAATATGTATCACATGAAAAAGCAACCTGAATCCTTGTATAAATGATTTGTTCATTTTTGTTATGCAGCTGCTCAAACAACTTAGCAAGATTTGATAGTGTTGTGGCAGCTGCTAATTTGATCATTGCGACATGTACATCATAACAGTGCAAAGCATGTCGGGTTCATGTGGCCCGACTAAAAAAAAAATTCATTTTCAAACAACTTTTACCTTGGAATGATTTGAGATAGCTCCTAAGTGCATATGAAGTGAAAAGTCGAACTAGGTTTTCACTAAAATTTGTTTTTTGACATGTTTGCAAAATGTGCAAAACTAGCCAGGTGGGCTCTAAACTTGCCTTTGCAAACTAGTCAAACGTCCCCATGGAGCAATAAGAACTTGCAGGCATGTAGACATTCAGTCCAGGAATGGAGTGCAAAAAACGGTTCGGAAAAAAGAATCATGAGGTGAAAAATATTAATTAGAAAATTTTCCTACTCAGACTTTCTGCAACTGTGCTTGTTCAAAAATCAATTAAAACTGATCAAATTACCTTGTTGGGAAAATAGCAAATCAACTCTTGGTGAGCTGGCACCAGACACAGTAGATCATTTAGGTACATTGAGCACACATGCAAAAAGAATTATCTTTAATCATCATTCTACACAAGATATTGATGTTCAAAGTTGGCCTCTCAGAAAAGTTTCTAAAAATGCAAGTGGAAAACTGAAGAAATTGCATTTGGTTTTCACTTGCTAAAAATAGAAAATCAAATCATGAAGCTTTAAAACCTGACATGGGCACACATTTAGGTATGGAGAACTGAGAGCAACAATCATTTTATCTTGACAATCATATAGTTACAAAATGAAAGCTTGAACGAAAGGCTATTTTGCAAAACTGAAAGTTTACAAATGGCAGAACAGTGCCAAAACCCTCTAGCTTCACTTTTCAAAACTTAGTCAAAACTCATCGCGTGAAGCTGAAATTTGACATGCACACTCACATAGGTCACCTGAGTGGGTCTGCAAAGGAGTTTTACTTGAAAATCATCAGGCTCTGAGATATAACCCCCCAAAGTAGGTCACTTAGGTAGGTTTTCTCAGGTGCACTCCTAAGAGTGTAGAGACAAAATTTTGAAATGGACATTTCAAATTTGGAAAATTTGAGAGTGCCATCAAAGGGTATACATGGTGTAAGAAAAAGAAATGGAGCCAAAACCATGGAGAATCCGACATATTCAATTCAAATAGTTTTCACATCTTCTATGTCAAGGTATCCTAGACTATTGATATTTTTAAAAGCTCATGTATAGACTAACTATATTCATTAAATGCTTTCTATGGATTCTACTAGAAATAGTCTAGGTGGAGCTACCACTCAAGCAATCTTTGGAGATTGTAGATCAAGCTTGATTCCAATTCACTCCCTTAACCTTGAATTTCCAAATTAGTGATGCCCAAATTATATCTCAATTTCTCAAAATAATTTTTTTCCAATAGCTTTATAAAATGTTTTTGAATTTCTTCTTTCACTTGCAAACATTAAAATTAATATTTGCACTCCTAGTTATTTATTTAATTAAATTATATTTGATATCAATCTAATTGGATTGACCATGTTATATAGGACTTTTAAATAATAAAGTTTGGAACAATAATCTCACAAGATTTTCTCATCCAATTAAGTATAATAATACTTTTCTCATCCAAATTTATTGGCAATCTATTGAAATTACAACCAAATTCTTGGCCTAAAATATAAAAGAAATACAATGGGTTGTTTGGAATACCATGGTACTACTCCCAAACTAAAATAGAAAACATATTTGGAAGTGTTCTTCCTATTACCAATGCTACTTTCTCAGTTATCTTATAGCCAATTAAGTTTCAATTACCGTGATTTTTAGTGGTATTGACATTTTTCAAGATTCTTTTTCTTTCTTGCAAGTGAATGTATTTTAGTTTTCCCATGCACTTGGGGATTAAACTCACTACATAAATTATATTAGGCCTTGTAGCTATCTAATACAACATACAACTAATATTTTTTAAAATGTTGGTCTACATTATTACAATAATCTTTTCTTATTCTTTGGTGCATATGAGTTGGTTAACTACTCAATATTCTAAATATCTTCACTACATCAAAAATGCATACATATATAAGTTATAAAAAAATCCATCACTAATTTAATTAACTTCTCTAACAAGAAAACATTTCATCAATCTCAAATATACAATCTTAAATTCTTTCTTCAATAGTAATCTATAATTTTCAATTAACAAATTTCAATTTATTGTAAAAATAAAATCAACTACATACAAAAAAACTATTATAAAATTTCACATTATTTTTCTAGCTTGGTGGATAGTGTGGCCTTCAATGCTACTCTTGTCAAAACCATTGCTTAAAATGCATATTTATGCAATTATACCAAGCCCTACCTACTTGTTTGAGCTCATATAACAAAATTTTCATCTTATAGAATTTATTTTCTTGAACCAAAAATATCATAGCCAATTGGCTACTCAACATAAACCTCTTCTTCCAAATCATAATTTAAAAAATATGGATTTTATGTCCATTTGATACGGTTTCCAATTGTGTTGGTCTACAATTGCTAAAATTTCTCTTTAATTGTGTCCAATCTTGCCACAAGTGAAAATGTTTCATTATAATAAATTATATGCTATTTCAAATATTCTTTTGTATCCAATCTTTCTTTACACTTTTTAATTTCACCATTTTCATTGTATCTAGTTTTATAAACCAATTTGAAACCAATGGAATCTTTTTAGGTATTTGAAGATCCACTAACTACCATGTTTTATTTCTCTCAATCTTATAATATCCGCATACATAACATTGAGACATTTTTGTTACATATATGGGTTCTTCAAAACTAATTAGATCAACTTCCAAAAATAAAGGAAAAATTAGTAAAATTGTCATTTTCTTCTTCATTTTGTGTTACCTCACGTGCAGGTGCATGGAAATGGGTAGCAATTCCGTGGACACCCCCTAAAAAAATCTTTGGAAAACCATAACGCGAGTGTGTTATAACGCGCTCACGTTATGGCTCATTATGCCGAGCTTGAGGCTCGACAACTACAAACCAATAACGCGAGTGCGTTATAACGTGCTCGCGTTATTGACTGTTAAAAGCAAAAAAATAAATGAAAATCTCTCATTTGGATTTCGACTGGTTTTGTTTTGCAGCTGCGGCCAAAACTACCACAATTTCGCACTCGCATTTTAGGAGGAGAATTTCAACAAACTTCTTCACCAACAATCCCTATTTCTTCGCAACAATGGCACCACGACGACGAGGAGCTGTGAGAGGTAAGGATTCTATGGTTTTTGTTTTGAATTAGTTAGTTTTAGGTTGAATTTGATATCTATTTGTTTGAATTTTTAGGAGATGCAAATCAATCTGAAAACCCTCAAAATCCTCAACAAGAAGACCAACCAAATCCTCAAGATCAAAATCAACCACAACATCAACCTCCTCCACCAATGACTCAACCCCCTCCTGACACTCAACAAAATTTAATGAGTGAAATTGAGAACAACAAAAAGAGAATTGAGGATTTGATTAGTACGTTGAGTGATCCAAATGGTTCAACCGCAGAAAGAATGACCCTAGCAAATTCATTAAAATATATGTTAAAAAATGTAGATTCAATTAGCAAACAAATAACTACATGGCAAGATAGGAGGCAGATGGCTATGGATTATTATGCAAATAAACTATCATACAAGGATATGAAGGATTTAAAAATTACAAAAGGTGATTTGTGCTCATTATTCACCGACCCATGCACAAATCAAAATCTTACCCTCAATGTGAAGAGGTTTCCTATCCATTGGTTCCACCACCAACATATTAGGGACCAGTTTTATGATAGGTGGTACATGGTCTTCGATTACTCACCGTGCAACAATTGCGAGGTCCCGCAATATTTCCTTAGGAAACTATATAATGAGTTCATATTGAACAAAATCCCAAATTATTTTGATATGAAGGATTTCCAGGGGAGAGGTGGGGGTCAGCTCATGATGCAGAGCAAGAGGATTCACAAATCAAAATTCCATTTACTCCACAAGTTTCAGACAATTATTCATCTTGAACAAATATTAAGTGCATTCTAGATCACATTGAAAACACTCCCATGGCAACCCACAATTCAATGCATCAAACTACCATTTATAAATTTCACAAAACATATCATAAATCCAATCGCTTTGGTTAGATGTAATATAACATAGTTACAGACTTCCCTTCCAATTTTTATGAAGATCCAATGGTGGAAAATAAAGTTATTGCATTTTCCCCAAAACTGCAAACCCTAGGCAGTGTTCAAACCTGCCCTCACCAAAAAAGTCATATCTTCCACAAAACTCAATAAAATTCAATGAGACAAAAAAATTTGGAAACTAGAAACAAAGATCTTTCCATCCATATATTATAATCTATTATTTGAGTCCATACTAGGCTGTACAAATCACAACTTCATTCTGAAAACAATCTAAAAATCAGAAAATGCACACAAAACTTGAGGTTGCCATTCTTCAAACTTCAAAAATAATGTCTCCAACCTCCCAATTCGAGTTTTGGAGGGTGTAGTTATAGATTCCCAACAAAAACCAACTATTTTCAACCAAATTTTAACTAGTTTGTTGACAAAACACCTTAGTGACACTTTTGACAAGTTGCTTGACAACTTTTTTTGAACAACTTTAAACATTATTTGAAAAATGACTTCCTAAGACTCAAACACCTATAAAATGGTTTGATAAACCTTATTATAGGACCCAATGTTATCAACAACTTTATCATCATC
The DNA here is from genome assembly GCA_007115665.2 of Sequoiadendron giganteum. Taxonomy (NCBI): domain Eukaryota; kingdom Viridiplantae; phylum Streptophyta; class Pinopsida; order Cupressales; family Cupressaceae; genus Sequoiadendron; species Sequoiadendron giganteum. The sequence continues at coordinate 248,908,692 of CM021104.1, read as the reverse complement.
AACTTGAGTATCAATACAAGGGTTATCAATAACATCGACAACCTTCTCAACTTGTTCATCAAATACTTGAGTACCAACAACAACCACATCACTAATCTTAACATCAGCATGTTCATTAACCAACAAAGAAGTTTGTTCATCTTCAAGCACAATCGAAATATCATGCATCTCAACTTGTAACTTATCTTGCTCAACTTGAACAATAGATTCAAACTTTACCTTTGTCTCATTTGTTACCTTCTTTTGTTTCCCGTGCTTCTTCATAATCTTCTTTATAGGCCATCTTAACCTCTTTGAAATTGGTAACTCCTTTGTGCTTCCTTAAGAAGTTGGTGTTCTTTGGCTTATCTTTTCTATGGCTTCCTCAAACTCTATTTGTCTTGCCTTCTTTCTTTCCTTCTTTCTCATTTCCTTTTCCTCTCTTTCCTTCTTCCTTCGTGAATCCTCAGCCTGCCAACATCTCTTTAAAAATTCCATCTTCACAAGCAAGTCTCTCCTTGCTTCCACTTCAGCTTGCCACACCTAGGCAATCAGGTTCCTTCCTCAACCTGCAAACAACCACACACACAAACCACAAACAACTTTCCCAGAGCATATTCAGGCTCTGATACCAAACTGATGCAGAGCAAGAGGATTCACAACTTAACCTTCCATTTACTTGACAACTTTCATAAGATTATTCATCTCAAACAATGATTAAGTGCATTCTAGATCATAGTGTAATCATTCTCACAACAACCCACAATTCAATGCAACAAACAGCCATTAATAACTTCCATAAAACAAATAATGAAGACAATCCCTTCAGTGAGATTTAAGATAAAATAATTACAGACTTCCCTTCCAATTTTTATGAAGATCCAATTGTGGAAAATAAAGTTATTGCATTTTTCTCAAAACTGCAAACCCTAGGCAGTGTTCAAACCTGCCCTCACCCAAAAAGTCATATCTTCCACAAAACTCAATAAAATTCAATGAGACAAAAAAATTTGGAAACTAGAAATAGAGATCTTTCCATCCATATATTATAATCTATTATTTGAGTCCATACCAGGCCATACTATAAAGAACAACTTCATCCTGAAAATAATCTAAAAATTAGAAAATGCACACAAAACTTGAGGTTGCCATTCTTCAAACTTCAATAATAATGTTTCCAACCTCCCAATTTGAGTTTTAGAGGGTGTACTTATAGATTCCCAACCAAAACCAACTATTTTCAACCAACTTTTAACTATTTTGTTGACAAAACACCTTAATGACACTTTTGACAAGTTGCTTGACAACTTTTTTTGAGCAACTTTTACAATTTTTACAATATGGAACAACTTTAAACATTATTTGAAAAATGACTTCCTAAGACTCAAACACCTATAAAATGGTTTGATAAACCTTATTATAGGACCCAATACATAAAATAGATAAATTATTTACAAATGGTCTCATGGAGGCTTAAAAGCAACTTGGTGCTCCTGCACTAGCTCAGGATAGACCTGGTGCACAGCCGGATCCTATGTGGCAAGGTAGAAGAGGTCTCGCTAGGCCACCTCGTGAGCACGTTGTTATGCCTTCCATCGTGAAGGAAAGTGCTGATGTAGAGACATTGCAGGCAATCAACACTTTGACCCAGAGTGTCATCCATCATACTAGCCCTATTCTACAGCGCCATCCAGGGGAGTCTTCGAGTGGTGGCCTTCGAACACATGTGTGTCAATCTTGCAGGGCTACTTGTTCATATGACCCCACCAACACTCAGGAGACTGGTACGTAGGATCCGTCTGTAGCTATGGAGATGGAGAGGGCAACTGACATTGATAGTCAAGTAAAAGTTAGTGCATGTGTTCATTGAATTTAATTTATTAAATTTTGATTTTGAAATGCAATATTAACTAAAAATGTTTTATGATTTTAATAAAATTGCAGGGTCACGGTGTTGATATTGGATACACCGGCCCCCCACGAACCTATTTTTGCATTACACCAATCTCTAGGGTATGTAACTAGTAAACAATTATAAATTTATTACATGTTAATAGCATTGTTTTACAAATGGTAATTTAATATGCGATTTTGGATGTTAAACAGACTAATATTGGAGGTTTTGATGGAACACTTCCCAGTGGCGGTGGATTTACTCAAACCTTCACGCAGGTAATAGAATAAAGAGCTTAACTAATGAATCAAGTACTTAATAGATTTGTGTAGTTTATATGCACATCTTTGATTACATTGAATATTTTTTTGTTTTATTTTTAGTTGTTGCAAGACGATACACCTCTGAATGTGACGAGGGCAATGGATATTGGTGTGACATCTGCTATACAATCCTTGATGGCTCTGACATAAGAGGTATGAGGCAAATTAGTAAATTTCAATTTACATTTGTTGTTATAGATGTTAGTTAGTGAAAAATAAAACCATTATTGATTCACGTAGTTTAATTTCTATTTGTATGGTTTATACAGGGCTTGAGCACGCCTGAGCATGGGTGTGAGGATATTTCCCTCATGGAGAGAGATTGTGAGATGGCTGTAAGTGATTATTTTGTCAAATATATCATTTTTTATAATGTAATTTCTATATGTTCATGTCTTTACTTCTTATTGTAACAGTTAAAACTTCACCATGAACTAAACACTAGGAGGAGTAGCAGGAGCACTCCACGAGCACAACAAAAATGAGTGACAAACCTATCGCCATCCAAGCAAAAAGGAAAGGGAAAGATTTTATTTCTAGGGCATGGAGAGCAATGACTTTTGATTTCAGAGTCCTTTGTTGTATGCCTACATGATAGTTTTGTACATATTTTTTACTAGACATATTTGACATTGTATGCCTATATGGCATTCTCGTAAGCCTATATGGCTATTTTGTACATATATTTCATACTTACATCGACATATATTGATGTATGCCTACATTTCTATTTAGTTAATACAAATATCTTTTATCGATGCCTATCCATATTTGCATTCTAAATTGATGGTTCAATAGTTATGAGTTATGTGTATTCAAGGTAATTTCTATGTTAATACAAATATCTTTTATCGATGCTTAAACTTATGTGATTTATGTATGTTTGTGTATGGGATCATACTATTTTATATTTGATGATGCTATTGTGTCTTTAAGGTTTATTTATTAAATGGTGCATGAAACAAGTTTTAAATCCTTAAAAATCTTTGAATTTCTTAGGATTTTCTATTTGTCGAGTCTGGGCTCCGAGCCCAAGTCCAAGTCAAAAATTGGCTTGTCAAGTCCAAGGCGAGTCCAAATCTTGTAACGCTAGTGTGAACACATCGAGGAATAATGTATATGCTGATGAAGAGAGAACCCATCCTTGTTTCCAAACAAACTATGGTATAGATATGGGTGGTCAAGATAAAACATCACTCTTCTGGATAGTTCGAACCATAATCTTTCATGGCTGCAAACACACCTTCATTATGTGTGTTATTGATCCTACTGAAGAAATGGTGGAACATGTTGTAGATCAAATATTGCAACCCTAAGTCCACAAGAAGGTTACTTGTCCCGATTTCCGCAAATGTCTTTAAGATGTTCATCCTTCTTGAGTAATGCCAACCACTATCATCGGTTTCCATGCTTCTAATGGAAAGTCAATTTGTTGCAATACCCAAAGGCTAGCAGGTTCATTCGCTCTAATACCACTGTAATGACTCGAGCTCCGGATCAATAGATTTTTGATTTATTTATTATTGGATTGACAAAGGTTGTCATCCAATATTATTAAGATAGATAATGGAGTCCCCAAATTATAAATGAAATAAATTCTGAATATGAAATCTAATTCAAATATTAATTTGATAATGGAAATTTGATAAATAAATATAATATTTGTTTCTAATTAATCAATTAAAATCATGTGCTAGCTTTGAATATAAATCTGCCTATCATTGATAAATAGGCCTTGAGAATTGGGATTCCTTTCTAGATCAATACTTTGTACTCATGCATCAAACTTTGAGTCCTTTCCGGATTATATGCTTAAAACGTATACTCCCATATTATAGTTTTTTTCTCATATAGACCAATCCGATGGAACATAGCTCAGAGTGATTCCACATGTTTCAGTGTAAAAGAGGACCATGCCTAGTATAAAAATACCTTTTCAGACATGTTGGAATAGTCCGCTTGGTCACACAAGCTGCAAAATGAAAGTTGCACCACTTTGCAACTTTGCACTGCTTGCATTTGATGCTTTTTCCATCAAGTGAAAATCCGCCACCACGAGAAAATCACTCCGAGATAGCCAAAATTGAGAGAGGTTTTTGTAGAGAGGCTCAACGCGATCCCGTAGGATCAAACGATAAGTTTATAAGAGTCGTGATATTCGAGTAATAGCATGCTGAAGTTTGCAGCCATTTTGCACTTTGGAACCTTAAGGGATCAATTCGGTGGAACATAGCTTAGAGCAATTTCACATGTTTCGGTGTGAAAAAAGACCATGCCTAGTGTAAAAATACCTATTCAGACGCCTTGGAGCAGTTAGTTTAGTCACACAAGTTGTAGAGAAAAAGTTGCACCACTTTGCAACTTTGTACAACTTGAATTTGAAATTTTTTCCATCAAGTGAAAATCCGCTGCCACAAGAAAACCACTCTGAGATAGCCAAAACCAACAAAGGTTTTTCTAGAGGGGCCCAACGCCTTCCTGTAGGATTAGATGAGAAGTTTCTAAGTGTAATGGTATCCAAGTAATAGCATGTTGAAGTTTGCAGCCATTTTGCACTTTGGACCCTTCAGGGATCGATCCGATGGAACATAGCTCAAAGCGATTCCACATGTTTCAGTGTGAAAGAGGACCATGCCTAACATAAAAATACCTATTCGGACATGTTGGAATAGTCCGCTTGGTCACACAAGTTGCAGAACGAAAGTTGCATTGCTTGCATTTGATGCTTTTTCCATCAAGTGAAAATTCGCCACCATGAGAAAATCACTCCGAGATAGCCAAAACTGAGAGAGGTTTTTGTAGAGGGGCTTAATGCGATCCTGTAGGATCAAATGAGAAATTTCTAAACATCATGATATCCAATTAATAGCATGATGAAGTTTGTAGCCATTTTGCATTTTGGACCCTTAAGGGATTGATTCAATGGAACATAGCTCAGAGCGATTCCACGTGTTTCAGTGTGAAACAAGACCATTCCTAGCATAAAAATATCTATTCGGATGCGTTGGAGCAGTTAGTTTGGTCACACGAGTTGCAAAGCAAAAGTTGCACCACTTTGTAACTTTGCGCAACTTGAATTTGACACTTTTTCTATCAAGTGAAAATCCGCCGCCACGAAAAAACCACTCCGAGATAGCCAAAAATGAGAGAGGTTTTTCTAGAGGGGTCCAACATGATCCTTTAGGATTAGACGAGAAGTTTCTAAGTGTCACAGTATCCAAGTAATAGCATGTTGCAGTTTGTAGCCATTTTGCACTTTGGACCCTTAAGGGATCGATCCAGTAGAACATAGCTCGAAGCGATTCCATGTGTTTCGGTGCGAAAGAGGACCATGCCTAGTATAAAAATACCTATTCAAATGCTTTGGAGCAGTTAGTTTGGTCACACGAGTTGCAGAGCGAAAGTTACACCACTTTGCAACTTTGCACAACTTGAATTTGACACTTTTTCTATCAAGTGAAAATCCATCGCCACGAGAAAACCACTCCGAGATAGCCAAAACCGAGAGAGGTTTTTCTAGAGGGGTCCAACATGATCTTGTAGGATTAGACAAGAATTTTTTAAGTTTCATGATATTCAAGTAATATCATTTTGAAATTTGCAGCCATTTTGCACTTTGGACCTTTAAGGGATCGATCCGGTGGAACATAGCTCAAAGCGATTCTACGTGTTTCGGTGCAAAAGAGGACCATGCCTAGCATAAAAATACCTATTAGGATATTTTGGAACAATCCTCTTGGTCACACAAGTTGCAAAAAAAAAGTTGCAAATTGTTTACATGACCTTTTTCACATTGTTTACATTTCAAAATTCAAAGTTTGCAAATTTTCCTATTCAACGCATTTACAGAACAAGGTGCTACTACACCAAACATGAACTCAAACCTTACAATATTTGAGTATATCTTATTATGCAATTAAATATTATTACAATGCCTCGGGCACTTCATTCTCACAGATCTTTTACAATGTCACTCATACATTCGAGATTCTCTTTAAATTTCTACATCATAGGTGCTCATTATGAGGTTAACTTCAAATGAGTAACTTGAGATTCCCTCGCTAAGCTTCACACGCTCTTTTATAATGGATTGAAATAAAAATTGAGATTTGTCAAGATCTTCAAAATAAGGATATTGCTTTACTTTTTTGGCTGAGATTCTCTTTGATGGCTCTTAAATCAACATTTTCTGCAACGAAAGATCAATCAGTTTTTAGTAGTTTACTTACAAATACGCAAAGTAAAAGAGAAAAAGAAAGAGCATCCAAAATGGAAATGAAATAAAAATAGATAGAAGGCACTTACAGATGTTGCATGCAGGCATCAAAATAAGGATGTTGCATTGCTTTTATGGCTGACATTCTCTTGGATGGCTCATATATTTGCATTTTTTGCAAGGGGACACCAATCAATGTAAAAGAAGATGATAGCATTGGCATCAAACAAATTAATGTGCATACAAGTATAAATTAATAAGAACCAATGTGCATATACTTACAAATTAATCCAACGAACCATCCGGGTCTGCTCTACTCTTTATTGTGTCAAGTATTGTCTCATGGTCAGACTCACGAACCTTCCATAATGTCTTGTTCAAAGGTCTACCCCCATATTTGGTCAAATGAAAATTGGATGCCACAACAAGGTTCGAGTAATGAAGAATCTTACGATGCATGTCAAAGTCCTGAAATAGCCAATGTTTAACACCTGAATGTGGGTAACTTCTAAGCCATGTTCTAGTAACCACAATTGAGCCTGTAGGGCATTCAGTGTTTTCTCCATCTATAACTGGGGCCTCCAATCTTTTTTGGTCTCAACACAACGAAACAAGTAATATTTTGTTCCCTCTTCATTGTCTTCATCTGCAATAACTACATAAACATGCCCTACATTGATATGTGCAAAAAATCTCTTGAAATTTGTCAACATTACGAATACAGTACAAAGTAAGATAATGATATAGAATTTCAACAACTAAGAAAGTAGATATATTACCTGGTTGAACTAGATCTTATACGTGGTCAAAGTCGATCGATGATTCCATCTGTGTCAGTTCCAATGCCGTCAGAGGGCGATATGTGTGAAGTGGGTAAGATAACTTGTGAACCATTTGTCAACCCACTTCCCTGACTCACAATCATTCCGGGCTTTCATTGTACATGAAGAACAAAAGCATGCCATCTTTCGTGTATCGATACTCCATGAACCTGAATTTAAGCTAAGGAAAGAGTGTACCTCACTCGATCCTATTAGTGTAGAATAGTCTTCATATGGTGCAATGTTAGTATCATCCATCAACCAAAAAATTTTACAAACTGAAGACGTACCTTCATTACCTGGACCCATCAAAGCATTACACCACTCAACAATTGATTTTGCATCTATCAACTTTGCACTATCTTTATACTTTCACTCTTCTCATGCTAATGCTCTTTTCACACATGCTCCTACACCATCATGCTCCCCCTTTCCATGTCTAGCCTCACAACAGTTCCACATATGTTGAACACCTGTAATGACATGCATCCTACACAACCAATAGAACATACACGAGTTCTTGAAATGTGTTGCACAGTTATAAGACCATATTATATGTTGATCGTATTCTATGCCCCTCTAAGCCAAACCAGTGTAGAACATCTGGAAGCAACCTTGCATGAACTCTGGAGAATGTGTGTGATCATCACTAATGTAAAAGTGGTGCTCCCTCAATAACTTCCTTTGCTCATCTATACTATCAGATGCATGAATGAATGCTATGTGCACAAATATCAAAACTTCTGTGGAATTGTAATACTGTGACTGCACCTCATGGTGTGGTTGTAGAGTGTAGTTCTATGCAAATTCAACCACAAATACTATGCTTCCAACTGGAAAGGTGTCCTTGCATAGCTTAAACTGTGTGTCCAACCATCGGGCTCTATGGGTATGCATTGCATACTCAGACAATATACTGTCATGAAATGTGGTCATAAATTAGTACACTGGAATCTTCTCAATAACCAAATCACACCTTTTTTCTTGGGACTTGTAGCATATGCCACTATTTTATACTTCCCAAACTCTACTAGTTTTTATCCCACCTCATATGTGTTTTCCATATGTTGACATACTAGCATATGTTGGAAGCCACCGTAATGCTCGCATGAACCATCCAAGCATGTTGTTCTATAGAATATCTGGCCATCCTCTATTTCACATAATTTTTTTGATAAGAACTCTCTTGAATATTTTGGTGGGGCTTCTATGCCACAATCCTGCAAAACATCGTTAGTTGCAAATCTAAACATATAGAATGATAAACATCATAATGGTTAGAAAATTCAATATGTAGTCTCCAACAACAAGTAGTGTGTGTGTGATTTATCTTAACATAAAAAGGTTTAATTAGTTCAAAAAATATTTGATAAATACTAATTTGAGGATAATCATTTACAAATTTCCAAAAAAAAAGGGTTTGAGTCATATCCAAAAAATGCTTTGGATGTGGCTCACGATTCCAACTACCGATTCTCCTTCTTACCACATCCCTTTGATTTAGAGATGGCCTTGTTTTATTCTTCCAATACTCTTCAATTAGTGTTCTCAAGGCTTCGACAACTTCTTTATATTTTCATGACAGTCTCCCCGAGAATGCCCATAATTCATTTGTATCATTGCCCTCAATTCTTTTCCGCCTTTGAATGGCTCTTGATAAAGTTTTTCTACTAATTCCCATTTGTTCATTAGTCTTTTTAATTAGGTGAGCTCTCTTTGTTTGACAACTTACCAAATTTGATGTAATGACACGTCGGGTGACATTACTATCCTTTGAGCATGAGGTCTTACCCACACTCTCATAAGCATCCATTAGATTCTTCACAATAGTGTCTTCAATCGATGCATTCGATGTTCTCAACCCAAGAGTCTTCATGATGTTCCTATACTTTACACCCCACATCATTTCAACAAATAGTTGACATCTTGCAGTCTCATTTAACCTTTCAAAGAATCATTCCCAAATCTTATTAGCATATCTTCTACAAGTGTGTGTTAAAATCTTACCTTCCATGTGCTGCAAAATATCATCATCAATATTAATCAAATACTTTGGCTTTCTATGCAAAATTCTTGGTGGTGTTCTCCTAGGTACATACATCACAACATTAGGAATTTCATCAATATTTAATTGAGGTGGGCTAGATTGCAAACCTTTGATCGAGGGTAGAGAAGAAGACATACCTTGAGGTTCACATGGGGATGATGGCATACCTTCTTTTCCAATTTCGAGTGATGATGTACTCACAACTTGAGATGTGTTGGATGGTGTCCAACAATATTCACTTGCGGTACATGGTGTCCCTCCATATTCACTTGCAATAGATGGTGTCCTTACATATTCACTTGTGCTAGATGGTGTCCCTCCATATTTGCTTGTGCTAAATGGTATCCCTTCATATACACTTGTCGTAGAGGGTGTGTCCCCAACTATGATATCTGAATCTATCTTACAACGATGCTTTCGCATTCGTGCTTGTTGTGTTGCCAATTCTTGTTCTCTTTTTGATGGTTGAGGTTCCTCTACAATTGGGTTGTTTTCATCAATCGTTTCCAATTACTTCTTTTCACGATATGCCACCACCTGAACTCTCTCCTTTTCTTTCAAGGTTTTGTTCTCTTTGTCTGTTAGTTTCCTCTTTGTCTTTTTCTTCAGCATGGCGGATAATTTTATTTGTACCATGGTAATGAGACGAATATTAGTTCCTAAAAAATGTATCCATTCAATTTAATTGAAAAATATATGTCATTGAAGGCTTCATTTAAATAATACTTACAATCATCATGTACAAAAGTTAACCTAACATGTAGACAAATGTGTACAAAGTATGGAAGCACTAGGCTGGCCAGAGCACATTTCTAACTAAAAGTGAATAACCATGATGGTGATTCTGAAAACTAATGAGTGAATGGCATTGTGAGTGTTTGATAAGTTTGTGGTGTAGGAGCACCTTGACAATCTATGCTTCCATTTTGAAATTTGATTCAATTTTGGGTATCTTCATGCTATAAGAGGGTCATTAAAGATATTTTCCATGTACCAGTTATATGAGCTTTCAAAGGCACGATGTTTGTTATTTATAGGCATTGGGGGGAGTTGGTTGTCATTGAAAAAGGTTTACACAACCTCCATTGGCTCGATAGTATGTTTGAAGGGAGCAATTGACAATTTTCTGAAATTGCTCATTTGAAGCCAGTCAAGGGTTTGAGTAGGATTTAATTATGAAATGGCCATCCCACCTACTGTTATGACTTGTTTCTCTGTGGGATGGCATGTAAATTGTTAGATTATGGTCTTATATTGTTGAACATGCCTTGGAATGAAACTAATGACAATAGAATGGGGTTCTTAGGCTAAAACAAGCACTTTTCCATGAGAATTTGAGGAACCAAGGAGTGATTTTGAAAAAGTGTTGAAGGAGTGGTCTATGTAATGAAATTTTAACCTTGTGTAGGGTATTTTGAATATTTTTGATGCTTTGGAATGGTTTGGGAAGGCCCGGGTATAGGAGTTTCTATAAACCCTCTCTCTTTGCATTGAAAAATGGGGGTTTTTGTATTGGAAGCCTAGTTGAGTGGGTAAGGTCCTAAGACCTAAAAAATATCTTGTTTTGAGACCTAATTAAGGAATATTTTTGGGTTTGGAAGTTTGGTGTGAGGATCTAAGGGTAGTTCCTTTGTAAAATTTGCCTACTTGGAGGCCTAAAATAGTGAAAAGGTCAGTTTTATTAAAGTTGTTCCAAAGGATTCATGTGATGGGTTAAGGTATGTCTTGCAAATCTTAAATGGGTGCTAGAATCATTCTTTTATTTTCCTGGTGTTTTGGAAAGTTTTGGAGTTAAGGGCCCAAAACTGGTTTTGCACAGTAACTAGATTCCAAGGGAGAAATGTGGGAAATAGTGTTTATGTTTTTTTTCCATCTTGGAAGAGTGTTGGGATTGGTCCATTAGGCCTTTTTAATCTTGTTAGATGCCTTGGTTTGGGAGATACATGTGACAGTTTGCAGATGCTTGGCTACTAGTAATGTGGATAGTGAACAAAGGAACTAAGTTTGTGTGTAAGGGCATACTTCTAAAAGGTTTCATTTTTGTTGTACTAACTCAAACAAATATTTAGTAAGAAAAGAATGGTTTGGTTGTACCTTAAGAATTATATTTTGTGTTTGTAAATGGTGCCATTATGGAAGATTTAAGACAACTTGTGAATGACATAATCATTGGTTGATGTTTTGAGGAACCTAGTTGATTGTAATAAGTTATTTTCAAGATTTTAAAGGTGTTTTGAAGGTCCTTAAAAGGAATTGGGAACTCTTAATGCTAATTTGATTATACGAATCAAATTTTTTGTGAAGGGAAATATAGTTGAATAAGTGTGTCAAGAAAGGTGTTGATTTCTTCCTTTGTAGTGCATCAGTTTGTGTAGGGGTATTGGAAGGTGTTTGGACCTTTTAGAGGAATGGGAGAGGCTTGGAGTTGTATTAAAGGATGAATTTTGGTGAGTGGTTCCTGAGTTTATAATCAACTTTATGCTATGTTACAATTAATTTTATGATGGTTAATCTATTTTTTTGAGTCTGACAAAGAGTTGAAACCAAGTTCTAATGTTTTGAAGAAAAGATGATTGAGTTTGTTTGTTGATCTTCTTCAATTTAATTTAGGGTCAAAAGTACCCTTGATGATTTGTGGATCCTGGTAGATGTTCTGCATCAAGTTTAAAATAGTAATTGGCAAGTGTATATAATTGTGTATATAATGATAATTTAAAATGTGCATTGACAACCTAAGGTTATAATGACAAACAAAAATGAAAGCAAACCATAATAGAATGAAAGAAAATTTGTAAATACTTCACATACCTAAAAAACTAGACTTTTAAATGGAGGAGTTCAACCCAATTATGTAGCCTTAGCTTCTTCTTTCTTCAAACTCCACAACAATTTGACTTGTTCAAAAGCTTGTTCCCCTCCAAATTTCAATTGTATATTAGTTTTCAATGGAATTCAAACTTCAATTGATATTATATGTCTTTCCACATGGAAACTCTACTATTTCATGCAAAGGTGGTAGAAAGATCATGGAAAAGGTGATGGAATGTGAAAAACATGCTTGCACACTTCACAGCATCATCAAAAATTTGTTTTTTGTCAGAGCATGTGCAGAACTAGGGGAATATGTAGACTGTGGGCCTTGAAATCATGGGTATATAGAGTTTTTTACCATTTTAGTGGAGTACAATACACGCTCACATTATAACATGAGCACGTTATGTGAAATATGGTTTTCTTTATATATTTTTTTTCTCCCTCTTTGTCTTTACCCTCTATCCTAATTCTATAGTTGTCCCCTGCACCCTTATAGTAGAGGAGATAGAGGTGAGTGTGTGTGTGTGTGTGTGAGTTAGAGAGAGAGAGAGAGGTAGAGGGGAGTGGGAGAGAGAGAGAGAGAGGGAGAGGGAGAGGGAGAGGGAGAGGGTTATAAATAGAAAGTAGGAGACATGGAGGTAGATAGGGATGGAGAGAGGGGGA